>CP116450.1:34658747-35258747 GCA_028216015.1 Quercus dentata | reverse complement strand
TCATATTCTAGCCCAAACCCAATCTAACCCCAAAAGATAGAAACAAAACAAAACCAACCCATTAACCTAAAAAAGGAACTTTATGCATAGGATTGGGTTGGATGGATAAGAATTTATGGTGCCGACGTGTTGAGTGCATGCCCTATATGCAAAGATATCTCTTATTGATTTACCCAAAAAAATCTTTTAATTTGCCAAAAATAAAAATAAGGCGCAATTGCACTTTTAGTCCCTACATTTTGAAGTTTTTCCATTTTGGTCCCTACATTTCTATTTCTCCACTTTTAGTCCCTAAACCAATTAACGAGTGTTATTTTAGTCCTTTCCGTCAAGTATCAGCAGCAAAAATCACGGAGGTGACTAACGGAATGATTAAAATATTATTAAAAATTTACTCCAATAAAATAAAATAAAAAAATTTAAAACAAGAACACACCTAACGTAAAAACAAGAACAAAAACCCAAAACCCAGGTATTCAAAATCACAACTCAAACCCGCATTTTCTCATCTTTCAATCAACAACGAAACCTCCAAGAAATAAAATTCATAAACCCAGAACAAGAGCAAGGATACCCAGATTTGAACAAACTCGGTCACACAAGTCTCAAACAAACCCTATACCCACTCATGTAAGTTTTAAACAAACCCGTTACCCATTCATGGGCAACTGATTCTCCTCTTGCTACACGCCACGGCCACCACCGGCGATGTTCACATTTTCCACATCAAAACACCATCCTCCACCGAAACCTCCAACAAATCAAACCCATAAACCCAGAAAAATCATCAAACCCACATGAAAAAAAAAACAAACCCGGTTTAAAACAAACCACCACCCAAATGGAAAAAGAGACCATCAAATCGTCACTAATCGATTGCCTACATGCCCCAACCCAGCCCAACCCGGTGGCGTAGCTCCATGCGCGGTGACACCGATCCCGCGATGGGATCGGACCTCATGACCGGAGCGGTGGAGTGAAGAAGGATACTTGAGAGAGAGTTGGAGAAACCGATTCGATTACGATGAGGTTAAGGTTGTCGTGAAGAAGCTCAACGTTCGGCTGAGAAGCTAACACGATCTCCGATCTACAAACCAATCTCGCCTTGGGGTTGATTCCTTCGACCCATCCACCGATCTCGCCGCTATTAAACCCACCCGCCAATCTATTTTTCATCCTTTACCTCTCTCTTTTCTCAATCTATCTCTCCCTCTCCCAATCTTACGATCAATGCTTATTTTTTAGGAAGAATATTGAAATTTTTTGTAATGTTTTTTTTGTTGATTTGGTTTATATATTAAAATTTCCTATTATAATATCAACCCACCAAAATCATTTTACATTGAGCCAAATACATTTATTTTTTTGTTTTTACGATTGGGTGTGTTCTTGTTTTAAATTTTTTTATTTTATTTTATTGCTACAAAAAATTTTTAATAATATTTTAATCATTCCGTTAACCTCCGTGATTTTATGCATAGGATTGGGTTGGATGGATAAAAGACTAAAATAACACGACGTTAATTGGTTTAGGGACTAAAAGTGGAGAAATATCTCTGTATTGATTTAAAAAAAAAAAAAATCTTTTAAAAGCCAAAAATAAAAATAATGACGCGTGCGTAGTGCACATGTGACATACTAGTATGACTATGACATACTCACATACCCAAAATATCAACAAGTTCTCCTTACAAAAAAAATATCAACGAGTAATGATTCTGAATTTGACACAAGAAGAGGCAGCACATGTTCAATATAAAATGATTCCTTTCTCTTTTTCATTTTTTGGTTTTTGGCAATTATTCACCAACAATCCTTTAGTTAGACACGGGTTTTCACTTGTCGAGTTCCCTTGTAATCTTCTTCAAACGAGCAGTGTGAAACATCTTCTCGTGCCTTATCAGTACGATCCACATTTAACGGTCCCTCACACCAAAATTGAGACCCAAAAGCAAGAATAGTGCGAGTCTTTACTTTTTAACTTATTCCTCTTCAATTCAATCCCAGTTCTCTCTTTGATCATGGCTCATCAGCCTATTCCAGCTCCAACTCCAGCTGGTACACAATTCACTAGCCCTGTTCCGATCGTCGGCCCTCAGTACTGTGCATCTTACCCTGTTGATCTTGCTATTGTCAAAAAGGTCTTGACCATTACCGATGGCAACTTTGTTGTCACAGACATCAATGGTAACGTCATTTTTAAAGTCAAAGGTGCCTTACTAACCCTTCATGACCGTCGTACTCTTCTTGATGCTGCTGGAAATCCCATTGTCACTCTTCGAGAAAAGGTTTGATTTTTGTTCTTTGTTTTGCTCCTATTAGTCTAGCAATACAACTGTTGACTTGTTCTGTGTTGATCGGCGCATAATAAAAATGGTGTTAACGATGAATTCAATTGAAAGTAACGTTTTTCTCCGATCATAACGGGATATATGAATAAAAGTTGTGAAAAGTATTGTGTCCAGACAATATAAAGTGATCCTTAAATTCATGGTTCTATGTTTTGATTTTGTTATATTTTTGTGTTTTTGGCTATTTGCAAATGATCATGTTATTTGAGTTTTACAGCCTATGCAATTGCAAATGCTTAATTATAACAAAATATTTTGTTTCTGTTTATGCAGATAATGAGTGCACATGATAGATGGAAAATTTTTAGGGGTGAAAGTGTGGAAGCAAAAGACCTAATTTTTAGCGTTAAGAGATCTTCAATGATCCAATTTAAGACCAAGTTACATGTGTTCTTGGCAAATAACACAAAAGAGGATGTTTGTGACTATAGGATCGAAGGGAGCTGGAGTGAACGATCTTGCGTCATTTATGCCGGAGAATCTAACACGGTGATTGCCCAGGTGAGATTCATTTCAATGAGTTCTGGACATAACATTTTTAATAAGTACTGGTATAATCTGTTGTGAATGGTGCGTAATAAAAGTGGTTTAGTGTTGACATGAAAGTGATTTTACTCTAATCATAACCATTATGAAAAAAAAAAAATATATATATATATATATATATTTTTCCTAACATTACTCTCTTTTCTTTTATTTTATTTTTTGTTCTTTCTTCTTTTTGTAATTTTTTTTTTTATACAATTGGATTTAAAGAAATATTACATGTTCTATGATAACTATTATTTACCATCAGTCAAGATGCTGAATGTAGGCAAGATTAGACCCCCTTTGTTTTTTTTTTTTTTTTCATGACCGCAATAAATTTTGCAATTAACCTAATCGAAACTCACATTTGCAATTATTATTATGAATGTGATATGACATGTGAATAGTGATAACATATTGTAGAAGTAATTGACTTTTTAGCCTAAATAAATTAGTGTTTTGAGTACTTCCAAAATATCGAGACGTTTGCACCTTTTTGGTTCTAGTGAAATTAATGATTTACATGCTTCACTTAGCAGGCTTAAATGTTAGACTAATTCAACTGGTTAATGTGTAAAATGCAGATGCATAAGAAGCAAAACGTACAAAGTGTTTTGCTCGGAAAAGACAACTTCTCGGTAACAGTTTACCCTAACATCGATTATGCCTTCATTGTTGCGCTTATTGTGATTCTTGATGACATTAACGATGAGGCCAAAGTCGACGATTGAGATGGTTTGTAACAGCACAATTAGAAGGAAATTAATGTGTGCCACTTTGTTATTTTCACCACGACTGCACTTTCCTCTATTTACTTAAATAATGGGCTTTGTAGTTTGTAGCTATAGTTGAACATGTTATCCTTGTATTGCATTGTATGATGGTCTGGGCCACTAGGTGGTCTCTTGTAAATTGTAATCTCATGTTATCCTTGTATTGTATGATTGAAGGAAATGAGTTGGGTGTGTTTGCTTATGGTAGTTTGTGTGAACATTGAATAATAAAGCCACCACAGAGTTGAGTCTAATCAGTAAAGCCACTTTCAGCAAATTCTGAAGTAACATCGTGAGAGATGGCTTTTGAATCGTTCAACCCAAACATTTTGTCCAGATTGTATTACTGTTACCACTTTGTTGTTCTGTTACTTCACCTTCTTTTCTTTTACTTTTTCTTTTACATTAAATTTAAGAACAAACCTAATTTCACAATCAATTTTACATGTTAAAGGTGTTAAGTTATAATTAATCCTATATGATAAAAGTACAAAACTTAGATATAGTATTTAGGTGTTATTTCTTATATTCCCCCTCTTAAGATTCATCTATATGACTTTTTTCTCATTGGGTGAAAGTATATTTTTAGTTAAGTAAAGCCGCATGATTGAATCTTAAGAGGGGAACCTAAGAAACAACACATAAGTACTGTACCTAAGTTTTTCCTTATAATAAAAGTAATATCAGTGATAAACCTAGGTAAAAGTGATATAGTATGTTACTTTAATTACAATTTGACATCTTAACATATTTTTCACAATATGTTAAGACAAGTGTATCTGTAGAGTTATTTCTCTTAAGGTGATACCTCACCATTTTGTTGATAAACATTTTTGTATTATTTAAAACTCTGAAAAGAATCATACTTCACAAAAAATTTGGAAATTTAAATATATTTTAAATAGAGTGCGTTGATCGCCTGTACATTTAGTTTTAAAATAGAAAAAAAAAATTGCTACACTATTTTTTTTTTAACTTTATTATTACTTAGAGTTATGGGATTACTTTTTTTTTTTTTGTGTGATCTTTTCTTAGGCAAGGGTTAGGTACGTTTGGATAAGTTTTTCTCTTATTGGTTCATATACGCTTTTTAAAACCTCACTTGTTAGTGGTAAAATTGTATTTTTGCAAGTTTTCAACTAATAAACAAATCAATTTTAACAACAACAACAAAAAAAAAAAACTAATTCAAACGCACACTGAACAGATTGATAATAGTTTTTTCTCAAAAGCATGAATTAGTTCTTCTCAACAAGTTTCTTGTACATAACAGTTGTACGGCCAATTTCCTTTTTCTAAAAATATTGTGTCTTTGCAGTATGACCACAAATAATTACCTAATCTCAAACAAATATTTCTAAAGTGCTCTTTTATTAAACCATTCTCTTCAAAAGAATGATAGTAATTTGAAAGAGGGAAGAGGGTTTGGATTTTGGAACAAGAGGGCTACCTATCATAGATTAAGGCTTAATTTTGTGCTCCCCTCATCATGGCTCAACCCAATGGTGCACAATTTGATAACCCTCTCTCAATCATGGCTCAACCAAATGGTGCACAATATCCCGCAATCATGGCTCAACCAAATGGTGCACAATATGCTAACCCCTCAATCATGGCTCAACCAAATGATGCACAATTTGTAAACCCCGCAGTCATGACTCAAACTCAACCTAATGCTACACAATTTTCTTACCCCCCAATGCCTCAACCTCAACCAAGTGGTACACAATTTGTTCAACCCCAAGCAGTCATTGGTCCTCAGTATTGTGCACCTTACCCTGTAGATCTTTCAGTTGTTAGAAAGGTCCTGACCATAAGCGATGGCAACTTTGCTGTTACTGACACCGGTGGCAACGTCATATTCAAAGTTAAAGGAGTATTGTTTAGCATCAAAACACGTCGTCTCATACTTGATGCTGCTGGAACCCCCATTATGACTCTTAAACCTAAGGTTTAATATTTTTTAACGCACGCGCGCACACACACATATATGTGCTAGCTTAATTAAATTGTATATGCTAAAACTAATTTGTTTTGAATTTTGTGTAGCTACTTACCGCACATGATAGATGGCTTGCATTTAGGGGTGATAGCCTGAACGCCAGCAATCTAATCTTTACCGCTAAGCGATCTTCATTCCTCCAATTCAAGGTCAAATTACATGTGTTCTTGGCAAATAATACACAAGAGGATGTTTGTGACTACAAAGTTGAAGGCAGTTGGAATGAAAAATCTTGTACCGTTTATCATGGACAATCTTCCAATATTGTTGCCCAAGTAAGAACCTATTTCTCATTAATTGTTCCTAATGTAACATGCAATCAATATAAATCACTTCTTTTATGATTTTAGGCAGCAATGCTAGTGATACAAAAAATTTTCTAGGTGGCAAATTTTTATTGAAAGTATAATATTTTCATATTAGTCCATCACTAACATCATTTTCATTATGTACTAATAAAAAATAAAAAAAAAATAAAAACAAAGCATTTTAGTAGTAATAAAAAAAAAAAAATGTGTAACTTGATCTGTTGATGAATTTAATTAAAATTAAAGGTATCATAGGAAAAGTGATGTTTCTTTAGGAGGCTACAATTGAGAGCATCATAGACTAATTCAATTGATGATTTTGGCAAATGCAGATGCACAAGAAGCAAACTGTTCAGAGCATTGTGATGGGAAAGGACAACTTTTCAGTGACAATTTATCCTAACATCGATTACGCATTCATAGTCGCACTTATTGTCATTCTAGACGAGATTAACCAGGAGAGCAAAGAAGAATGAGATGATGAAATTCCAGTTATATGCCTAAATAAAGAGTTTAAACTCTTCAAGCTTGCTGTACGGTACGGAGTGGGGGAAAATAGTAATGTACAAGAAAAACATAACCACTGAATATTTTTTTAGAGCCATAAATATGTTGGTGTTCTTAGCTT
Source organism: Quercus dentata (assembly GCA_028216015.1). Lineage (NCBI taxonomy): Eukaryota > Viridiplantae > Streptophyta > Magnoliopsida > Fagales > Fagaceae > Quercus > Quercus dentata. The sequence continues at coordinate 35,252,157 of CP116450.1, read as the reverse complement.
GTTGCCTTCGTATTTCTAATATATATATATGTGTATATATATATATATATATATTTTTTTTTTTTTATTAACTTGTTAAAGGAACTGCGATCATGTTAGAACGCATATTGGATATGTACCTTTTTTTTTTTTTTGTCCTTCTGGTTTTATTAATTTCTCATAAGAACATTGGAGGAACATTACAATATCTGGAAAATAATTTTAGTATTGAACACTACCCTACACCTTGAATTGGCTCAAAATTGTAATCTCTTAAGACCTTCATGGCTTTCATATTTGGTTTAATAACTGAAAACCAAAAAGTTTCAATTCTTCCAACTGAATTTTGGGCTTCGCATTTTAAATACATGTTGATTTTTCAACTTCATGTGGCTTATCCTTGTTATAATGGACCATTATATGATGCATCTCAACATGTTTGAGCACTTTTTCATTGACAGACAGCACATTGGGGATCTTGAATTTAGTGATTTAGACTCTAAAGATTTGATTTCAGTGCCAAAATGTCATCATCAACCAATTCAATACCTAATTAGGTGTATTACTTCTAGACATGATTTTAAGATCACAAGATGGTTTGAAACATCATGCAAAACATTGATAAAAAGAGAAAGGATAAAAGCTAATTTATTTTCACAATATGAAGTTTTCCTGTGAATTTTTTCTGAAATTTCAATTTAAAAATATAAACCAAGCAGTCTTGCATTTTGTAATAAATCAAAGTTCTACAAAGTACAAACAACTAAAATGCATACAAAGACCCTTTTTGAGAGATGCTCTCGCCTCTTTAAGCTAGCTCCATCCATAGAGAACTCTCAAGGAATATGACAAACTATACTTAGTTGTCCCAAAAGCTTAAACATTTTTAATATATATATTACCATTATTCTAATAATCTTATGTCTTTCTCTCTCTCAAAATAAACCAAAATGAAAATGGTATTGGTATGGTAGTGTTGTGTCCTGAAAAGCAAATACAGTGAGTTCTGTAGATTGTGGTGTATACTAGAAGCCCATGATGATTTTGGGCTGGGACAAGGCCTTAGCATCAAAAAATAAGAGTCAATTCTAATCATAAATGGCTGCTGCTTTTGCAGTAATGGGGAGTGATTGTGTTTCCATGGAACATATTCTATCACAGTAAATGTTCGATCATGATTGATAGAAAGAACTGTTGACTAGTATATGCTTTCATGACTTTTTGAATGTTCCTAAGGATCATTAAAAGTGTCAAACCTTGTAAAGATGCTATAGCAAAGTGATGATGACATCCATCAAATGAGGGTTTTCTTCCCCTTCAGATCAAAAGAATTGTATGGAAATTTTTTCTAAAAACTGAAATTGATGCCAAAGAAACAAATTTTTTTTTTTTTTTTTTTAATTCTGTTCTTGTTTTGGAAACATTATAAGAGGAAAAAGTAATATAATATTTGCTCAAACTTGAAATTGAAATTTCAATCTTGGCCATTCTTTTCCATCACTTTGGACTGGTTTGTATTCTGTGGTGAGATTTGGCATGATGGGGGTATCCCTCTTGCAACCATACCATGCCTTTTTCTTTTTCTTTTTTCCGGTTCAGATTGACAATTTTTTGTGGTTCACAACTTAGCATTACCATCCATCACCAACACCAACTTGTAAGCAGCAGTTAAATCAAATGGCAATATCCTCATGACTCATGAAGTTTACACATTCATATTTTAGTGTTATATCACTATAACACTCTCCCACTACCGCATTGAAACTTTTTTTTTTTTCTAATAGAGAGTTTAAATCTATGGTAACCACTTCGATTGGTAACTCTTTATCATTAAACAAAAACACTACTCAATTTTTTGTGTAAGTAGAGATTGAATCTCAAATCTCTTATTCAACAATCAAATACTTTACCAATTAAACTAACTCAAACTCATATACCACATTGAAACTTAAAAGCCCATGCAAGGCCCAACAATTTAGTGTGACTCACATGTCCAAATTGAGCAGAGAGCATAATGCACAATATCTTCAAAGGTCAAAGAAAAAAAAACTTAGTGGGTATAAATTATTCATCAAGAAAATAATTTTAAAATAATTAAAAATAATAAAGCTGACAGGTAAACCATATTTATTAATCATTTCAAATTGTATTGTTTTAGTCAAAGGTTTACAGTTCCAACCAATAATGCCGGTTCCATCTCTTTCTGTCTAATTTTCAATGGTGGAAAGTTTATAGAAAAAACATAATGTCTATCCTACCCTTTTAACAATAATTATCATTATAATTAAGAGGTCATGCTAACAAGTGCTTTTAGGATATTGATTAAAAATCTATTTTAAAAAATTTGATACTATTTTTATGAGAAATTAAAAAAGTTATCAAAATATTAATTACTTTTTTTTTTTTCCTATAAAAACTTTCTTTAAATAAATTATTAGTCAATGTCTTAAGTGCATTCATTAGTATTTTTCATAATTAAATAGTATTATTTTCAGTATTGGATAAGAAACAAAGATTTGATAAACTTGCCCGAGGATTCATGACATCATAAGACCTACAAAGCGTGCTTTTTTTCCCCAAAATTTTTTTTAAATTTCCCCAATTTTAAGGAAAAAGAAAAACATATTGTACATTAAACTAGCTAATAAAAAAAAAATGAAGTGCATGAGAATCAAGTAGAAGATAAACAATTCCCATTTAATATGTGTTTTTAATTTTAAAAAATAAACGAACGGCGTTAAACTATATTATATAGATACTTACCCTCCTGAAAAAACAAAGAATATTTTAGATGAACCTTAACAAGGAAAGGTCAAACCAAAAACAGTAACAAAAATTCAGACTCTTCCATGCCTTGCTTTGGGTTTTGCCCTAAATTCTATACAAAATTGGCATTATCCAAACATTAATCTCAAAATCTTTTGGACCAAACCAGTACAAAAATAACACATAAAAAACGAGAGAGACACAGCCGGCCCCGATAGAGACTTGCAATAATCTCTCTGTCCACCCTAGTGCATTATTTCCCACTATGACTTTTATGATTTTATCACCACCCCATAAAGGCTAAAAGACCCCCCTAATCCCTATTATTCTAATCTAATCTAATCCCTCTCACAAAAATTATAATTTATTATTACTAGCCTCATATATGTGTCATCACGCATACTTGCTCTTTAAAAAAATATAACTATTCTTTAGCAGAAGATAATAATAATAATAATAACTATTCTAAAACAAAACATAACAATTTGAACTTAAAAAAATTTTGAAAACTTTGGTACTTTAAATTTTAGATGTTGTTAAAATTTTATAAAATTAACTAGCAAAAAAGAAGAAGAAAAAGATACAATTATGGATAAAGTGAGTTCTAGAGTTAGATATATTTAAGAGATTTTTAATAATTAGGTAAATTGTTCTTCAATGTGGCCAGTCGAGTATTTTGAAGTTTTTCACACTATAACAAAGTAATTTATGTCAATAAATTCAAAACTAATGGTGTTGTTGTTGGTGTGGATATTGGATTGATTCCATGTTGGGGAGTTTTCTATCAATCAGTGTGCTCGATTCGGTTAGTTTGGACTTTGAAATAAACACAATTTAATCAGAGATAAATGCAACCTCAAATATGCCTAACAATCTATCATCCAATGATCTGATCTGCCTCCTTGTAATTTTCGTTTTTTGTAAAAAAAAAAAAAAAAAAAAAAAGAATAATTGTGATGAAACAAAAGAAATTTATAATCACTAATAAGAATAATTAGCATAGATATTTTTGTTTCAAAACATACTAATCAATAACATTAGAGAAAAATAGTTTTACTTTGAGAAAGTGAAAAGCTATCGCTCTTAGTGGCAAAGTTAATCCACAAAAAGAGAGAAACTTTTAAGTGATTGAAAACCTTGTAAATGCTTGTGAGGTGTGAGAGGCAAGAGCCGAGGTTCCAGTCTTCAAGAGAGAGCTTTACACAGGTATATACTTAAATTATGTTAGAGTAGAAATTCTATCTTGTAAAAAAAAAAAAAAAAAAAAAAAAATCTTATAAACGTTGCAATAATAATTGCGAAGAATAGAAGAATTGAAAGAGTTATCGTGGTAGAGAAATGGAATGTTTGGAGAGTGGAAAAAAAGAATGAAGAAATCTTTTATTTATTAATTGGGTCATGTTATTGGTTAACATTCCCCTCATTAATTTTATCCTCACAAAACGAAGTCATTCTAAATTCAAATGAAATGCTTTCTCCCCATAATGTTGTGAAAATGTTGTTGTAAAATTGTGATTTACAACTATGTTTTATATTGACTTTATTCCATGATAAAAAGTGTTGTATTTGCATTATTTTGTTCCTTGTATTTTATGGGATTTTATTGTATTGGGTTTAGTATTAAGTTGGTGAAGAATCAAGCATGTATTGGATGAACAAGTGGATTTCACGAGTGTCTCGTAAGAAGCCTACTCGTGAAAGATCCACGTGAGAAGCACATCTTTGAAGTCAAGAGTGATGCCAAGTCATCAATTTCGCAAGTATCTCGCAGCAAGACCTTTCGCAAAATACTAGCAAAACGTTTTGCCTGGAGAATTTTTAAGTGTGACTTTTTTACCCTTCACCCATACTATATATACCCTCATTACCCACAAAAGTATGAAAGGTCATTCAAAGAAAAAAAAACCCTAGATAGGTTTTCTACAACACAACACACCCATCTTTTAGAAAGAGAGTTACTCATCCTTAGTGAGAAATCATTGTAACATCTTCTCCTTCCCTCTCCCATTGTCATACCTTGAGAGGAGATTTGTACTTAAACACAACCTACACCTTTTCAGAGTGTAGAGAGTGTTTTGGAACTTGAGAAACTTTGGGGATTTGCCAAAAGAAGCCGGTGAGATCGAACGAATGCAATCGGGAGTATTGCGGGATTCGGAGAGTTAGAAAAAACAAGTCTCCGAGAAGTCGGTTGGTAGCAGGAGTTTGGAGGGCTCAAGTACATGGGGTAAACTAGGCATGAAGAGTTTTTTATTATTTATGTACTCCAACTTTATTCTCTAGTGGATTAATTTCAACTTTGAGAGTTGCGGAAAGGTTTTTCGCCGAATTCTTCGATTTCCTCTTCGATAACACGTCTTGGTGTTATTTTGTGTTTGCATCTCTCTTCCCTTACTCTTATGCTTTACTTTTATTGTTTATTTTTCATGTGTATACACTAGAGTACATCTGGTGATTGCACTTTATTTACTTTTATTCCGCACTTAGATAAGTTAGAGTAAAAGCAATTAAGTTGTAATTTATTATTGGAGGTCTAAACAAGTTTTTGTATTTTCACACAAATCCGAGCATTCAATTGTAAATATAATATTTCTCTATATAAATATGTTGGCAAATCTAGTTTTAGTCTATATTTAAAAGAGGGGTTTAGCTTGCCTCTAGTAGTTTTTCAATGAAACATTTAGTTAGTTTCTTATTGAGATAGAATGATGTGGTAGTGAGTTTTAATCTCCACTAAAAGTTTAGTTAGTGGATAATGTGATATTTTCTCATTAAAACAAAATTAGATGTTCAGTTAAAAAACTACTAGAAATAAGCTAGACCCTTAAAAGATGAGCATTACATCCACAGCATTTTTACAGCAAATCTTAGATTTCAATCTGATATTTGGTTTTCATTTGAATCCATCACTAACATTACCTTTTACCTATCACTAATAATTTGCCACATAAATTTTGTCGTTAAATTATTGTAAAAATATTGTACCCCTATCATTTCTCTATTTAAAATCTTAAATTGACGGTTGGTTTTTCTACATTTTCCTTTGACCAATGAATGAATGAAGCCTACTTTGTTGTCCAAAATCTTTAGTGATAAATTTAGGTCAGTTTAATTAGTTTAAGATGATAGTACCTTAAATTTCTGGATAAGATTTAATCATGTGATTTTTATTGAAGTGTTTATTTTTGAACAATTTATCCAACTTTTTACTAGATAAAAGCTAAATAAAATAAATTGGTTGATTTTTGATGTAATAAAAGAGTAGAGTGGGCCCACAATAAGCAAAAAGAATTTAACATTTTAAGCAAAATCATATATTGGGACCCATAAACAGTTAATCGGACTTGATTTTTTGACCCAAAAAAAAAAAAAAAAAAAAAATGTGACCTGCAACAAGCTTAGGCTTATGCAGCAGCAGGCTACCAAAAGCAAAGAAAAAAAAAAAGCTTCTTTTTATGGGACTCACATTAGACCTATAAATAATAGAAGAAAAAAAATAGTTTATAATCAAGATCTAAACGCAGGTCGACAAATGCAATACAAAAATTGTTATATTTCATAGACAATAATTAATTGTACATATGTTGCAATCATGTGATTTTTATACAAAATAGCAATTAGATTCAAACATATTATTTATTTATCAATATATTCAAAACAACACTAACTAACTGACTTTATATAAAAATTTTCTTTTTTTAAAATATAAAAAGTGATTTCTCAGTTTTTTATTATTATACTATTATGCTCTTTCATTGTTTTTTTTTAATTATAAAAGATTATAAATTTTTTTCCATTTCATTGATTAATTATACTTATTAGACAATAAAATATCAAAATATTTTTTTTTTTTATTTTATAAAAGCCAAATATACTTTTCCCCAATTCTCACCACTCTCCGCAAACTTAAATATAAATAATAAATAAATAAAACCAACAACATTATACTCACTTTTTTTTTTTTTTTGATCAACATTATACTCACTTTTGAAACCAACTACTCCCTACTCTTTCATCCAAAAAAAAAAAAAAAAAAAACTCCCTACTCTTCACGCACAAGAAAGGAACATAAAGGCATAAATAAAACTCTACTTTTTTTCCTTAAGCCACGTAGCATCAAAATTGATGACCAGCTAGTGGGTTATGTTACCTATGTTTTTCAAAGCAACTACGTAGACTCACGGTGCACCACGTTCCTCCTTCACTATTATTATTTTATTAAAAAACTTTCACCTAAACGATTTTATTTATTTAACAAAGTTTCATTTTATCATAATTCGACTTAATAATTTTAAATAAGCGTAAATCTTATAATAAAACTAAAAAAAAAAAAAAAAAAGTGACGAAACCAAGGTCATAAGTATCCAAGGTCTGACCACACATCGTTGAAAAAACAACTAAAACTGGTGTGACCACAAACTCACATTCTCAAATTTTAAACTAATTATATTTTTTACACTCTTTTTTTCAAAAAAAAACTCCAAACAACCATTCCCAAATTATTTTACTTTGCTCTTTCAAAAAACTCTAATTATTTTGTAACAAATACCCCCTTAAAAAACTGTGACACACTGACACAGAATAAAATTTTGCTCTTTCTCGAAGCTTTAGAATATAGAACAATAAAAAGTCTCTCTTTTTTTAATTATTAAAAAAAAAAAAAAAAAAAAACAGAATTCGCGGGATAGAAAGACAAAAAAAAGTTTCACCGAAAAAAATATATAAATATTAAATCAAAAATTTAGCGATGAGAGCAAAGAACAGAAAGGAGGAACAAAATTCCCAAAATTATGAAGCTCCAGGAAGATAATAGTGAAACCTAGAAAAGGCTTTTGAATTTTCAATTTTCAATTTTCAATTTTCTCGAGAAACAAACAAGGAAGAAAGGAAGAAAAGAAGCTTAAAGCTTAAAGCTTTTTTCTGTGTGTGCGCGTGTTTTAGAGAGAGAGAGAGAGAGAGAGAGAGAGAGATGGCGTCGTCTTCGTCATCGGCAACAGTGGCAGTGGAAAAAGCGACGAGCGATCTTCTGATGAGTCCTGATTGGACTATGAACATCGATATATGCGATTCCGTCAACTCACATCAATGGTAATTTTCTCTCTCTGTGTCTCTGTGGTGTTTGGGAGGGTTGACTTTGACGGTTGATGGAGTCTAGGGTTTCTGTTTCATCGAAAGTTTGGTTCTTTGGATGTATCTTTGTGTTTGTACATGCAATTTTCTCATATTCCTTTTTTTTAATGTTTTTATTTTTATTTTTTATTTTTTGAAAGATTTTTTACTTAATTACTTTTTGTTAATATGATATTGATATAGTCTCTTGTTTAGAATTTAATTTGGATTACTTGCTACAATTTATGATTTTGAAAAAGTTTTTTTTTTTTTTTTTTTTTTTAGTTAAATTTATGTGTGTGATAGAAATTGCAGAGCCAAGAAAAGTGAAAGATATTAATTTTATGATTGGTTTTTGGGTTTTTAATTAGTCACTTGTATTAATCAGAGAAAGAGATTATGGTAGGTGGGAATTTTTTGTGGTATAAATAGGTTTTTTTTTTTTTTTTTTTTTTTTTTTTTTTTTTTTTTTTAGCTATAGTTAGTTGAAGGGTCATGATAAAGTTGCAAACTTCACTGAGAAATTTCTGCACAAGATTAATTGGGTATATGAAGGAAAAAAAAGTTTTCTGTTTTGGAAAAATTGTGTTCATAATTAAATTTCTTTGAAATAAGCGGATCGTGTAAAGTTTGTGGGGTTTAATTTCATGGTTTTTTTATTTGGAAAAGTGAAGTAAAAGTTATGCTGGTATATTGAAATGATGGGTATGTGTTTAATTTCTCAGGCAAGCAAAAGATGTTGTGAAAGCTGTGAAGAAAAGATTGCAGAATAGGAACTCCCAAGTTCAACTACTCTCTTTGACGGTATTTTGTTTTTGGAACCTTTATCTTTTACTTTTGATTCATCTGAAAGTGTTATCTGAGTCAAAACTGTAAATTTCTACTACTATTTTTTCCTGGGAGGGTGGGGGTAGGCGGAGAATCTGTTAATGGGATTAATTGTGTAAATCTACAACTTTTGTAGCTCTTGGAGACGATGGTGAAGAACTGTGGTGATTATGTCCATTTTCAAATTGCTGAGAAGAAAATACTGGAGGAGATGATCAAAATTGTCAGGAAGAAGGTGAGTCTAATACATGTTAACAGAATGGATGGCCTGTGGATTTCATGCAATCAGTTACTTGCTGCAACTGGTTTGAAGAGGTCATTTTGTGCTAGAAAGAAAACATTTGAAAGGAACCTAGATATGGTGTTATGGATATTTGCGTATGTGCATGTTAGAGCACTTATAGTGGGAAACTGATGGGATCAGATAAGTAATAGCCACCCATGATAGGTAAGTAACTTGTGTTGCATGTGTAAGGGTTTAACTATGGACTGGTGGATAGGATATTCTTAAGTTATATGACTTGTTGAAATTTATTTTTATTTTTGGAAAATTGTCATCTGCGGTTTTTCCTGAGTGCAAAATATATTTTAAATAGGTTTGTTGGGTTATTAGTTGGTCCTTTTTGCTTAACAATTCGAGCCAAATTATAAGTAATCAAAGTGAGTAGTTCAATGCACTGATTTGGAACTCCTATTCTGTGTCTGTGGGGGTTAATTTGAAGCGATCGTTGTTATCTAGAACATTTGGACATTATACTTACATACTTACAGTATGTTAATATGAGGTTGGTAACTCTAAAGTCTGGGCCACCTGAACTAGGAGGCTGAGATCATTTGATTAGTGCAATCACTGTCTAATGATCATGTGGCTTGATGGGAAAGAACTTTTCATTTGGTGAATGTTTTTGATTGCCCATAAAGCATTAATGTTTATTGAAACCTGAGGTAAACTCAATTGTGTTTGGTGAGATGCATTTGTCATGACATAGTATAATCTGATTATCTGCTTCTACCTGTGCTTTAAAAGAAGATTTTTCTTTTTTATCTTTGTAATGTTTATATGTAGGATATGTTGAAGTCCCTTTATTTTTTATTCAGAAATTTTAGTCATTAAAATTTTTCTCTTGGTAATGCGATAATTTGTGGCAGACACTGACTAGTCTGTTGAGGATTCGTAGCCAACCTCTAAATTTCAGGATTAAGGCTTGGCTGTTATGGGTTTTTTTGCTCCTTTTGATAGTTCTTTCTGTTATACTGATTCTGCCTCAGTGTAGAAGACACATCAATGGATCCTTGTTGTTGCTGGTGTTGATACTATTGTCATCATCATTATCGGTTTTTTTTTTTTTTTTTTTGGGTTTGGGTGATAAGTACTTATGTGGATGGATTTTGCAGGCAGATATGCAGGTGAGGGACAAAATTTTGGGATTGCTGGACTCTTGGCAAGAAGCCTTTGGGGGGCCAGGAGGAAAATATCCTCAGTACTACCACGCATATGAGGAACTAAGGGTAAGCCCATAGCTACCTAGACTCAACTATTTTGCTTAATGATCCTTTCCTGCATTTCTGGATTTATCTTTAGATTTGACTTATTTTCAAGCTATTACAGCAATTGATCATAGGCTAATAGCTCTTATCACATCTCATAGTGCCTTCTAGTAGATAGCAATTTCAGGGGATGTCACATTAGGTCAACCACATCTCATAGATTTTTATGTGAAAAACTACTTCAATATATGATTTATATCAGGTTGGGATTAAGTCTTGAGTTGAATTTATGAGCGTTGTCATCAGTAATATATACCTTACGAATCTAGAAATGCATATAAGATTGATCTCTATCGCTGCACCTATTCTGTTAAGACACTGACCTCAAAAGTGTCCTGGCTCCTTGATGAGCCTACTTACTACTATTCCCTTTATTCCTTTTAGGTTAAACAATTGTTTACATGCTTGTTAATGAAAAATAAAGTTCTGTGCATGCAGTAAACCAAAAGGAAATATTAAATAAAGTTTTGGGTTTTATGAATGGCAGCGATCCGGAGTAGAATTTCCCAAGCGTTCTTTAGATGCAGCTCCTATATTTACACCACCTGTAACACATCCAACCCTGAGAAACACTCAAGCAGGATATGGAATGCCTAGCAATTCTTCAAGAAGGCTTGATGAAACAATGGCAACGGAAATAGAAAGTTTGAGGTGAGGGTTTAACTTTTGTGTGCACACCCTGTCCCTTATTGCTGCTGCTTTCTGCTTCCTTCTTTTCTGGGTTTTGGTCAAAGATTGTTATGTGCCACTTTTGATTTTTCATAATTATATTAGTTTGTCAAGTATGGATTCTATGTGGAATGTTATGGAGCTTTTAAGTGACATGCTGCAAGCTGTGAACCCCAGTGACCGTGAGGTATGTTAATTGGTGGTTTAATTATTTCCTTAGTGCAAATTATTAAGTAAATAAGTAGGATTATTACCTGATTTTCTGTTTGTGTATATAGGCCGTAAAAGATGAAATTATAGTTGATCTTGTCAACCGTTGTCGTTCCAACCAGAAAAAATTGATGCAGATGCTTACCACGACTGGGTTAGTTCCCCCCAGACTTCCCTTATAAAGGCATAACTTGGTTTTTGCAAAGGCATGAACCACTGTAGTTTGTTTTATCATGTGTGCAGTCCCTGTATGCCTGTGCATTTCGCTCTGAGCATTTTCGGGCTTGTTTAGAATTGCTCACATTGACATTTGTTTACGTGGCAGGGACGAGGAACTTCTTGGCCGGGGTCTTGAATTAAATGACATTTTACAAGGTTTGCTTGCAAAACATGATGCTATAGCTTCTGGATCCCCCCTGCCAGCTTTACTTACAAATCCCAGTCCCCAACCAACTGAAGTAAGTGCCTCCAGTCCTAAACCAAGTGAAGTAGTAAGCTCTAGTCCAAGAGACTCTAGCCCAACATCTACTACTACACAACCAGTTCTCGCTGTTACAAAGGCCCAGAAGATTTACGAAGAGGAGGAAGAGGAAGATGAATTTGCACAGCTAGCTCGAAGGTTGCTCTTAACTCTTTTTTTTTTTTTCTAATTTTTACCTCCCAGGGATCATAAGAGTGTCACTTTTTAAGCTGGTGTTTAGCATGCATGCATATTGTATTTGTTTCTGTAGGTCAGAAATCTAATTTGGTATAGTTTGGTTCATAATTGGTTGACTTGTTCTTTCAATGCAGGCATTCAAAAACACAGCCAAAGCCTTTTCAAAGCAATGGAAACTCTTCCCCTGAAGGTCCATCATCAACGTCATCAATCTCTTCAGCCTCAACCTCTGTCCTGAGTAATGCATTGGCCTTGCCTGATCCACCTGCACCAGTTAGGACTACAAAAGAGCAGGACATGATTGACCTTCTGAGTATCACCTTGTCAACAACATATGCCTCCCCCCATACTCCCCACACTCCACCTGCCTCTAACCCAAACATGCATCAGGTGCCTGTTTCCCCCAGTGCCCAAGGGTATTCCTATGCTACCCAGACTGATCCCAGAAATCAAGGGCAGGTAACCAACAATAGTTATGTTGTTCCTTGGGCCCAGCCACAACCACAACCACAGTCTCAGTTTCAACCTCAAAGCTTTCAACAAGTTCAACATCAACAACCACGTCAGTTACAACCTCAAATCTTTCAACAAGCTCAACATCAACCGCAACCTCAGTTACAACCTCAAAGCTTTCAACAAGTTCAATCTCGACCTCAGTTACAATCTCAAAGCTTTCAACAAGTTCAACCTCAACCTCAACCTCAGTTACAACCTCAAAGCTTTCAACAAGTTCAACCTCAACCCCAGCCACAAATGCAACCCCAATATCCTCAATATTCGTCTGGCTATCCTCCTCCACCCTGGGCTCCAAACCCTGGCTATTCTAACCAGAATCATTTATCTACCACTAATATGCTTTCGAATCCACGGGCCAATACAGTTGCAGCGTACACACCCATGCAAGGAATGAGACCAAGCTTGCAGCACTATAACTCTTTCCCCGTAAGAGGAAGCAATGGGTCAGCTATGAATGGAGATCCACGGGTGAGTCCAGGACCTAGGAACCCTGCCCCAGCAGCTGCACCAAAGCCCTTTATTCCCTCGTACAGATTGTTCGAAGATCTTAATGTTTTTGGCAATGTCACAAGTGGCAGCACATCATCAAGCCTGTCAGGAGCTTCTGGCCAAAGTATGGTTGGCGGGAGGAAGTGAAATGTTTATGGTACAGCTTTCAAAACAGGGATCCATCCATGTGAATATGGTGTATATCGGTATCAGTACCTTCGAGCTCACATTGTATTTAAAGTTCTTTAGACACAATCCTAAGTTTTACGATTGTCATTGATAATCAATATTGGTGTGTAGGTTGCAACTCTGATTGCCAACAAAAAAAAAAAAATGTAACATTCTTTTCCAGCCCATGCGTTGTATTTTGTTTGCCGTGGCTTTTCCTGGCCCTCTTAATCAAGGTTTCAAATAGAAGCTTATATGGATCATTGAATTAGGATGGTGGATCCAAATTACCTTTATATTGCAAAATACTATTTTGCGTACTTGTATCTGCCTAGTGTATATAAATTGGAGGCAACTGTCACTACCCATATCCTCCCCCTTTTCCTCTCATAAATAAATTGGTGCAGTAGCATTGGGTCCTGGACATATGGCCCTTAATTATGTGGGGGTGTTTTAACCTCCCCTGATGGTCTTTGTACTGTTACTTGGCTAATAAAACTTTCTGATTTTTCTTAACCCATAGCCATCACCAAGAAGCATGTGGTTTAGCTTGAGGTATATATTTTCCAGTCTTTTAGCAACAGCTTTTCAAGTTTCAAAATTTTAATAACTAACTGTTAAGTCTCATAATTAAAGATCAGATGCCTGCCTGAATTTGAAAAGGAAAATTCTTAAAATTTGGTAATTTAAAAGATGATGCATTTAAATGAAATTGAGGATATTTTCTCGGCTAAAATCACTCTCATCAAGTTGCAAAAGACACAAATATGTAGTGGACATTCTTGTGTACTATTGAGGTCTCTCTCTCTCTCTCTCTCTCTCTCTGTATAATAAAAGTAGAATCTCAAACATGGATGCATTTAACGATGACAAACGAACAATTCGTTTCTTAAAGTGCACTACAATGACGTGACAATTTCCTACAATTAATTGGTATTATATGAACAAACAATATCTGTCAATATATTTGCCATGTGTCACTAATAAATAGAAGGAAAAATAAAAGTCCTTAAATGGGACAGGTTTATTAAATCAGGAGTTTTTTTTTTTTTTTTTTTTTGAAATTGGTTTTCACTAAGATTCAACTCGAATGCTCCATTGGCTTTTAAGAACTAGAAACTGAAAACAATATTTTCCTGGTTTTCAATTTCCTCCACATTTTGATTTTAGATAACACTTTTAGTTTTATTCATTTTGGGTTGCCAAACAAATTTTCTTGTTTCAAAAATAAAAAACTATTTTTGAAAACAGAAAATAGGGAAAAAAAAACAATTACTAAATATACCCTAAAATTTATAAAAACAATTAAAATATACATGGCTTATAGGCGGGTGGAAATGGGAAAACTGAAAACATGGAACTAGTTGGACTTATGGAAGAGACATAATTCAAATAAATGATGCATATTGGCCCATATTTACTAAAAGATAATATAAGTCTAACAAAATTTATTTTATATCTATACTATATATAATTTTATATCTATATATATATATATATATATATATATCAAGTTAATATATTGGGATTATACAAACGTGTGGATTGCAATTTTTTTATTTTCAATGCTAATCCGAAACAATACACCAATATCAAAATATTTAGTTTCTTTGGCCACATTGAAACAACCTACAGTTCAATATTGACATCCTTTCCGATTCAATATTGACTCCCTTGATATACACGCAAAATTTGAAGGGAAGAAATGGACACAAGCTCAAATAACTCAATAAATTAATTACAAGTTAAATGATCGTTAATAAAATAAGCAAGTGATCATCATACAAATTTAAGGACAAATGTGTGAGTTGAAGCCCCCGCATTTTCAGGAGTCAACTACCCACAGCATTATCTAGCTGCAACACTTGAATTATGATAAAGAAAAGAGTGTGCTGCATTTACAAATTGAAGAGGACAGAAGAAAAAAAGAACACACCAAAAAGAGGAAATATATATTATATATATGTAAGGAAAAGAAAATATTTACACGCATTTACCTATTTAACAAATTATTTGCCAAAGCCCCCAATAAATTTGCAGCATTTTCTTCCCAACAGTTGTGACCCTCTACACCGGGGGCTAATGAATGTCTAGCGTACACCATCAGTCGAAAGCGCCCTACCAGTATTTCAAGATACATCGACACCGAAGATGAATTAGGGCAGCAGAATGTGTTGCATGTCATGATCCAAATGCATCAGTGACTCCAATGGAAGTCTCATGTACTTGTATGTCTCTGATCAGAACACTATATCAAAAAGAAATCAGGAAATAGTGTGCATTCATCTTGCCTGACCGTTCTCATCAGCGTAGATAGAGACATATGCATCTGCAGCACCAGCAGCAAGAAATATTTGGTAGGGATGGAAGGTGAGGCAGCTTACAGAACCAATCTTCTGAGCCATGAACGAAGGGTAGTATCGAATGGTGCCTAGTTGTTCTCCCTCCAGACTAAAGACTTTGATAAGCTGTTTGGCTGAACCACTGGCAATAACTGGGGCATGTCTATGAACTGCTAAAGCTGTGAGGGAGCCCCTGTGAGCATTAATTGTGAGGTAGGCATCCCTGTGACTTCTGGTATCAAGAAACTGAATGTCGCCTGACTGAGCTGCACTGATCATCTGAAAGAAAATATGTAAAGTAGGTACACTTCACCTTCCCATAAATAAATACCGAATTAAAATAGCCAAAAGGAACAAGGATTTCTATATTCAATGC
Organism: Quercus dentata; assembly: GCA_028216015.1. Lineage (NCBI taxonomy): Eukaryota > Viridiplantae > Streptophyta > Magnoliopsida > Fagales > Fagaceae > Quercus > Quercus dentata. Next base: position 35,236,499 of record CP116450.1, on the reverse strand, counting down.
ACTCAATGTGTTCTCTAAATGGGCACGTAACACAAAAGGAGTTATGTATACCTTTGCTGGGTCTAGTCCAGGTTGAAATCCAATCCCCACAACTTTGTATGTATGTGGCCGTGTTGTACAGACAAGCCTAAGAATTACAACACATGACATGTTAAGGCAATGAAGGCAAAATCAAACACATACAAGGGACAGAAGCAAAGTTAAAGTGACAACTAATTGTCAAATTTAACATCCAGAAGCAAAGTTACTGTGACATTCAACTATAATCGACCCCAGACCAACAATTCATATATTGTATCTTTCAATCTCCATACAGCATCATGATCTTTCAGATGGGCCTAATAAATGAAATGTGCATGCATATAAGCTTAACTCTAATTCAATAGCCCACACTTCAAAAATCTGCATCAGATGGTAACATTTTGAATTACAGGTACTAAGATACATACACATAGCCATCAGATATGCAGATAAAAAAAGAAAGTCTCAACAAAATTTATATATATATATATATATATATATATATATATTGATAATGTAGACAACCTTTCTAAAGAAGAGTCATTTAGATGGTAAAACCTATGGCCAACCCCACCCGCTAGAACTAGTTGCCGGATAATGGGCATTCCCCCTAACGGGCTAAGTAGATTACGCTCATGCCCAGGACAACCATGTGTATATATATATATATATATATATATATATATATAGGCATCATGTATGCGAAAACAAAAATGAAGACAACAATAAATTGGCTTTTAACAATATCTAGAACGGAACTAATGAACTAAACATCTTGGTCCATCTAATTTTGCAGTGTAAATCACAACAATGTTCTAGAACAATAGAGTTGGGATACAAGATGGTCTAAAATGGCTATATGGTGCATTTATCAGGTCCTTTATTGTCCTATACCTCTGTCTAACAAAAAGTTGAAATAATCTGAAACTCAAGGCCATAGTAATGTCCAAATAGCTACTGTGCATTGATCAGGTCCTTTATTGTCCTACATCATGTCTAACAAAATGCTGAAATAATCTGAAACTCAAGACCACAGCAATGTCAAAATAACACATAATTGACAAGTCAAAGGGATGATTTTAATAGTAGACTGAACTGAGCAAAAATTGATATGTTTGGATGTAAATATGCTAATTTTTCTGTACGTGTGCCACCTCTTCTCCACACAATTTGCAATATCTTCTGAAATTGCAGGAAAGAAAACCCTAGTAAAGAGTTCTATTTTAAAATGCTAGGAAATTACCATGTCGCATATGAATTTTACATTATAACTATGGAAAGACTGCACTATTGCACAATGTCACAGATCATAAACAACTAAACATTTTTATCATGCCATAAAAATATTCCACATGAAAGCTTACATATCGGGCGTCCGAACATCATAGAGTCTTACAGAACCATCCACAAAACCAGCTGCAAATTGATCGCGGTGAACATGAGAAGCAGCCTAAACATTACATGCATAGAAAAAAAGCCATAAAAGTAAGTGTGAATCTTCACATTGGCCATAGCAGATAAACTAACAGAACAAGAAAAAAATTACAACAGATCTTGATGAAAAAAAAAAAAAGAGAAGTGTGTGATTCACTACATTCATTCTGAAATCCAATATTTCTTTAGTGAATCTAGGGCATGTTACATATAAACAGACATGTTTGCAGCAAGTTGACTTTATAAAATAAGGCAACAAATATTTTTGACCCAGCTACAGCATAGTATAACTAAATAGTATGAGGAACACATAAAACTCACCATAGCTGAGATGCTGCAATCCGATGATGAAGGAATGGAATTAACAAGCTGCTCTTTTTCCAGATCCCAAAGCATAATGGAGGATATCTCACCAGAAGCATACTAATGAACAACATTGAAATATTTAAAAACAATTAGCCTTAAAATATAAGCTCAAAATACAAAGAGTGGGTCCTAAAGTACTGGATTTACATTTTTTTTTTTTTTTTAACAAATCAAGTACCAGATATCCAGACAGCTGTTGCCAATCCACAACAGCATTCAAACTTCGCACACCAGGTTTATGACCTTGAATTGAAGAGAATGCAGTTACAAGCTTTTGTTTATTCCTCACATTATAATCTTTCCAAATTCGAATATTTCCATCACCTACATGCACATAAGTAGTTCGATTGACCCAAAATTTCAGACATTCCAACACATAAGCTTCTGTAACCAACAATAAACTAATTAAAGCAGCTGTAAAGATCATTACATGAAGCAGCAAGAAGCAAACTGTCATCAAGCTCATTTACAAGGCAGAGCTTAGCAATTCCTTTTTCAGGAAAATCATGATTATCAAAACTGTTGAGCAGGGTAGTTGTGGTTTCCTCATAGTTCCATATCCTGCAAATAAACAAACACAAATGGTTAATAATTATAAAGATGTGGATAAGCCAAGGCAATAAACAAAGGAATCACAAGACTTCATTCAATAAAGCAACAGCATCTAAAATAATTGGAAACCAAGTAAACATATTGTATATAAGCTATGATATAAAAACATATAGGGCACCCCAAAAAAAAAAAAAAAAAAAAAAAAATCATTTCAAGTTTAATTGATTAAACCAAATAATCAAAGCTTATAATAGCCATCAGCCATATTGAATGGAATTTATGAAAGATACAAAATAACCAACTTCCATAATTTTCCTCGTTTTTCAAGTATTTTTTTCCCTTTTTCCCATTTTCAAGTTTTTGCAATATCAAAAGTTATAATATAACTGGATACATAAAGTAGCAATATAAAAGCCATTACCAAAGCCAAAGAAGAGAGAGAATGCCAGGTTCCCATTTATATCAATTCATACTCAAATATGAACCTCTATAAATTCAACATCAACCGAACATGCAATTTATTGTAATCAGGACATACTAAGCATGTTCACAGCATTGCTCGAATAGAAACTATAATAAATGCAAAGCTGCATACCTGATCCGTTCATTGTCATCTGCAGCAATAACAATAGGAGAGAAAGGTTGCAGCAGTATTGATTTGGTACCAGTCTCAAACTTCGTATCCAAGCTAGCAATTGGACTACTAAACTTGCTAACAGCTGACCAAGAAACAAAAATCATATTGGCTCCATAATCAAAAACTATAATGAACTTTTTCTAAGCTTATCAGAAGTACATAATAAAAGGAAAAGAAGATAAATAAACAAAAAAACCCACATGAACGCTGGCATTTTCCTATGTGGTCCAACGTAAGCTTTTCCCTCTCTTCTCTTCGAGCTTGTATTTCGTCACTATCGTCTGATGCAGTAAGAAGTGGCTTGGAGAAGTGGCCACAACTCCAATTGTAGATTGTTGATTGTGGAAGCAAACTGCGTTCTGAAGCCCCAGAGGGGCCCCCAGAACCTAAAAGAGGGTCAGCTAATCCTGAGTCTGGGGAATTTATCAAATGAGGCCTGAACTCTAAGGAACAAACTCTTCGCATTCCAGTTAAGTAACTAGGTCGCGGAGGGCTGACTGGAGGAGTTCGGAAGGTGGTTAAAGGCAAATGACCTGCTCACAACAGCATAAGTAAATCATGATTCACATAAAAGAGTGCATACATATGGTAATTCCAAACAAAAAAGTGATCCCATATTCTTCACCAACAAAAATTTACCTCCATTCATGTCAAACCATGAAGATGAACGAGCTAGTCCAGCAAAACTAGGAGTGGGAGGTGCTGTTGTGGGATCAGCAGGCCGAACATTGCCACTAGTTGGCTTCAAAGGTTTTGTCATCACTTGTTCAATCCCTATAATGGACAGTACCCGCCGGCCAAGACTAGCTATGCGTGGAGATGGATCCTTGGCTAATGTACACATAGCTAAAACACATTGTGAATACATGGAGTTGTCCAGTGGCTTTGACCTTGAATGGTTAACAACCCCGTTGCTGACACCATCGTTCAATACTCCAGAATCAGAATGTTGAGATGAATCATCAGACAGAGGAGAACCATGCATAATTCCAGCGTTAGCAAGAGGGCTGCTGGTGGAGACTCTTCCATCTCGAACAAGTGATGGACTGTCATTGCCAATTCTCACCAGAGAACCAATTTGGGATGAAACGATACTTCCATGTGGCATGTACTGGTTTGAGTTACTATAATTACTGCCTGCACTTTTTATATGAGCCAAAGAAGGTAAGGAATTCAGCAGAGAATTAGACTGAGGTTTCCAATATGCAGAAGCAATTGACTTGAGATGCTTCTTGTGGCCAAAGGCAAAGCGTGCCAGAGCTGTCAAGAAACAAGGAAAAAATTAGACTGAGCTTACACAAACAACTAAGAATATCCAAACTAAAATATATAACGGTTAAGGGTGTAGCTGAGTTAGGAGAGACATACAAGCATAACATAATATAGGTGTGTGTGTGTGTGTGTGTGTGAAAGGAGAGAGGGCATAGAAAGTTCTAATAAATTGCTGGTCAGACATGTGGCCAAGCATTATCAATTGAAGGCCTTCAGAATTCAACAAATCTTCAAATAATTTGAATATCACCATATAACAGTTTGAAACAGCTAAAACACGATGAGAGAAATGACATCATTTTCTCAATTTTCCACCAAATATAACTTGTCCAACTTCAATGTGTGAAAAGTGGTGCCTTCAAATCATTTTGAAAGTGTCCAATCTCTACAATTTTCATCAAATAAGAACAAAAATATTTACTTAATTAAAAATTTTCAGATGCAAAAAACAATCCAACCAGATGAATATGGAAAATTTGATGACTGCTCACGTACCCACAGCAACCTCAGCCCTGACAAGCGGGCTTCCATCTGAAACAACACTTAAAAGGCTTTGAACAATACTAATCTCAGCCCTAATCTTTTCATCATCATCACAATCTTCATCTCCACCAACACCATCTCTACACGAGTCACCCCCCATATCAAGCAAGGTACCAAGTGCAAATACAGCAGAAGCCCTAACCTGAAAATAAATAAATGGAGCTGTAATGCAAAATGAAAACCACCCATCAGTTAAAACACACACACACAGAGTTTATAGAGTAGGATGTAAAACCTCTGGTTGGGGCTCAGACAGTAGAGAAGCATATATAGCAGGGGCATTTGCCTGCAAACCCATTATTTGGGCCTCTGGGAAGTCCTCCCACAGCTTTCCCATACAGAGGCAAAGCCACTGAAGAAATAAGGGTTCAGTTTGCGCATCATTTGGAGTTGAACCCTGAAGGTGCTTCAAGCAGACATGAATCAAACCGGCTTCCATACAGGCTTCCTGGCCCCTTCTGTGCCCATCCACAATTACAGCCAAAACAAATGCAGCCATTGCACGCTGCTCAGGATATGCTTCCATGCTATCAAGAAATCTAATGAAATATGTATGACCCCCATCCTTTACTAGATCAACCTGACACGACTATTATCCCACAAGACAAAATAGCATTATCAATTTTTTATTTGAATATATTTATCAAACAAAAAAGAGATTTATTACAAACTAGTTACAAAAAACCAGGAAGGGGAAAGAGATAAAGAAGTGACCGCAATTAAATTTATTAGAATTTGTAGCATCTCATATTGTAAAGAGGAAAGAGAGAGATCAATCTGAATTTATATCGTAAGTATTCTTAGAACAAGAATAACTCATTTATCAGAATGTGCAGCATCTCATATTGTAAAAATAAATAATAAAAAATAGTTAGGATCTACTTGAACAACTCACCATTTTCAGCTTGCTAAATTGTGGTTATAGAACCAAAGTTTCAAGACTACTACAATCTAATCTATTTCATTCTTGCCATTCTATGGTTAAATTTCCTTTAACTGCCAATAATGATGGGAAAAGTTATGGCAAGTTGTGAAGATTCCACAGTAATCCATAGCAGGAAATAATCTTACTGAACCATCATCTTTTTCCCTTCATAATGAATAACACAATCCAAGCTAGCAGACCACATGAACAGCTACTACGGGGACTACTAAACTAATGAAAAGTTATCAGTACCTTAGTAGATTTATAGCATCATATGAAAGTTGGTCATTGTAGTCTTCTCTTTTAGCATGTGATTTTGACCAGATACTGTTTTCAATATCTTCCAAAAAAAGGTGATCCTTAACAAATTACTAAGAATCTAATAAATTCACATAGCATCAATCAAAACCTATTGCAACATAAAACAATAACAACATTTGAAAACTCAAAAAGAACTACTCATAATGTTGACTTTGGAATGAAACTAAAAACTTAAGTTATTCTGTGTCATGTTAACTGAATTCAAATCACAATGGATGATACACACCGCAACCAATTTCCTCTGTTTGGTCACTGACTAAAATTTTGTTCATTATAACCCATCAGAACATTATTAGATTGTGGTGTTCATAGGTAACTGATATTTAATATGATGATATAGGCCATAGAGGTTGACTTGCACATGAAATGCGTGTAAAAAAAGAGAATTACATTCACATTTATAAAAATACTGCTAAAAAGAGAACAAAATTCTAGTGAAAAATGAAATTCCAGACATTGCCAGGCACATGTAATATTGGTGAAAACAAATTTTATCAAAATTAATTCTATTAAAAAAAGCTGCAGATTGGCACCTCCTGGCATTTCCAATAGAAACATCTAGAGTTCAAATCTCCTTACCCCCAACTATCAATGTATCAATCAAAGGCTGCTAATTAACCATGCAAAAAATGAAAAAGAAAAAAAAAAAAACCAAAATTTGCTGAAACATTTTGAAGCAGATTTAGGTATATACCTTATCAAGTGCTAGAATCTTCGTCCATATAAATACAAGAATTTGTCGTAGCTCAGGTGTTGTTGTCTGCAACAACTTCAGGACATATGGAAATATTCCGACAGACAAGGCCTGGGAAAAAAATTAATCATTACATAAAACGCCACTACAAGATGAAACAGAGAAGCAACAAAGCTATTAAAAACTACCAGATCTACAGCCCAGGGTCCCATATCAAGGAATCTTCCAAGAAGAACCAGTGCCCGAAATCGATGGCATTGACTAAGCAAAACCTGGAACAAAGAAAATTGACAGACTTGTTATTATAAGCAAGGAAACACCAAACACTGACCCAATTAAGAAGAGAATCCATTCAGCATGGGGGGAAAAAGAAGAAGGCAAGACATGAGCTAGGGAAGGAAAGAACATAAAGACAAAAATTAATCTTGAAAAAATAAAAATCATTACACACCAGCAGGCACTACTTCAAATGGCACCACTTAAAGCAATTTACATCAACCATGACACAATGGCCATCACTACCCAAGCCTTCTATCTTATTTTTCCTTAGTTAATTAGAGAATTAGAACTAGTAAACCAATTTTTAAAAAAAACTCTTACTACACTATACTGTAATTACAGGCTATGCCACTAACAAACCTGCCAAAAACTAAAGAAAATATAATATAGGAAAGGTGATTAAATGATAGAGCCAGAATTATAGATCTAAAGAGAAGTGCCACACCTGAAGAACAATAGGCAACTGCTCTGGCGGTTTCTTATGCTCGGATCCATGGTCAAGCCATACCTCAAAAGCCGTCAATTGTTCAGTGAAAAATGGACTAGGCTGAAACAAAACAAACATGTTTTACTTAAAGAGGACCAATAGAAAGAGTGTGATTGGAGTAAACTACAGCATATTCATATTGCTCTTAACAATTAAGCTAAACTCTATCAAGTCTTTCTGATAAGCAGTTTTTTGCCACAAGGGGGAGAGAATGGAATATTCAAACAAATGACCTCCACTTCATGAGGCAGGGTTCCAAATAGTGCTACCCCTTGGGGTTCTAAATTCTAACAAATCATGTCCGTCCAGAGTAATTCAAATAAATATAAGAAAAACCCAAGAAACACACCTGGAACTCGGCCATAGGATCATCAATCAGTGTTGGAAGCTGAGCAAGGCAGATCTCAGCAGCCATGTCCCATGCATCCCTGCAATGTGCAAAATCGAAAGTGAAAATTGAATTGGATAAACACAACCAAATTAAATTTGAAAGGATCTGTGTACCACATATGATGCTGATGGGTTGGCGGCAACGTTGGGTGAGAAATGGGGGAACAATTAGCAGAACGCATGATTCGCTCAGCAAGTAAAAAATTTCGAAATAAGCTGGCAACTAGCAAATCTTGTCGGAACAGTCTCTGAAAAAGATCTGCAGCACAAAACTAACTATTGGCTACATATACCATCAAAATCAACCATAAATGAACAGCTAAAAACCATGCCTCGATGCACTAAATCAGGAAAATGAAAAACTACCATGAGGAAGAACATTCCAGGCAATTGTGTCAGTCACAGCTGTAAAAATCCAGTTCAATTCACCCAAAAGTGTTTTTCGGTCATTCGGGCGGCCTGGAATTTTATCTATAATTGAATAATCAACAGACTCACGCAGCAAGGAACGTCTGCAGAACCTGGGAGACAGAACATTAAAAATTAGAATATAGACAAGTCCAATTAACACATGGATTATTAATAAAAAGAAAGTAGACAACATAACAATCTAATAAGCAAAGTTGCAGATCATAAAAGTACCACAAAGTACTAAAGTTCAAATGTTCCACAAAAAATCAGCAACAGCTCAAAGAATACAGGGAAAACTAGAAGCACTAATATATAAATTCAAAACAGATACCAAGCACACGCAACAATGAAGGCCAGAAACATGAAAATATTACTTACTAGGGGTTTACAAATGCAGCAAAGACAGCTTCACAACCAATCAAATTAAAAAGCAACTAAAGATCAAACACCAAAATGTAGGTCATTAATTGATTCACACAAACCAATCCAGAAACTAAATCCTAACCAACATGGCCAACTCCACAAGACGTAAAAGTGCAATATGCGAACACATAAACTTACAGTTCAAATGTTCACATCATCTGACAAGAACCAACCCAGCAACTCTGGGAAACTATGGGTGTATCTGTTTATAGGCAGCCACAATACAAGGATAGAGTTACTCCCCTAGAAGATGATATAGTTGTATCTTTTTCTATTACCAACAGATGTACTGTAAAAACTCTGAGAAATGGAAAACATCCTCTGGTGAATAATCGGAGACTCCAAACTGAATAATGAATGAAAAAGAGGGTGAATACATTCGTCATTCATCCCGACAAAAAAGTAGATGGAAGTCACAATTTTTGTTGGGATGAATGATGAATGTATTCAAAGTAGATGGAAGTCACAATTTCTTCATGTTTGATGAGAATAGAGGAGGTTCGAACTACATCTACTTCATGTGGCATGGTCCCTACTTGGTTGTGCTACCACTTGGGATTTGATAATAGATAACTCCTAATATAAATTTTATTAGCTTGAATTTCAAAATAAAATATTCAAATGCAAAGGATGCCACAAGAGAATAGGATGGCATAAAATCAGAACCAAGCTTCATATGTTGGAAGGGCAAAGCAAGCCTAGACCCAAAATGCAGCAAAAGTAGATGAAAACAACAGAAATTTCTGTAAGGCAGTGCTTGATTAACTACAAGGATCATAACCATACCCAGCAATTTAGGTAATTGGAGAAAATAAATAGGACTGTTATAAGGGTGCACCTGGTATTAAAAAAAAAAAAATTCCTCTCATAGAATATGATTAGCATAGTTGATATAAGCTAATATCATAGACCTACTGAATACCAAAGTAAAGAGGAAGAAACAAATCTTACAAATACGGTAGAGACATAGTACCTATTTGGTGCGCTCCCTCTATATAATTCTTTGCTATATTCACCTAAATGTACTGCTCAACGACACAATCTTCTGCTAATTTTTATATCAGAAAAAATTGTAAGCTCATAATCTAAGTTTCTGGTATGTTTTAGGACCACAACCCACTGTTATTACTCTATAGATACTTGGGTTCTTACATTAACCAATGACTAAAATGCCCTTATTTATGACATGGAACCTCACCAAGGTGAGCAGGACCCTTTGGACCCACCCTTGGAGAGTAAACCACAGATCCAGAACCCCACCTGCCAAAACCGTGTATCAGGTTATCCAGGAAGGCTCCTAAAGGGAATCGAAACCAGGATGTTTGGGTCTAAAGGTCATCTCAAGCCTCCAATCACTAGGCTGCACCCTGACAGGTAAAAGCCCACAGAAAAATTGATCTGGACATCACGCACACAGGACATGACGGAGCTGGGCACACGTGTGATATAGATAAGGCCCAAGTCCATACTAAGCCCACTATCTTAAGATGACTAAAACGCCCTTTACACCCTCTAATCTATTTTTTGTCTAAATGATGCCATTTTTTAGTGGGTTAACGGCAAGATTCTAACAGTTGTAGATAGAAAGGGCACATTGATATTGTTGTAATACTAGAGGGTGTAAATTGCATGTTTTATAGTTAAGGGACCAAGTTAGAAGCAACCTCAAACTTAAGAGGGTGTAATTAGTATTTCACCCTAAACCATTTATACCAATACAAAACATATGGATATTAAATTTACTTTTCAGTGTGTAAGTGGAAAAACTCATAGAACAATACTATAGGGGGCTGCTCCAACTCTATTTTTGTCCTAATTTACTGCGCCATCAAAAACAATTTTCCAATCATGTGTTCCATGCTTTGTTTGGCATGTCCCACAAATATTTTTTACACTAAAAAGTAAAAAAAAAAAAAAAAAAAACTGATGCTCATTTTTTGCATAATACCTCCATTAAAGTAAAAACTACATTTAGAAATAAATCATTTTTCAAATGAGAAATAGAATCTGCAACAAAATGGGGAAAGTAAAAAAGTGAGAACAGATTTAACGCATACTCTCCTTCAATATTTTTCCCTCTCAAAAGGGACTATAAATTCAGGACAGGAGTACATCTTATGAGAATTAACCAATAAGTCATGTTCTATGTGCAGACTAAAGAGAGTAGGAAACATATAGTTGGTGCCTTGTGTGCAAAGCATGAAAAGATTAACACCTGAAAGCATCATTAATTAAGTTCAACTAATACATGTCAACAGGTATGCTCAGTATATATAAAGGTGCACTTGACAACTATTATAAAAATAATAATAATAAAATTATTAAAAAAATAAAAATAAAATAAAATAAAAAAAAACACACTCACACACAAAAGAAGTTACGACAAATCAAAGTCAAATTACAGCCTTACAAAAGCCAAGAGCCTTGTAGGTTGTAGCTTAACTGGCACTTCCCGAGGTTTCCAACGAAGACGTCTAGAGTTCAAATCCCCCCTCCCCCAACTATCGAATTGTCAAACAAACAACCAAAAATTACAGCCTACCAAAAACAAATACAATGATAAAAAATTAATCTCACAAAAGCCTCAAGAGAGAGGGCTTAGTTATAACAAGGGCACAGCACAAGTTTTGTCAGTCATGCATGATATCACATCTATGGCTCAATGTATCCAAGGTCTTTCATAATGTAGCCTTTTTATTGATAATTACATAGACACCCAGTCGATCTTGAACCCATGACCCCATCCTCTACCTTGCTCTTATAGAGGTGGAGATGAGATAAGAGCTAGAGCTCATTGCCAAAGACGGCAAATAATATTTCACCAGGGAATGAGCACAACTAAAATACTGTATTGCGACAATGCAATATTATCTTGAATGAAACACAGATCAGAGGCAGCATCCATTTAAAAAAAAGTCATATTTTCTGGAATGAAATAAAAGTTTCAACAATTGGTCAAACTGAACAACTAAAAAGGAGATAAATGTCACCATCTTAATGCCATCTTTATTGGAGTTGTGAGGCAAGAAGTAAACACATCAGCAGGAAATTCAGAACTCTGAGGAAGAGTTTCATGTGCTTCACAAGCCGCAAGTAGAATGCAATCCCTTGAGGATCCAGAAGCACCCCAATCATTAAGCTATCAAGGAAGAATCCAACATTTATTAGGAGTCAGAATAATAAATAATAACACCTGTTCCTGCATCATGAAAACAAAATTACCATATAAAATTATAAACAATACATTGTTGCTACCTCATTGAATGCATTGACAATCATCCCAGCAGCAGAACAGTCAAAAACATATATTGATGGTGTCTTCAACCAGGAATCAAGGTCACTGATTTGCAAGGGTATATATTGTGTATAACTCTGCAATTAAACTATTGGTAAGAAAAACATGGCAATCTCTTAAATAATCACACAATAAAACAGCACAACAACAATCAAGCTGTAATCCCAAAATTATGGGGTCAACTAATCACAACAAAACAGCACCTAATTTATGACAAATAAAATAAAAAGGGGGGTTTGAACGCTGCTACAGACCCTATTAAAGAGCCAAATTTCACCATTAGCAGTTGGTTTTGGCACACCATGTCCATTATAATGAAACAGAACTCTCTCAGACTTGGCTTGTCTGCGACAAGTATTACAAAGTTTCTTCACTTCCTCCACTGTAGGATCAAGTTGACATTTATAGCGAGCCTGTCAAAGTTTCAACAAGTTAAAATTAAACTTGATACATTAATATGTCACAGATACATGACAAAATGTTCTTACCCTTGGTTGCCACCTTTCATACTGACTACTCAAGGTTTTTCCAATTGTTTCAAGTGCTTTTTGAGGTGCCATTGAAAAAGGATCTGCAAACATGGATAGAAGATATAAATTGATAAAGAAAGGCTCTTGCCTGCGATTTTTTTTTTTTAAAAGTCCCAACTATTCTACATCATATTTCATTTAATTTCCAAGAAAATGAATGATATGAAACTTGAGTCTGACTAAAATTTGCGATGTGTTGCCTTTTTCTTCACTTTCTTGGCAATGAAAAAAAGCTAGGACACAAGCTTTAAAAACAGGAAAATCTAATAAATAATAAAAACAATATTAGATAAGCACAGCATAGGAGTCATCAAAAAAATTCCAAGAATAAATCAAGATTTAAAAATTAAAACAGCATGAATTAGAGTTGAAAAATACTACAACTGAACAAGGACAATGAATATCTTTTAAATACATTTTACAATTAGTTCATCTGACACATGCATTGACAATGACTACTTTTAAACATTTCAATTATTTACTTTAAGAAAACAAACAATAGGTTCATTAAAAATAGATAAAGATTCTAAAGTTCTAATAGAATTTACAGCAGCTGTTTCCAATATGTTCGAAAAACCATTTACAACCTCCTCAGCACACCTCACCAAATAATAAATAAATTACAATGAAAGAAAAACATTTGGCAAAGAACATAAGGACTCACTAACAAAAATTCTATCACAAATTATTAGAAATAGCAGCAAGTGTTTGGAAGTTCAGCATATGTTAGCTCAGACCAAAAAGCTGCCTTAAGAGACCAACCGAAGTAGAACAAAATTAAGATGACAATATATTAACCGGTACACATACAATAAAACAACAGGAATAGAAAGGAGTCAGCAACTTAAAATGCACCTATCCAGCACTCCATTCTGGCACAAGGAGAAATCTTAATTACATCAGGTGGATCAACACTAATGTTTAAACATAAAACTAGAGCGACACATCCCGTCTTCATCTGCATAAAAAATCGGGAGTCAATCCAAAGCAAACATGCATGTATATAAGAAAAAATTGTTCCAAAGATCCATTTACCAGACTAGATAAAAATAACAAAAAATGAACATAATAATTAAAAAAAAAAAGGAGCAAGGGAGAGAAAACTCCACTGAGAAATTAAAACCAGGGCATTGAAATTAAAGATATTTTCACAAAATCTTCTACGCAAAAGAATAATTATATACTACAATTTATTTTCTTGATTAAATTCTAATATTCTTTTTTTAAACCCAAAAAAAGGGGGGAAATTTTGTGCCCTAAAGGTAAATAAACAAATTGCCCAATAATGAAGTGATGATATTAATTCCGAAACTCTAACTACTGTGAAATCAAATACATTCTATCGTTCGTTCTCTGTGTGTTTGTCAACACTCTGGGTACTGGGTAAATGCAATTAAGTGACAATTAAATACTTTACATTTTACTATTTTTGTGACATATAAGAAGTCACCCAGGTTTTTACAGATTCCCATCTAACAATAACAATGAAACTTCAATCAGGTAGACAGCATCATCATAGCTAGGGCCTATCTTAAGAAGTTAACACAGCACCCCAGGCAGTAGAAGTTTAGGCTGTCGATATGACTAAGCTCTGTTTAGCCAAAATCTTTACACAATTGCAAAATATAGTTATTGCTAACTCCATATCATTTTTATCACTGGTGTAACACATAGGACAACTCTTTTCTAGCAAAGCATATTTGGAAATCCTTAATTCCTTTAAAAGTCAATATTTGTGTGGTTGGGTGGAAACGATTGACTAAGAATGAATGTAATATCCATAAATTACAAACTTCCCAATCCATGCAAACTTTTTAGAATCTGGATTTTATTCCTTTCAACCATCCTTTGTCAAATACTCAAATAGGTACGGTTCATGAAAATATTTTAATTCTATAAAGAAAAACTCATAAATCAACAAGGGTCTAATAATCTAGCAAGGAAAAGTTTTCCTCCAAACTGGGTCAGAGGAATCTCCTCCAACCCATTATGTGGCTGTTTATAAGACCATCCACGTGTATTACATAATATGATTTTTAAGTAGGTTGTGTGACTAAAAATACACGCAGATAGTTTTTTAAGTTGCCACAGAGTGGGTTGGAGGAACTTTTCTCCCAACAACTTTGGAGGAAAACTCTGCCCATTTAGCAATAGACCCTAATTTCAATGTTGTTGTCTATTTAGTCCATGAACTGATTTATGAAGCTGGAAACCACTTTAACTAAATTATGAACATAGAAGTTTTTGGTCCCATTGCAAGACTGACTTAAGAAGATCTGAAATCTTAATCTCCTCACATTCTCAAAGTCCTTGTCACCCATGTAATACATTGTGTATCGCCTATAGACCACATTTGGTAGTGTGAGCTTGGATTAGCTTTTCTCTTTAAGCTTTTTAGCTTATTTGCTTATTTACAGCTTTTTAAAACCTAATTTGTTTTCTAGGTACAGTACAACTATACTTTTGCCAATTTTCAGCAAATATGAAAAACAAGATTTCAGCAAAAAGCTAATCCGAATGCACTATATGGAATACCACAATACTTTTCACTTATCAAAAAAGTGCATAATTCTTACTAATATTATTAGCCATTGTAATGCAACACATTATAACACCATAAAATGGTTTAAATCACATGGTGACAAAAAACCCATGATAAGGACCTGATACAACCCCAATCTATTGAAACTGGTGGACAATCCAGATATATATTTTCATTTAGATCATATCTTTTCCTACCCAAAAAAAAAATTTATATATATATATATATATATATATATATATAACTAAACAATCAATTTCAATCTCAATTCAACATCAAAAGCAATAACAAAGGAGCTGCAAATAGATAGCGAAAGACAGGCTTACACGGTCCTTAGGCCGCCATTTCGAGACCAATCCGTTATCAGACGGGCCAGTAGGCACGCAAGCCTCGAAGGCCTCGTGTCTAAGCTCACACAACACCATATTCTGAGGCAGATAAGCCATACTAGTCGCCGTAGAACCCGAGGCATTGCCATGAGTACTACTACTAGCAGTCTCCGAATCCCTTCTCTGCGAAGAAGAAGCTAAATCACCATCCTCGTGACTCGAGCCACAGTCATCAAAATGGTTCGAAACCACCGCACTCACCACCGGAGATTGCGAATACCTAGACGCCATCAAATCCCCCAATGCCATTCAAAAACCTCTCCCCCACTCCCCTCCCCTCCCTCAACGCCCTAACCCAATCAATTGCCCTAATTGGAAAACCATACTCCACCAGAAACGAAACCAAATACAGAAGAAAAAAAAAAGTTCACACAAAAAAACCCTAGGTTTTTCCGGTTCAAATCGAATCGCAAAGATCGAAATCGATAGAGAGATAGAAAAGAAAGGAGACTAATCAACAAAGCCGCTGAACCAGCGGCGCATGGAGATTCGTCTGAGGAAAGATAGAGAATCCAGCTCGGAAAACACAGAAGAGAGACTGTGAAAACCCTAGAGCAAACCCTAGGTATCGAGGACGAAGAAGATGAAGATGAAGATGAAGATGAAGATGGAGGCGCATATAAAAACCGTGGCGGCCACAACACATAGACGAAATGAAATGAAAAGAAAGAAAAACAAAAGCCAAACCAAACCAAACAAAACCCCCAGAAAAATAAAATAAATACAAATATAAATATAAATCTCTCTCTCTCTCTCTCTCTCTCTGTGTGTGTGTGTGTGTGTGTATGTGAGTGAGAGTGAGTGAAAGTGTGTGCAGCGCTTGTGTGTTTTTGTTGGTGTATATTGTGCTTGTCTTTTTTTTTTCTTTTTCTTTTTTTTTTTTTGTAATAGAATTAATTATGATTTTTTTTCCTTTTTTATGTTAGAAACTTTAGAACCCACCAGTATTGTTAGGTAATAAATCACTTCTTCTTTCTCTTACATTTTTATTAATATGATTTATTTCCTTCTTTTTCTTTTTTCTTTTTCTTTTTCTTTTTGTTGTCCTAAATTATATGTAATTGAATTAGTTAGGAAGTAGTCACTCATGTCGTGAAAGGCTCGAATGACCTTTGACAAAAGTACTTGTACTCAAAACCAACATGGGTGGGCAAGTAGATTGATGACTTGTGTTAAAAACTATTTAGTTACAAGAGTTTCATTTTAGGAGAGTGTAAGTGAGAGGGACACTAGCCGGATTTCATTCTCTTTGGAATAAATTCTCCTATGCCTTTCTCGGTTGGACCAATGACCTAATCGGCTTTGCTCACATTCGAGCAAGAAAAAATTCTCTCTATTGGTTAGAGAGCAACGCTATGATTATACCTTGTAGAATGCATGAAAATTGTCACTTCCTTTTTGCATTCCAAGCTGGAAGGAGGCAAGTAAGTGGAGGCGTTATGGGCCAATTACAAAAGACAAAGTTTCGTAGACTTGACAAGTCGCTTATAGAATACCAACGGCTAAATGAAGACTTTCCACTTCATTTAATAAGGGAAGGGGCAGAGAAGCATAGCGAGCTTTATAAGACCGACCATTACATAAGCTGCCAATCATCACTTGGTTTCATCTCTTTGTTTGTTTTTTTTTTTAATTATTATCTTTTAGAATTGTTTTTTGATGTTTGAAAAAATAAACACCATGTAAATGTTGGAACAAGTGATGTATAGTTCATAATAATTGGATTTTGTTTGGTGTAGGTTATATTTGATTTCAAATCCTTTACAATAAAACAAAAATGCATACCAATTAAGCTAACTATAATAAACCATAATAAAAATTGAATATTTGGTAGAATCAGCATGATAAGTGAATGTATAATGGTTGTTGTTGGCTATTACTATATTAGTTTTTTTATATATATACTTATTATAACAAAACTAACATGACATTAAACGTTTAACCAAATTGATCAAAGTGAATACTATAATTATTGTTGTTTTTGTCAATATATCATATTTTTGCTGATATTTAATAATTGCATTTACAATTTAGTTCAACCATATTACCATCTTTCCTAATTCTCAAAAAAAAAAAAAATATATTACCATCTTTCCTATTGTAATTACTAGTATTACTTACATATTAAAAGTGCCAAAAATTAATCAACATTTACACTATTCTCATCATTATTTTCTTTTTCTTTTTATAATTCAATTGCTATGATAAATGAGAGAGGGGATTTGAATCATGTTTCTCCTTATAAAGGAGATTAGACAATGTCATCAAACTAAAAATCTTTTAACTCCTCGTAACCATTTCTATCATTTTGCAAATTAACGTTGTTTTCACTATTATGGTAGCCAGCATTATCTTCATTAAATTTGTCCCACTAATCTATTTGAAACAGTATATATATATATATATATATATATATATATATTATTTTAAATATGTTGCACCGAATATTTTATGGTTTAACAGTACTTATCTCTGTTTTTTCTTTTGACTTAAGTAAAGAACGTACTTATCTTCTTTGAAGATAAAATAATTTGAGTCATTTGACCCATCGTAGACTTGAGTTGTGCATGCGTAACGTAAAGAAATTGATATTTTGTTCTTTTTCAATCAATTTCATTGATCACAATCTTTGTTTACACAATGTCATAATAGCCCGTGAATTTCTGTCACAAGCTATAATATTAATATTTAGAAAGCAAATGACAAAAATTCTGGGAGAATAGGACGCATTGGTGTAATGCAACTTTCTCAAAATATATTTTTATAGGCAACTTGCCCAAAATTTTTAGCAATATCAAGTTTTTAAGCCAATTTGTTGGACTCAGAGCACTAAAAAAAAAATATATATATATATATATATATATAATCAAAACCCATGTAAAGCATGTTGGATTATATAACTTTATCCTTTTTTTTAAGGGGGTTGCTTTTAAATTTATTTTTTTAATGCAATTTGGATTGAAAATTTGAAATATAATAATAATAATAATAATAATATTAGTAATGTAGAAGCTACTGAGCCATCGATGTCGTTTTTGACATTAGACAGCTAATTGCACATGCGTACACTCGAGGTGTTAGCAAAGATGCTTACATTCGAAGAAGGAATGATGTAGTAAACTATATATGTGTCTCCAGACTCTCTACAGCATGTCGAATGGTTTATGTCTCAGCACAAAGATTGAAAAGAAAAGGTGAAATGGTCTCCACGCTCTACGATGATATAGAGCCCTTTCTAGCTAGGATTCTAAGATTCTCAAGCCCTATGTTTGCCTTTATTTCTTACCTTTTTTAGTGCAGATGGGACTCCGATGCATCAACATATTATACAGGCTATTTTTGTCAGCAACAAGTTTGTGGCTATTTTCATGAAACTTTAAAGTGCAATAAACAGAAAAGTTGGAGAAGAGGAGAATGTGAATGATCGTTGTTTATTGTTTTGGTTTGTAATGATTCATGGTTAGATGGTTGACCAGACAATTTGGTAGCTCTAAGAATGAATAGAGATTGAAGTGGTACTGGCATAGTTGCTCCAATGCTTAGTGGAATTAATGTTTTTTTGAGTACCTTGATTTATGGATCTCTTCTTGGAGAGATTTACTTGATTTCAGTCACCTTATCGTTATGGTTAAAGTGGGTTTGTAATAAGGTGTGTAATTGTTCATTTTATAATCAAGATTTTGGGTATATATCCATCGATTCTCATAATGCGATTAACGGTATCCGGATACTATGCTTGGTTATTTGAGCTCGAGCTTGTCCTTGCGCTACACTCTTAAACTCGAGCTCTAACCACCAATATAGATACTCACTTCTTGTGCTCAAGGCCTAGTGTTAGTTTATCATTATCGATTTGTTGGGCAGATGGGCTCTAACTCTCATCTATAATTATGTGTCTAGGTTGTTCCTTAAGTCCTAACAAGACCTCATCTATCGTTATGTGTCTAGGTTGTTCCTTAAGTCCTAATGTGAGAGAGTCGAGGGTTTTTTAGGTAGCCAGTTGTTGTATTCTTTATCTTTTTTGCCTTCTTTTTCGGCTAAGGAAAAAAAGTAATATTGATATAAGCATAAAATGGTAGTCATATTTCCTTAAAGTAGCTAGTTGTTGTAGTTAATAGATGATACAAGATTTGAAAATTCAATGACATTGATTGGTTTCCTTTATAAGAAAAGACTAGAATTTAAATCTCCTTCTACCACTTACTGCAACAATTATGAGTTTTATGTAAGCAATTCTCACTGTGGTACTAGTGCAATGAGATTTATATTATTAGACCGTATTTTAATTTTACACAGCTTTAGGGGTGTTTTTGATAATGTTATTCTAATAATGTTGTTCGTATTTTTTTGAAATACTTGTAAATAAAAAAGTGTGTGAAAATACGTGTAATGTTGTTTAAATATTGAAAACTGTTGTTCTAGTTACACTACCGAACAACCCCTAATTTTCTAAATGTCTCCACTCCATAGTAAGACTCATCTCATGTTACATGATCATTATGCTACTTGAAAACTATATTATTAAGAATAAAGATTCATGATTTTTTACTGGTTAAAACAACAATAAAAATATGCATGACTTATCTAAATCAGTTTTAGATTTAGTCGCGTTCAATTGATTTTTTGTTTTTTGTTTTTTGAAATATTAGAGGGATAAGTTAACTCAATTATTATAAGCAAAATTCATATGATCAAATATTTCATGAATGTGCTTTTGATAATTTTAATTTTAATATCTTTAAATTTTAAGAAGTTGGCCTAATAGTTCTTAAGGTCTCATATCATCTATGAGTTCTTAGATTTAAACTCTCTAATTATCTTGGGCTTTCCCAAGAGATTCCTTTGGTTAAAAAATGAAACTTCAATATATTTTACCGATATAATGGAATTGTTTAAAGGTTAAACAACTTACAAAGTATTCTTACCATGATTAAGACTTGTTTGAAGCTACAAACTACAAAAGGGTTATGCATTTTGATAAGACCAATAAAAGCATATGCCGTGCGTTGGATTTGTGACCTCTTTATAGGTCTCAATCAAATGTGCATACAAAGTTAAAAGCTCTATGATTAAGCACTTTGGTTTTTTGATAGATAAATATGATTGAGCACTTGATCTTAAAAACTAAGCTCCAAAAGCGTACAATGTTCACGCATGCCCAGAAAGGCCGTTCACGTGTTTGCCGCGTCTCTTCTCTTATCCACCTATCGTGCCCATGGTTGGAGGAAAGTTTTAAAGTTAATTTAAAGACAAACACAAATTTTTATCTTAATATGATTATTACTTGTGCTAAACATGTCAATACAATAATGTGGGCATGTTTGTTTTCTTTTGATTAGGACTTGTGGATCACAGTGATTATACTTTGAATTTGTCAGAGAGAAGTATCTATAAAGCAAAATACCGTTTTGTTGACCATAATGCTAGGCCGAAAGTATCCATTAAAGACAAATCTTTAAAAAGAATTATAGTTAAATAATTAAATTTATCATTTTTTGACAAATTAATCTTTTGAGGTAATTTATCATGTTTTCTAAGAGCATGGTAGTTTATCATAATATCAAAGCATGTGAAATGTTATTTTTCCTTTGAGTTTAGTGAATATTAAGTTGTGGAAATGTATTCATGCTAAATCTTATCACAAACTAGGCAACAATACAATTCTATTTGTGCTTAGTTCATTTGTGAAATGACTAGTTTGGTTACAATTGTTGACTAGTTTATCACATCATTATATGTCATCCAAAAGATAAATTAGGCAACCAAATTATCTCACAACCAAAAGATGCCATAGGTAGTAAAAATAAAATAAATTAAGATGCATATAATGTACTTTGTTTCAACTGATGATCGAAAAACAAAATATTATTTGTTGGTTTTTAAAGATAGGAGGGAATCACTGAGAAATACACAGTAACTAGTCACTGATCTCATTATAATGGGGTAGCCTACCTAATCAGAATTGCAATGTGCCTTTGACTTCAAGGTGCTTTTAGTAAAGAATAATAAACCTTAATTAATGCTCCCTTCAATTAACATAGAACACGTAATTCTACATCAAAGTGTCATATCCTTATGGTTACTATGAATTCAGGGCGGGCTGACATCTTGGGCCTTAAGCGATAATTAAAATAGGGTTTTTTTTTTTTTTTTTTATTTATTTATGTATTAATTAAATTAA
The DNA here is from genome assembly GCA_028216015.1 of Quercus dentata. Classification (NCBI taxonomy): domain Eukaryota; kingdom Viridiplantae; phylum Streptophyta; class Magnoliopsida; order Fagales; family Fagaceae; genus Quercus; species Quercus dentata. Next base: position 35,214,807 of record CP116450.1, on the reverse strand, counting down.
TATTTATTTAATATTTTTGTATAATAATATATTTTATTTAAAATATATTTTACTTGTCTTTTAAGATGCAAATTGACTAATTAAAATTTTGTATTCAGGTTTTCTAATATCTCATTTTCAATTGATAGTATAGCTAATCCACTTAATTTTTATTGAGATATTGTCGATCTTAAATATGATTTTATTAATTTTAATTTTGAAAACCTTCTTTATGCAAAAGCAATTGTAATAAGTATTGTTAGTAAAATTCTATAAGCAATGTATGTATTTTAAAATGAATCTAACCTTTTTGTATAATTTAGTATGTCAATTGGAGTATATTCTTTTATTTGTAAAATTTCTTTTAAAACTTTTAACTCTTAAAATAAATTTAAACCATCAATATCATAATAAATATCATGTTTGAGAAAAGATTCAAGTTTAAGACAATATTTTTGCAAACTATCATCTTCTAGCCGAGAGAGAGATAGGCGGAGAGCAAGAGCTCGAGAGAGAGAGAGAGGTGGAGAGCAAGAGTGCAAGAGAGAAAAAATATGAGTATATTTTAGGGATTTGAGATTTTTGATTTGTTTTGATTTGAGATTGTTTTGTAATTTTTTTAGACCAGATTTGCATTTTATCCAGTTGATTTTTGATTTGTCTAGAGGTTAAAAATGATATTTTTGGGATAATTGATTTTGTTTAGGCCAAAGAAATTTTTGGGGTACCAATGTTTACAAGGATGTTCCAAATTTTTATTCTTTGGTCATAAGGATGTATAAGATTTTTTTGAGTTTCATTTGAAACTTTTTTTTTCTACCCCTTCTTTTTCAAAATTTTGGGGCCCTCCTTCCACTTAGGGGCCTTTAGGCAATGGCCTAATCGGCTTGGTGGAAGGGCCGGCCCTACATGAATTGATTAAGGACATGCATATAGTATGTTATGTTTGGTCTAGTGATTGATCATGTCATCACACAAATCAATATTAAAATGAAAGAATTTTCAACCTTTTGGGCAAAGAAGAAATAGTCAGCCTTGGATTGCTGGAAATCTACATCTTGTATGGCGGAGGAAAATTTGGAAAACTATTTGTGTGATGCATATGTAAGCCCATAGAGGGCCTTGTTTAGGTGACACACTAAGGATCTATTTGGATTAAGGGGGTAGGGAGGGAGAGTGGAGGAAAGTAGAATAAAGTTAACTAAAAATAAACTAATTTTCTACCAATTCTACTCTACTCTACTTTCCCTTTCTCCCTTCAATTCAAACGGATCATAAATTCTCCCTTGTTGACAAAAAGATTCAAAACTAAACAAGGCCCTCTATGGGTAAGGACCGGTTGACATATATACATTTTCACCAATCATCGTGTATTAATGCATTTTGAACATCTAATTGATGAAGTAATCACTTGTTAGATACAGTTAGATAAGGAGACTGTAGATTGTGACAAGCTAGCTCCACTTTTGGAGCAAAAGTTTCATTATAATCAAATCCTTCCATCTATGTACAGCCTTTGGCTACCAAGTGTGATTTGTAATGTTCAATGGATCTATCTGACCCATACTTGATTTATACTACTATTTCTCTGTTTGTTTCAATAGAAAATCTTGTGTAAAAATAGTTTTCCATGTTTTCCAGTGTTTGTTAGCATAAAAAAATATAAGTCAAAGAAAAACTATCTTTGGTTAACATAAAAAGTATGACTTATTTTTAGAGATTATTTTCCATTAATATTTTTTGGAAAACAACTCTATCTCACAACAAGTTAAATAAAATAAGTTAGAAGGATGCTTTCAACTCATTTAAAGTTGCTACTAAACATTGAAAAATGAGATAATTTTATAGAAAATGCTTATTAAAAAATAACTCATTTTCTAGAAAATATTGTTTCAGAAACAAATAATGCGTTACACCTAATGGTTTTTTTAACTTAAAGAAAAGGTTGTATGATATTTGTTTTTCTAATATATTAATGGCTAATATTTATTTAATAATTATATTATTTTACATTACAAAGGTAAAAAGATAAATAAATTTTTTATTAAAGTCTGTTAACGACTAACGAGTACTCTTAAGATATTTATTAATGAACAATTTTAGAAAAGTTTTGATAATATAAAAGATTATTTAATTTTTTTCCTATAAAGAATTACTAAAAATATTTTATAAACTAATGTCTTCTAGGCATTTATTAACTTTTCCATTTAAGGGTATATTAAATTTATGGGTATGCTTTAAGGGGCCTCAAATATTCCTCAAATTTGTTACGTTTAAAAAATATATATTTTCACTTTGTTGGTATAAAATGAGAATAAATTTATTTAGTATATAATAGATGGTATTAGCACGTGGGGTCAGAGACAGGTGTTGGATATCAACGAGGTCATTTTTCTGCATAAGTCCATCAATTGGCCAAGCCAGACATTTGTCAAGAGTGATGTGGGTCTCCAAGTATCACGGTAAAGTAGAAATAAAAGGAGTTTAGGGAATCAAGTGGAGTTAAGCCTCTTCTCCCACATTCATTCCAAAACCCCAATTTCAATCACAATTCAGAAATCCACACCACACAAGACAACCATCTCTAATTTTTTTTTTTTTTTTTATAAAAGTTTTGAAGGGACAGAAGGTTGACCTAGAAGTCTCAATATTCTATGCAAGAAAGCATTAATAATTTCATCACCTTTCTCATTTCCAGCTTTTTCTTCATTGTTTTTTGTGCATCATACACTAAAGAATACAGAAAAAATAAAAATGAAAGAGTCGCACTAGGCCCAGCACTTTCACAGCCCGTGAGGTCACATTCTTGGATTAATAGAGAATAATGCTAGCATCATAACAATTATTATATAACACTAATATAATTTATTGTAGTTAGAGTAATATTCATTTGAATCCACAATAATGCCATTTTGTGAATTGTGATCGGAGTAATAATTACAACTAATAATGCTAGGATCACAACAATTTTCATACAACATTGATATTACCTATCATGATTGGAGTAATATTACTTTTATCCGAATCTATTAATGATATCATTTTGTGAATTATAATTAGAGTAATAATTACAACAATATAATCAGTTGTGATTAGAGTAATACTATCTTCATCTAAATTAACCTTCGACACCAATTTTTTTTTTTAATATTGTGATGAGAGTAATAATCACAACAAATCATGTCAGCACTTACTATCCTCCTTATGGTTCTTGCACATAGAAAATATAAATGTCCCTACAATGTGGGATTCAAGCCAAGCAGCCTTTAGAGGCGCGTTTGATTGGTGATGCTATGAACAGAGCAATGGAAGAGAGTGAGGATTCTAACATTGTTTAAGTATTTTTCACATGCTCTCTTGGAATATTTTTTTCCCAAAAAAGATGCCAATGACTCATTCACCACTATGCTAAGCATTGTTAATGCTTATATGCCCTTTGACCAACAAAGTAAAGAGAGGATGTGGCAAACTGTCAACACCCACTCACTCACACTTTTGGTGCTTTGATTCATTTAATTAAATCTAAAACATTACAATTAACAAGGCTACCTAGCTAGTAATTATCTCATTCCCAGTTGTTTGACACTAACATTAGTGCATAACACAGTTTACACACACAGAGAGTCAAATCAATTACAGAAAATTTGAGAGAGTTTGAATAGGCCAATGATATGTGACTGTTTTTCTTTTTTTCTCTTACACAACCTTTCTACGTGTGATGCAATGGTATAGGTCACCAGTGACGTTTTGACACATTGCCAAAGTCGAGGACTTATAGAAATTAGAACTGTTTAGGGATATTAAGTGGCGTGATTGATGCTTACAGATTATATATTATATATATAAAAAGTGACATTATTCTATATAGCAAACTCTATTATCTTGGGCAGAGAGCGTTCCAATGACCTTGGACTTCACGTTTTCAATACTATAGTTTTTAACTGATTATTTAATTTTTTAAATTTTGACATCCAAATAATGGTGCATGAACCAGGATGTATTATTACAATTACGTACATTATTAATATTTCTTTATTATTATTTTTAATCCTCTCCTTTCTTGTGGCCAAGATTTATTTTCTGACCATGATATCTCATCTTATTCATCTTTGTCAACTTTCTAATGGTTCGACTAATGCAAATCCAGTTATGAATAGGTTGTGCCAAAGTTTCAGAGTTGTTTCGCTTGTATTGGGCTCACAATTCTCCACATGTGGGCCAAATCCATCTATGATAAATGTTGCTAACTAGTTCTAACTTGTTATCATTTTTTTTTTTTTTTTGAAATTTTAAGTTAACAATACACCATCTACACATTAAGTTTGTGATGAATAAATCTTAATTTTTGTTAAATCTAACAAATTTAATCATGTAATTACACATTCATAAATCATAATAACATTTCAAAATTATAGATAATGTGGCTGAAATCATGTGTATATCATTTGATTGAATCAATTAGTATTAAATGTAAAATAATAACAGAAGTTTTGAATTTGTGATAGACCTTTTGTGTAAGATGTTAATTTAATTGTTCAAATTAAAAATTTAAGGATCAAATTCACCCTTACACTAAAGTCTAAAAAATGGTGGATTCCGATTACCTTAACTAGTAAATTATTCTGTTGTTGAATAAAAGATTTGAAATTCGATTCTTACCTATACCAAAAAATCATTTGGTATTTTGGTTTGATAATAAAAAGTATCATCAAGAGCAGACGGATAAATTGAAACTATTTCTAAATAATAATAATAAAAAAAAAGCCTGAAAATGATATTTTAAAAGTTCTAATTTTTATATGTAGATAGATGGAAGGATATTTTGACTCTTATAACTGGTGAAGCTACTGGGCCATAATGGCCCAACTCAAACTGGAAGGATCTTTTGACTCACAAAGATTTAATAATGTGAACATTGGGGCCTTGGCTACTGTTTAGGCTAAAATTATAATGAAGCAGCCTGACACATTAAATGATAGTAATGTCTGGCATTGGTGGGTTAGTACTCTTTAGTAGCCAGTCTGGTGTTTTCCAAATTCCAACTTGCGGGGCTCTAATTTGTGGTGACACCCATCAGGCTATCACAGTGACTTTTATTATTATTTTTTATTATAATTATTTTTATTTATAATATCACAGTGCCTTTAAAATTTAAATTATACCATTTGCTTGTTTTGGGTTTTTTGATTTTTGTTTCTTCCATTTTTGTGATGTGGAGTGGCACATATCTGTCAAAGGACTCCTAATAAATAATGATGGCTATAATTAGCTGTAATCAAAGTAGCATTCATTATTTATTTATTATGAATAAAGATATATTAAAGAAAAGCTGGGCGCTAAACAATCTCTAACTTTTGGATCTAGCAACCAAGAAAGAAGAAAGGAGATTATATGGGCCCAACCCAATTACAAAGGGCAGCTCATTGAACCACATTAATTGTATGACAAAAAATTTACATTTTGATGAACAAAAATGAAACCCAATAAGAGAGGGAGGACAAAGCATCTTTTTAATTCGGTGAAAAAGAAAGATAGAAACCAAGGCGGGTAGGAGTCTAGATTCAACAATGTTTCAATGACACCTTTGGAATCCCCTTGAAAAATAACATATTAATTGGAGCTTGTAGAACATTGCCAGTTTGATGGCTAGGAATACAGGTTGGGTTTCTCCTAGTGTCGGATTAGGAGAAGTGGTTAGAGTGGGCAAAGACCAATCAAAGTAGTATTCATATAATATGCATTTTGGAAATAGAGCAAAGTTTAACTAAAAAATTGTTTGTAAACCAATAAAATAAACATTATTATATATTTTGAAAATCCAATTGTTGAATTATATATTTTTACGCTCTTAATACATATATCAACTTTTATGTCAATCGGATATTATTTACTATATGTTTATATTTTATGCATAATTTTAAACTACAAAAATTACAATTTAATTTTCTATAATTTTTGCAAGCATGATGGATATAAGAAGATGTAATCCAATAGTAGATTTGTTAAAATTCACCTCCAATAAAAAGATATTGAATAAAGTTGTAGTCTAAAATATAACAAATTTTATAATTAAATTTTGTCATTAGAAATAAAACAAAATAAAAATCTCAAAAAGCTAAGACATCAATTTTCTAAAAAGTTGGTATGAGAGTTGTCTTTTCGATTACTACATCATAGATCATTTAAACAATGACCGACAAGTATTGTTACCATCGTTAAGGTGAGCATCACAACCAACACGAGATTTATAAGATTTTGAGTTTAGCATTTAAAGTCACTTTTAAATGACATATCTACTTTATTATGAGTAATTCTTAAATGCTTCTGAAATATGAAAATGATACTTATTCTTCTCACATTTATGATAGGGTTCACTCATTAAATTTATGGTGGGATCTACCATAAATGTAAGAGGAGGAAACATCATTACTCTGTACTTCAAGAGTATCTAAAAATTTTCCCTTGATTACACGGTGTGCACAGTGCAAGAGAATTACACAAATCCAAGGAACAGTTAAGCTTAAATAGCATTAGACACTGTCATTGACAAAAAAATATCACAAAAATAATGATAACAATCCATCTAAAAGTAATTATATGCATTATAAATTTAAAATACTATAACTTTGTCGTAAGATATTTATTTATTTATGGATTAATTACAGATATCACTCCTGCGATATACTCATACACCTTTAAAAATTTATTTCATGGGGTATATTTTATGACACTTACTTTTCATGTGGTTTGTTTTCTAAAGTATTTTTCTTTAGTTATAAGGAAATTTGATAAGAGATATGATAAGTGCCCATGTCTAATAGAAAGAATAAAAGAAAATTGTTAAAAAAAAAAAAAGAATAAAAGAAAATAATTGGTCTATCATTACATCTCTATTTTTATTTTTCAACATTTTCCTTCAATATTCATTTAGTGTAGTTGTTTCTATTCACAAGTTGAACACGGGTAAAAAGCAAAACAATCTTTTCTCTTTTTTCTTTAGGTGACGTATATATCCACCCTACACAGGAAAAGTTAAACATGGAATATTGATTGGACAGTAATAAATAGTAGTAGAATATAACTTTGAGTTGTACAAGAAACATCAAACATGCAACAAAAGAGAGTAGGTGATCCAAATTATGTTGGATGATAACCAGTGTCGACATTTTCCAACAAAAGTCGTCGAATTTTGATGTACGAACACCGACCTTTAGCTGCATCCCCTAAAACATGAGCCCATCATGTCATCATTCTTATTTTTTGTACTCATACGTCTGACATACTCATACATAGTTACGATATTATCCCTGATAGCTAGATAGATCCTCCAAGTACAATCCTCTTGCTTTTTAGAACTTTGCTTTGTCAGTTCTCAAATTTCTTGATCTCTCTTCATCCGTTGGTTGTCAGTTTTTCACTTTTAAATAACAAATACAGAAAGTTTATAATGGCATGTTTCACTTTCATGCACACCTGGATGGTGAAATCTAAGATTTAGACAAACATGGTTACAAAATTTTGTACAATTTTTTTGCTCATTTTTATTTTGATAAGAAAAAAGAAAGCGAGGTTCAAATTATAAACATGAAACTCAAAAAGACTGTTTTTATCATTGAAATGTCATTAAACATTTATTTAATTTTGTGATAGAAATAACATATCACTAACATCAATTTAAGAGATTTATTTTTAAATTATATAGTAAAATATCCATTTTTTCAAAGTATCTAACAAAATACTTATGTTTTGAAAATTAAATTTTAACAAAATTAAGTTTGATATAAATCTTGATATCTTTAAAATCGAATTTTATGTGTATTTTTTAAAATATAAACTTCGAATATTTAAAAATAAACAGTTTTATCATTTTTCCCATTGTTTCAACTTTTATTAATACAAATCATTCTCAAATCTCAACCCTAATGAAAAAAATAATGAGAAACGGGTCAACAAAGGTTAAAACGAATAGGGCTAGTCGGTGGAACAAGAGGGTGTTTTTGTAATTTCGCATTTTTGGCATATATTTTTTTGCAAGTGCTTGCTCTTAATAAAATTACATCTAAGCTACGATTGAATCCAACCTTTCATTGCTTTTTCAATGCCAAGAACGTGAAAGAAAAGTTAAGAATAATGGCTAGTTCTTCCGTGGATGTAATCTCGGTATTGGTAAATGTAATTCTAAGAAAGAGCATATATGTATATAAGGAATTTGCAGTATTGATGGTGGACTTTCTTCCAGTTTTGGTGTCAACAATCCGATTTTCCCGTTTCTTTTTCAGGCCAACTACGGTGGTTTCAGCCAGGTACTCTCCCATGTCATCCATGGTGGCTCGACATGATCGGTAGTGCAATACAAAAAGAAAAAAAAAAAAAAAACACCATTGTGGTTTATCAGTATAGTTATATCATGTAAGTGTTGGCTTTCTAGCTCTCATTTTCCTATTTTTGTCTGTGCTAGTTAGCTAGTTTTTGAGTTTATTTGATGAGTGCTATATATGATTGGTGTAATAATCTCGGAAAAATGATAATTCATTTGGGATGATGAATCTGTGTGTGTAATATTAATAGTCAAGAATGATGTTTCTTGTTCTCTTCTGAGTTCATTCACTTGGAGTAAATTTTTTTTTTTTTTTTTTTTTTTTGAGGGTTTGATGATTATTACTCGTTTGCTTTTGCACTACATGCATGATATATAACATGAAGGGTGAGATAACTAGTTTCCCAACAAAACATGATACGTGTTCCTCATCAAATTAATTATACCAGTGAAATGTGTTTGTTTGGATTCATTGAAAAATGGGCAAAAGATATTAGTTATACCAAAGAAAAATGAAAATTTAGAAAGTTATAGATATAAGAATAAACTTACCAGTCAACGGAAAGAAAGCTAATTCAAATAGAGTAAAATACTGTTTTCAGACTACAATTTTGTGTTTGATTTTTGTCTTCCAAGAAAATCTATATGGGGTTAGTTGATCTACCATTTATCAAACGACTATGGGCATTTGTTTAATCATTAACACTTTTTTTGTTAGAATCTTAGTAAAGAATTGCTAGCACCTAAAACATTTTGATTCTTCAAGAGAAGTGCAATACATGGGATTTCATCTCCAACCATGGGCAAAAGATATAGTTATACCAAACAAAAATAAAAATTTAAAAAGTTGTACATGTACAAATAAACTTATTAGTCAACGGAAAGAAAATTAATCTAGACAGAGTAAAATACTGATTTCAAGTTATAATTTTGCGTTTGATTTTTATCTTCCAAGAAAATCAATATGGGGTTGGTTGATCTACTTATCAAATGACTATAGGCATCTGTTTAATCAGTAACACTTTTTTTTTTTTTTTTGAGAATCAGTAACAACTAGTAAAGAATTGCTAGCACATAAAATATTTTGATTCTTCAAGGGCAGTGCAACTAAATGGGATTTCATCTCCAACCATGGGCAAAAGATATAGTTATACCAAATAAAAATGAAAATTAAGAAGTTGTACATATACAAATAAACTTATATGTCAATGGAAAGAAAGCTAATCCAGACAGTAGAATACTGTTTTCAAGCTACAATTTTGTATTTGATTTTTATCTTACAAGAAAATCTGTATAGGGTTGGTTGATCTACTTATCAAATGACTATGGGCATCTGTTTAATCAGTAACACTTTTTTTTTTTTTTTTAGAATGTAATCAGTAACAACTAGTAAAGAATTCTAGCACCTAAAATATTTTGATTCTTGAAGGGCAGTGCAACTACATGGGATTTCATTTCCAACCATGGCTCGCCAGTCCACTTGTGTTATTTGGTAGTTGTGAAATTTCATTCAAAAACTACTTCTATTACTATATATCTTGCCAAAATCATGCTTTTACTCAAGTCACATTATCCTAGCATACATGTTGTAAACATCAAAGTATAGATGAATAACAAGCATTTTCAGTTGGAAATTATTCACATATCAATTATTATAAAGGTAAAATGAATCTATGCTAATTAAGTTGGGGAGAAGCAAAATGCTTAAAGCATAGTTACATGGTGATTGGATTTTGAAATATTTTTTAGTAAAATAAGCACATAAATAGGGAGGAGGGGTTGGAAATGTACTTTTTTTTTGGTTGACACATTTTGCGTGATTTTGGGTTCGCATGTTTTTGCAATTGATGAGAGAGAGAGAGAGAGAGACTATCATTTTGTGGGTTTATTATTGCCAGTTTGCCACTAGTGATAGAAGTAGCAAGGCATTTCATCCTCAATAAACAAAAAGTTTTATGGTTGATTGATATTGCTCATCATCATTTAGTTGTTATTAAATATATATATATATATATATAAATATTTTTTTCATTGTTGTTCATATATATGTATGGGATCGATATCAATATCAAGTTTATAGGTTAAGTTGTTTGTGATATATTTATTAAGATCTTTTCCATTTAGAATAATCTTTGTTTGGCATTTTCTTTATTTATCTATTGGGATAACCCATATTATAACATTGAAATGATTTGAAACATGTCATTTCAAGCAAATTATCTATGGATTAATTGGCAAATATATGTGAGCAAGAGAAGTATAGTTCTTCTTCCCAATTATGTATCATACATCTATACTTCTAAGCTCTAGTCATCTCACATGTTATCTACGTTTAGATATATTTTTGGGTAAATTCAAGATATAGAGTACTGTTCAGGCAAGCAAAATCTTCTTTATCAATTGATGCAACTTGCATCCTTTAATTTTAATTGTTTGTTTCATGTTTTTGTTACACTGGTTTGGTTCTCTTTTGCCGCTTTGCAGTGCGTGATGATTTGCCATCCAGTAATTGAATTTCAAATTCCATCTATTTGAATGTGCTACTTACATCATAGTCTTACACCATGCCTACTTTGTGATGATGATATATGGGAATCACAATATATTGTCTGGCATTACTGCTCATCAACTTCGATGTTGCTTGCAGGCTAGCAATACCTGAGACTGAGAGTTTACTAATTTGGAGGAACTTAGATATGCATGGCGGGACTTGTTAACTCTTTTATTTATCAAACATGGATTTTGAATCTGAAATGTCTACCATCAGTATGTGTAGTTTCCATGTCAGTTCTTGGCCAAGTTGTTTGGTCCCCGTATAGCTGCATGCATTATCAAAGAAGGTGGACATGAATAATTTTTGTTTGGAAAGTTAGGACCACATTTTACTCTAAAATGCTTACAGGATTGTGATTAGTGTTATATCAACAATATAGTAAATGAACTTTAATTGATTTCTTGTTTTGTGTGAAGTGTAACATTTATTTTAAGTTTGTTTGTAAGTTTGCATTTTGATCTACTTTGGTCCATCGTGGTCTACTTGAATTTTGGTCTACTTTTGTCCATTTTGGTTCACTCCGGCTAACTTTGGTCTATTCAGTACACTTTAGTCCATTTTAAAAGGGTCGGACTTAGGTCCATTTGTCCAAAGTCCATTGAGATGATTACTGTCTTTATTTTGACACTACTTTCATAAACCAAGTTCATTTTAAAAAGGTTTGGAATTTTTATGAGTCTTCTAATTAATATTTTCATTTTTTAGTTAACCAAAAAACAAATAACTAGTTAGTAATTTCATTTTAGCCCATATAACTAGTTTTGTGGGTGTCAAATAGTAATGTATGTAAGCGACTTACTGGCTCCTACAGTTTGTCTCCTCACCTTTCCCTTACCATTTAACTGGTGTCATGGCTAAGTCAGTTCTTGAATTAGGTTACAAGCTTATTTTGTATCTTTTGTGTGCTTTAAATTTTAGGGTGAATAAGTTAGTCCTAGGTGGGTCTGAGCCAAATTATTATTTCCCATTGCTAACCAACCTTCCTTATGTGATGCCCGTTTGTTGATTCCTAGACTGGGCGTCATTGTACCACAAGTTTGCAAAGTCAAATTTGTGTTTCTGATAAAGCATAATATCAACCATTTTTAGTTCAATAGGACACTATATTTCAATGGAGGGAGATCATTTCCTTTTTCTCTTCCTCCATTTCTTCGCCTCCAACTCTCTAACCATACTATTAGTGTCCATTTAATTGGGTTAAAAAGAAGAAGAAGAAGAACAAGAAGAAGAAGAAGAAGAGAGGATGGGGGCAATGGGCTCCTATTTTGATGGGCCTATCTCCTCTCTGGTCTTTTATGTCTTCTGATCGACTTGCTTCTCCCCTCTCTTCCATTCTCCAGAAAAAAAAAAAAAAAAAAAAAAAAAAGAAAAAGAAAAAGAAAAAGTGAGGGGATAGAAAATGTTAGAGAGGAAATGGAAGATGGATTAATATTATTTGTCTGATAGAGAAGAAAAGTGAAATGAGAGGAAAAAAAAATGACAATTATTTTCTATTCGGGTCTACCATTTTTAATTTTCTCAAAAAGAAAATACTTTAGTGATTTGATAATAGTATCTCTTTCAATACCTTTCCCCCCATTTTGTCTATTTCCTTCACTAAATTCAAATGAAAAATATCACTTTTTTTCCTCTTCTTCCTTACATTTTCTTTTGTATCATTTCTATAAAATGAAAATTATTCAATTATCTAGGACCACGATAAGTAATTTTTCTCTACCTAATAAAGTCTTAATACTTACCTAATTTCTTAGTTCAAGTGGTACCTTTCCAAGCACAAAGTGTCTTGGGGGTTCACAGCAGGGTAGGGGTCTAAGTTGCAGTAGTAACATTTCTTAGATATTTTAATCATTCTCACAAAAAAAGTAAAATTCTAAAAAGTTGTGCATAATAAGCTGAAAATAATCTCTCTCAAACAAGCTGTGTTACCCACAAGAATCAAGAACCCTAATTCATCTGTCTAGAAGTCCTATTTCCATCTAATTCATCTGTCTAGAAGTCCTATTTCCATCTAGCACTATATATATATATATATATATATAGAATAGGCTCCTAACATGTTCAAACAAGACATTATATAATTGGGACTCTTAAGTTTGGCTCAACTAATTCAATTAATTTTTTTAGAAAAACTAATTCATTTAATAAGGAAACTGAAATAGGGTTTTTCATTTGTACACATCCATGCAATTTCAATAGTAGTGTTTGGCTATCATAGTGTTTAGACTTCAGAGGAAGAGTGCACCATAATGCCACCTTTTCAGCAAGAATGCTATAATGCCAAACAAATATCCAGATCAAATTCAGAGAGAGAGAGAGAGAGAGAGAGAGAGAACCACAATGAACACAAATAGATTAACTGAGAGACAACGAGTTGTTGTCTCATCGTTTTTAAAGACCCTAGCAACTTATTCAAGCAGAAACCTTGTATAGATATGATATTGAAGTTTTTCACTAGCATTAGACTTTGACATGATACACCACTAGTTAGTACAAAATGTGAACGAGCAGACAAAGACATTTATGTCCACATTGAACTTGAGGGCTTCACATCTTAGAAACTGAGTAATCCATGGCATCTACAAGGAAATCTGCAACCAAAAGATTACATATTTAGTGAAAGGGCCACTGGCAATGAAAAAAAGAAAGACCATTAAAAGAATTCGGTATGACATGACAGACATGTCATTGCTTTGCCACGGCTGTCAACATGTTAATGGAGTAAGGTATACTACAAATTTAACTACAAAAACTTAACAAATTTTTGTGTCACCAATCACAAAAAAATTCAAAGTTTGTAAGCCTATTGTAGTAAAATTGGCAGAAGTTTTGGCATTTTCCATTGAAGGACTGAAGGCTCACCTGCATCTTCCTTGGTGAAGCAGAGGGGAGGTGTGATTCTAAATACATTTGAATAGATTCCGCCTTTCCCTATCAATACTCCCAATTCTATAATGGCAAAAGAGTTCAATTAGTATCTACAAGTGAGCCAAAGCCTAGAGAATAGCTGATGAGAGAAATGCAGACCTTTCATCTGGTCCAATACATGCAAAGTTTCAGCCTTTGCAGGAGTTTTCAGCTGGCGATCAGTGACAAGTTCAACTCCTAGCATGAATCCTCTTCCCCTAACGTCCCCGATAACTGCAGAATATCAATAAAGTAAAAAAAAATTCTGATTAACTATATACTCATACAAAAGTTTAAATGCCTAAATACAAAAGATGAATGAAGAATGTTTACTTTCATATTTGTTCTTTAGTGCAGTTAGTCTGTCTTTCAAGTATGACCCCACAACATGTGCATTCTCCTGAAGATTTTCTTTTTCAATCACCCTCAAAACTGCAAGTCCTGCGGCAGTGCATACTGGATTCCCACCAAAGGTGTTGAAGAAATTGCGGCAAGTCAGGACCTTTGCAATCTCAGGTGTGGTTACCACTGCCCCAAGGGGAATTCCATTTCCAATGCCCTGCAGATACCAGTGAAGAAAATCAGTCAAGGTAAGCCAGCCAAATTCTAATAAAATAGTCCACCAGTTTGATGAAGCAATGGTAATTTGAATTGAAGTGAATGGATGATTTGTTAAATCTTCATTTTGTGCTTTTAGTATGTTAGTTTGTGAAAATTATATGTTAGCAGTTGAGCCAAAACAGTTGTACAAATAATAAGTAAAAAAATTGATTAATGAAAGTTATGAATGCAATCCTAGCAAACTGCTTAGTAAGACAAGTCAATAATAGTATGCCATGTGAAAATAATGAGCTTCCGCACCAGATCAAAGGCATCAAACCCCAAAAAGTTTTCAAAGATGATAAAAACACCTATAATGTTATCGTGCCAGAGAGCAATTCTAGGGACACAACTATTTTGCAACTTACTGAAGAAATAAAGAAAAGAAAAGAAGTGAAAATAAACCTTTGCCATTGTCACAATGTCGGGCGTGACCCCTTGAGCCTCAAACGACCAAAAGTGGCTCCCAGTGCGAGCAAAACCAGCCTGAACCTCATCAGCAATACAAAGGCCTCCTGCTTTCTTTATACTGCTATAAACAGGAGGCAAGTAACCAGGGGCCAATTCTACAATCCCCCCCACTCCCTGTCATACATAAAAAGGATGTTAAGAGGATTATGAATAATGTCAAAATGGAAGGAACTGCACAATTGGAGGTAGATAATGTACCTGAATTGTTTCAGATACAAAAGCAGCAACATTGCCAGAAGTTCCATATTCAATGAGATCTTGGACATCTTTGGCATACTTTTCTCCATCTGAACCAAAAACACCTCTGTACGGGTCTGGATTCAAGGCATGATGGGTTCCAGACTGGTGGCCATAGCCATAAGAAGAAGAATAGTAGCAACATATTTCTTATAAGTACATCAAATTTAGATTATGTGGCTCCATAGACTAAAGAAATAAAAGGGAGATCCATGGAATGCCATCATTTAAGGATGGAAAAACTTCAAACTATTTTAAGAGCATCATTTATCATTTATTAGTGTTCAATGTTCCTGATTTGTAACAAGCAATACCAGAAAGCAGAAAGTTCTAAATTTTAATATATTAATGAAAGGAAATTACAGAAGTACAATCTGCTTTACAAGCTAACATTAAGGGGGGTGGCAGATTGTCAAGACAGAAACAAAAGGAAACATTAGAATCTAAAGCTAACTAAACTAAACTAACATTAAAACCTCAATAAAATAAACTAAAACATTATAAATTTTACTTGCTCATGTGTATGAATAGATTGATAACAAAGTTAGTGGTCTACTTAACCAAAAAAATTCAAGAAAACAGAAAAGTCACGATTTGCCACAAACCAAATTCAAGAAAGCAGAAAGTCCATGATTTTTAAATTTATGGCCTACTTTAAAAAAATATTTTAAAAGCATCTTTAATCAATTAATTAGGTTCTATCTTCTAAGCTCCTGATTTACCACAAGCTAAATCAGACAACAGAAAGTTCTAATTTTACTTGCTTATGTGTATGAATAGATTGATATCAAACTATTTTTCTGGTAAGGTAGCTCTCTCAATTTGGTGGGACAAACTCAGACAAATGAGTATAAAATTAAATCACATGGCATTTACTCATTGAGTTGATAACCATGGATTGATTTTCTATTACTTGTTACAAGATATTATTTCTGCTATTGTCTCTATCTCTAAAGAAATGATTGTCACATTTCCCTTCCCAACAGAAACAAAAAATTTTGATGTAGACATAGCAAGCTAGCATTGGCTTAACATCTTTATCATTTGATGTCAAAGCTCGTTTTCATATTAGCATAATGATCATAGTGGCAATTTCACTATCCATTATAATGCTTGGTTCAATAGCTATGATTGTGAAGCGGGGAAAAAACAAAAAATAGTAGTGAATGTCCAATTGGACTGAGTTTTGGTAGTGTTGGTAACATCAAGATGGGATTACAGTATGCCTCACCATCTACGATGTGACTTCTTCACAAGTCACCTAACAAGTGAACTATGAGATAATTAAAGATCTTCTACCTTACAAAATCTCTTTGGTCCCTTTTGGCTAATTCATAGATGAGCCCCAAAGTGCACAATGAGTCATGAAAACGAAAGTTGATTGTCTTTTGTGGACAGCCCTAAAAAAGAATTTGACTTTTACTCTATTTTTGCTATAAAATAAGATAATCAAACTAACAAGTTTACATGAAATTTTAAAGATATTAATGATGTCATAAGAACACTCATCATAAGCTATTATGAACCACATGTTTTTTAATGGCATTTTCAGTAGTCCTCCTCACTCCTCACATACATCAAAAGCCCAAAACTAAAGACAGCGACCACATTTAGGTACAAAACTACTAAGACAGCGACCACATTTAATATTAGTATGTACTGTGTACTCCATTTTTAATTTAATTTATACATTGATTCTACTCTTTTAACCCATTCTTGAAAAACTAATAGTTTAACTTATTTTTTTAATTTATACAATTATAAAAAAAGTTAAAGTTTAACTTATTTTTTTAGCAATTATAAAAAAGTTAAACAGGGCTTAAAAAAGCTAATTGCTAGTGCTCCATTTAAAGTGTGACATGCAGAGATAGTGAGACGCAAAAGCATTTTACATCTAAGTAAGCAAACTATCTGGCAATTATGTGACACTAATTCGAAACAATTTGTATTCAATAAAGTTAAGGTCAACTTCATAAAAAAAAAAAAAAAAAAAGGTTTAAAGTCAAGTTATGATTCAATTCATTCGAAAAAAATATTCCTAACCCCTGACTATTTAGAATTCTTAAATATAGGTTTTGTAATGAGTAAAAAATTATCACAGTCGTATTTCAGATAAAATACCATCACCCAACTTAGACCATCTAAAATTATGTACTTTGTTACATATTATTTGTGTGTCACACACATTTTTGGGGTTTGAGAAAATGGAAGAAGAAAGAGATAATTGTAGAAGAATTTCATTGAAAGGAAAGGAGAATTTTATTATTTACCTGAACAACATTGTATTTCCAAATGCTCTGTCCTGTGGCCCCCATAGTTCCAGCTGCGTTTCCATGGTACCCGTTTCTAAGTGATATTATGTCATGGGACCCTGTATACAACTTCGCCATCATTAAAGCCAACTCATTCGCTTCCGTCCCAGAATTCGTAAACAACACCACCTACAAATAATAAAACATAGTCACAAAGTTATACACAATTCTTTTAAAAAAAAAAAAAATAAAAAAAAAACACACTCCACGTATAAATTACTTCAACAATCATCTATATCATCAAGAAACATAAAATAAATTTGACGTGTATTTCTTGTTATACAACAACACTCTTGGGTTAGTTTATTTATTAAAAAATAATATAGGTAAAAATACAATTCTATAAATATACATATATATATATATATATATATATATAGCAGGCTTTGAACCCACAAATTTTATTAGTAATCATTTTTGGTTAAAGTATATAGGTAAACACACTTATAATTTTTACGAAAACCAAATTATTTTTAACAAAAATTTTACCAACCAAAAAAAATTCATCCAAATCAACCTACTATCATAAAAAAAATAAAGTTGCTACCAAGTTTCCTTAGAAAGCGTTAACAATATTGGGAAATTAGTAGTAATATTTTATTTTCATGACAACTTGTATCATGCATGAGAGAAAAAGAATGTTACTCTCGAAATATTGAATAATTACTAATAACAAATAACAAATAATATATAATTATTATATGTACGTTAAGATCGCCGGGCAACTTGGAAGCAAGGGCCTCGGCAAAGTCAGCGATGCGGAGTTGAGGTAGAGGACAGTGGAGTGTTGCAAGCGCTTGGTTTGATTGACAATAGCCTCCACCACGTCCGGGTGGCAGTGGCCACAACCCACGGTAGCTATTCCTCCAAAACCGTCCAGGTATCGCCGGCCTTCATCGTCGAACAAGTACTGCCTCTTCCCATCTACCACGTTCACCTGCCCAATCATACATTAATTCAATTACTATTCACAATCATAGAACAAAGTAACTAAGAACAAAAAACCAATTGAGAAACAATCATCAGTTCATTTAATGTATGATCTTTGATCATCTAGAGATATCATGAGATCTTAAAAGCTTAAATTTTATGGTTGATAGAATTAGTCCAAATTCTTGTTGGATGATAGGAGATTTTATTAAAACCAATTGAGAAACAATCATCAGTTCATTTAACGTATGATCTTTGATTATTTAGAGATATCATAAGATCTTAAAAACTTAAATTTTATGGTTGACGAATTAGTCCAAATTTTTGTTGGATGATAGGAGATTTTATCGAGATAACTCGAGCAAATAAGGAAACATATTGATAGGAGAATTTATCGGTTGAGATAATTGGAACCCACATGAGTCGGATTAACCGAATCCTTATTTGACCATAAGATTTTTTTTTCAGTTGAGATAATTGAAACTCGTGTTTTCAAAAAGTGAAACAGTGAAATGCATGATTTTTCAGAAACAAGAGATAGAGAGAAGGAGGAGGCGGAGGAGGAGAAATGATCAGGTGTGGGTGAGTGACTTACAGGTTTCTTGTATAAATGATACAATGAAGGGCTGAGATAAGCTTTTCGCTTGGCCATGATCTCATCGACGGTGGGACCATTATAAGGCGGAGGAGAGTAATCAAAGGGGGGCATTTTCGGAACAGTGACATCATTTTCTTGAAGAGAGGCGGTCTTCTGGGCTAGTTGAGAGAAATAGCGTTGTGAGCACAGGGAAATTTTTCTCGAAAATACCCTTCTCGTTAGAATTCCCTGCATTTTTAAATTTTAATTTCCTCGCTGCCTCTCTATCTTTCTGATTCCTCGGATTTGGTTTTTACAATTTGTGAGGGAATTAAGATTCCGAGAATTCAGGACTATTATGTTTCGGGTGTTTGTGTTTGGTGGTGGTAGAGCTCTAAAACTAAGCTAGGCCGAGAAAGAATTTATATAGAGGATTACAGAGAGCAAGGTAACACTGACGTGTCCTATTATGATTGGTTATGGATGATTTTACCTAGTTACCCTTTGGTATATTAAGCAATTACTATGATAACGAGCGATACTAAAACATCTTTCCAAATTGAGTAACGCTACATACAAAAAAAAAAAAAAAAAAATTTGAATAACATTTTTTACACCATTTAATATGACATGTTTGTACTTTCTCAAAAAAAAAAAAAAAAATGACATGTTTGTATACTGGCTGGATCTCACCTGAGTTAACCGCTGACTATACTGTTTTACTTACTATTAACAGCATTATTATTGGTAGTGCTAAAAAGTTATATTGCTATTTTTAACATTACCAATTCTAGAAAGTAAGCTATAATAGTGGAGCTAAACTTAAAAATTTTAGCTTTTTATCTATAGTACACAGCTATTTATAGTTGCTAAAATAGAAAAATAGTATTTTATTAAACCTCTCATAAAAATAATGTTTCTTTCCTTTTTTATTTATTTATTTTTATTTTTTTTGGGTTACACACTTTCTTCTAACCAAGTATAGGCATGTGTGATACTCCCTTTGCATGTGCTTGGTTTTTACCTTTAGCTCTGCTCTTTTTTTGCTGGTTTTTGATGGGTATTGGTTACAGTGGTGGAGTTGTGGCTGCACTGGTGGTCTCCATGGCTTTGATGGTGGTTGTGGTTATGTTTTCGCTGTGGAATGAAATATTATTTTATTGTAGTGTTTATATTATTTTATTGTGTTAAAAACTAAAATAAAACTAATGTTGGATGTTTTGTAAAGTGAGAAGGTAAAATAGATAAAGTAACTTTTTATAGTACCACATAGCTAAAAAAATAGCTCCACTAATGTGGATGCTCTAAAAAGTTACCACATTAGGTGTCAAATTTGTTGCATTATATTAGACTTTCTCTTCCAAATTATGTTGAAAAATTGCCATATTTATAATCACTTTACAAAAATTGTGAATGTTTCCTTATTTTTCTATGTTTTGCTTTGCTTGAATGCTTTTGTCACAAATGGATCGGAAATTATAATGTTACTGTTTTCTGATAAATTTGTTTTGTCCGTTTATCTTTTTTAAACAGTCGGAATGAATATGATATGGACTTTAGAAAATGTCGTATTGATTTATAAAACATTAATTGCATATTTCTCTTAATAATTAATTAATAATTAATAATTTTGCGATGCAGTGACAATATATCCTTTAAATTTTAAAGTTAAAGAATATTCTCCCAGGAAATATGTTGGACTTTTCTGTTAAATTTAACAGGAATCTTTGTGATATTGATTATGGGGTAAATTACTTATTAAAAATAATAAATAGGACATATTACTCAATTTTAAAGCTTATAAAGGACTTATAAAAAAAAAAGCGTATAAAGGATATTGGACTAAGAGATTTCTTTTTTTTGAGGGAACAGTACTAAGAGATTTCAATAAAATTTAATAGAAAATTGAAAGAAAAAATTCTGTTAGACAATACCTTTAAAATGTTGGACTTTTCTGTTAAATTTAATGGGAATCTTAATGATATGAGGTAAATTGCTTATTAAGCATAACAAATAAGGCATTTTGGTCAATTTTAATTTGGCATAAATGCATTTTTGGTCCCTACATTTTGGGGCAATTTCTATTTTAGTCCCTACATTTCTATTTTACTACTTTTAGTCTCTAAACCAATTAACACGTGACATTTAAGTCCTTCTTGTCATCCAACTAACAAAAAAAGTTGACATGATTGACGGCACATTAAAATAATAATTACAAAACTATTTTGGCATTAAAAAATGCCACATCAAAGATCTAAATTTAAAAAAAAAATAAAAAAAATTTAACTAAATAAAAAAATTACAAAAGAAATTAAAAACAAAAAATCATATGAATGGAGATCTCGGATCTTTGAACAAGAACAATAAGATTAGAAACCCATAAACTCATAAATTTCACATTCAAATTATCAAATTCCTATTTCAAATTCATCTTGATCATGAACACACAAGAACAACAAACCCAAAATATTCAATCCTAAGAACAAAAGAATAGAAACCCAAAATATTCCAAAATTTGTACACAAATTCTTCCACAAAAATCAATTGTACACAAACACCAACCCATATCTGAATGGTTTTTTTTTTTCTTTCCTTTTTTATGTTCTTATCGGGAGCGGATCTGGGTTTGGAGCAAATCAAATGGCACTCGCTTCAGGTGCAGGTAGATTTGTGTTTGGGTTAAAAAACTCCCAATACATTTCTTTGCCACTTCTTTCATTTCATTTGAGCCAAACTAAAAATGGTCTGCTTTGTCTTTGCTTCCATTTCTTCAACGAGCTTATTCTCTCCCTATGCTCTCGCTTGCCCCAAAACTCACAACCCTCAACCTCACAAGCTCTCCAATTCCAATTCCAAGAGAAAGCAACCGCTACGAAACCCTTGAGCTCCACCCCCACGCACCGACGACAGAGAGACGTAGCTCCACCCCACACTCCGTCGAAGGTTCGACATCCACCCACACTCCGACGCAGCTCCACCCCACACTCTAACGCCAGTCCGATGAGTTTTCTCCCTTTTCTTCTCTTCTCTCACGTTCGCCCACTTTGAGCTTTGCATGTACCCAATCCACCAAGGAAAAAATCTCCCTTACGCCGGCAAAGCCATACCCACCTCCAACGTCTTCGATCTGTTGTGGGCGAAGTCAATCTATGGGTTTGGGTTTTGATTTGTGGAGGAGGGGCATGACTGATTTGGGTCCGGGTTTTGAGGAGCGTGATGTGTAGGTTACGATTTGGGTTTTGGTGGTGGTCGATCCGAGATTTTGGGTTGTCACGGTGGACATCGGCGTGGGGTTGTGGTGCTGTGGGTGGACTTGGGTTCGTAGGGCTGTGGGTAGCGACTTGTCGTGGGTCTTGGGATTGAGATCTGTGGAGTGGTTGATTTGAGTTTAATTTTTCTGGGTTTGAGAAGTCCTGAGGATTGAGTTTAATTTTTCTGGGTCTTGGAATTGAGTTTAATTTTGTTTTTTAATTTATTTCTTTTTTTGGTTTAAATTGTCTGACATGGCTTTTTATAAAAAAAAATTAAAATGCTGACATGGAATATAAAAATGCTAAATAATATTTTTTTAATAATATTTTAATCACCACGTCAGCGCCACATTAGCTAATAGGGTGTTCTGTTTGCCACATCATCTTTTCATGTTAGTTGGTTGATGGTAAGGACTTAAATGTCATGCGTTAATTGGTTTAGGGACTAAAAGTGGTAAAATAAAAATTTAGGAATCAAAATAGAAATGATCCCAAAATGTAGGGACCAAAAGTGCATTTATGCTTTTTAATTTTTAAGGCTCAGAAAAGATTTATTTTTTGGTAATGAACTTTGTAATTTGTAATACCTTTATAAGTAGATTCCTATAAGGTGAAGTTGTAGCTAGAAGCCTAGATGAGATTTTGGAAGCATAATCAGTTTGGAGAATATTCCATCTGTTGTTGGACTGTAGAAGTTTCTTAAGATGCTTGGCATACAACGAGAACTATTCATAAAGGAAGAGCCTATATTCTCAAAAAAAAAAAAAAAAAAAAAAAAAAAACCCTATGCCTATATTGCAGAAGGAACCATAATTCATGAAAATTTTAACATGCACCCGTAAAATTAAGAATTGCCCATTGGTACTTAATTACTTCTATCATTTATAATATATATATATATATATATATATATATATATATATATATATAAACCGAAACTTTTGAAACTCCCACAATTTTCCATGTTAGCATTATTTAAATAATAAAAACAAAAATTATAATTTTACCATAAAACCGGAAAAAAAAATCTTTGTCACTTAAAAACAAAACCCGATAATACTTCTTCTTCTTCTTCTTCCCCTTCTTCGTCCTCGTTCCACTTCTCTATCATTCAATACACGCCTCACGGTCAAACCTTCGCTGTCGTCCAAAACATTCTCCATCGTCCAAAAATGACCCTACGGCCAAAGCCCTTCTCCATCATCCAAAACCCAGACCCATATTAGCTCCAACAAAACCCGATCTTCAATACATGCCTCACGATCAAACCTTCGCCGTCGTCCAAAACATTCTCCGTCGTCCAAAATGCAGACCCTACGGCCAAAGCCCTTCTCCATCATCCAAAACCCAGACCCATATTAGCTCCAACAAAACCCGATCCCATTCCCCTTCTCCGTCGTCCAAAACACCTCTCAAGTGATTCACTCCAATCGTAGATATAGGTCGGCTAAACCCCTTCTCCGTATCAGACCATTCTCTCTGTATTTCTCAATTAATCTTTTTCTCACAATTTAGGGATTTTGTCTTTAATTAGGTTTTTCTATCATTTTAGGGATTTGACTTCCTAACCCTCGGGTGTGTTGGGTTTTGGCCGTCAACCGCAAATCAAGCCGATCTCCTCGTAAAGGAAGTCCAAACTCGAGGTAAGAATTATGATTTGCTCTTCAATTGAAAACCTACCTCCCCAGTTATTCTTCCAACATACTGTTCTTTCTCCACTTCAATTGTTCATGGAATTTTGTTTGTGGTTTTGACTTACTAATGGTTGTTGTGGGGCCCAATAATTTATGGGCCAGGCCCACTTACTCATGGAGAGTCCAAAGGCCCAAGCCAAAGAAGGCTACGGCCGAAGCTTAATAACATAAAGCCCAAAATGGCTCTTGTTGCAATTGAAAACCTACCTCCGGGTATAGGAACAAACTTGGAAGAAAATCTAAAATATCTAGGAGAAGCTGCCCTTACTACCCTTCCCATACAATACTCTGCACCTAACAGAGCCGTATTCTTTGGCTTTATCAACCACCCCCAACGACTTTGGGTTGGGACTTCCGGGACAAATATCGGTATTGGAAAGGTCGACCCTACGTGGAAAAAAGTAAGTGTTCAAAAATGGCCAAAAACCAGGGCCTCCCCTCCCACCTCCAGGAAAAAAGACTCCGGGGGTGAAAACACCTTAACCATGCAAGAACACCACAAAAAAACCACCGTGGTTTTGACTTTCACTAATGGTTTCGTATTTTGTATTTATTAAATAGTTGTAAATCCTTTGTCTTTTAATTGTGTTACTGATTCTTGGGGGAAATGTTTTGATGATCCATGTTTAGTTTATCAATTTATCCGTAAAAATGTATTTGGTACTCCAAGAACCCAGTTTTGGTCTATACAAAACACCCGTATCTTGAATGTGTTTGGCTTTTGATTAGGAAGCTTCTATACAAAAAAAAATTAGATGGTTCTAATGTGAAATGAGTTTGCCATCATGATATGTTAGATAGTTGATGCAGAATCTGTTTTATAACTTATATTTATGACAATGATGGTTAATATCTTAGACATTGTTACCTGACCAGGGTGTAGTTATATGCAAAATGGGGTGCACTGACTTGACCTTTTTTGAAGGCTAGGTTATTTCTATTAGTATGCTGGATTATTTTTATGTGTGTTGTTTCAAGTCCACCCTTTGGAAACTATGTAGATATTTATGTGTCTTTGTTATCTATATTTGTTAGTGGGAGTGAAACTGTGGAGCACTTTGGTTTACTAATCTCTTTAAATTGTGTTATTTTAATTCAAAACTTTTGAATAAGGTTCTAAATGATGTATTATAAATTTTTGGGTGTCAATGTCAGTTAGTTATTGTTTTGTTATATTAGATGTTACCCATAAGATAATTTTAGACAAGCTATGAGTTTTCCGTGTTTGAAAAACTGAATCTTTATCCAAATATATAGAGGCTTAAAAAGTAAAATTCCATTTTAAATTTGGGGATTTAAAAGGATTTAGTTTTTGGTATTTTGATCAATTGGTTTTGAATTACGTGATTGGGTTAGATTTTGTTTTAATTAAGGTTTTGATTTAGACTTATTCTTCTTCATCTACTGTAATTTCAAAAGGTTGTTTATTCATTTGAATGAAATTGATACCTCTTTTTGGTTGTTTAATTGTTCTGATAATGATTGATTTTGTTTATTTGTTTGGTGTTTTCGGGTTCCCAAAGCGGTTTATTTAGGCTATTATCAGATCGGCCTCAACCTCTGACTCATGGTTTGAGTTTTTCACAAAGATAGTGCTCGATAAAGGCGTTACATGCTGAGCCAAAATGTAATGATTTGATGGCCCCTGGTGAGTGCAAAAGTTTGAGTTTGAATTTTTTTTACAAAGTCATTATCTTTTTCAATCATTTGTTATTATTTTAATGATTTAATTTGATTGGAATATTTTTAGACTTAAAGTAACATCTTAAACTACAAATGAAAAATGCATTCAACAGAAGAAGAAAAATAAATCAAGATGATTTTGCATATGCTATATATTTCACATCTATGTAAAAACTTTCGCGCATAGCGAGTTAGCGACTAGTTTATATAAAATTGAAGACATTGAATTTTTGATTGACTTCATAATATTTTACTATATAAATTTTTAAGACTTCATAATTTACACATCATTATTTTATTATGTATTTTTAATTGATTTAAAATTTTATTTTATATTTAAATATTTCATTAAAATCTTACCAAATCATATTTCTTTATAGAATAAATAGTCATATATACAAACACAATCATAATAAATACAATACTTATTAATAATTATCAAAATTTCATTTATAGACAAAAATGAAAGAGAGAATAAAATCATATTTTTCCAAGTTTTTATTGCATGAGTTATCTATTAATAAATACAAGAATTATTAATGATTATCATAATTATTAAATTTCATTTATCGTAATTATTAATAATTATCATAATTATTAATAATTATGATAATTATTAAATTTCATTTATGAGTAATGCTACAATTATAAACTATTTTATAACATTTTTACAAAATGTTGATGTGACCAACTTCTTATTGGTTTTCATCTAGACCCACCGTTAATATCACTTTTTCATTTACTAATAATCACTCACCATATCAGTAGTTTGTAAAATTTTTTGTAAAAAAGTTTGTATTTCTAGTATTACTCTTCATTTATAGGCAAAAATGAAAGATTATTTTGTCAAGTTTTTATTGCATGGGTTATCTATTAAAAACAACAGTAATTATTAAATTTCAAATTTAGGTAAAAATACTATTACTAAATGTCCAATTTATCAACTTTCATTTTTAGACAAAAAAAGTAAAAGAAAAAAATAATATTTTGTTAAAATTTCTCATGCGTTGCACAGGTTAATGACTAATATATATATATAAATATATATAAAAGAATAATTGAAGATGCTTAATTGTTGGTTGACCTCATAACATCTAGCCATATAACTTTTTGAGGTCTAATAATTTTACATGTCACTTATTTAATATGCATTTTTAATTGATTTTAATTTTATTCTATACTTAAACTCTCCATTAAAATCTTAAGTTATTTCTTTAAATGATAAGATATATACTTTCATATATAGACACACACAATATCAAGAACATTGTAACTCAATTGGTTGACACTTTTTAGCATTTTTTAAAACATTTGTTTTACTTTTATCAAATTAAGAAAAAATAAAAAACTATTGGTTAAAAAAAGAAAGAAAGAAAGAAGGATTGCATGTACAGTCAGCACTGTTTTTTTAGGTTATGTCGCCATAATAGGGATAACTTAAAATATTTGTTTTGGAAGGGCTCTTACGTTTGTATTATTATTATTATTATTATTATTATTATTTTCACATGAAAGAAGTGGAATTGTTTAAAGCAATTGGAGATTGTTAAAAAAAAAAAAAAAAACAGAAATCGAAAACTTTCTTTAAATCTGAGTACTATTTGACAATTTTGCTTCTTCTTGTTGTTAAACGAAGCATGTATTTAAAGGAAAGAAAACAAGGCTTGTCACCAAGGAGTATTATTAACTTTCGTGGGGGAAGGCAACTAATCCAAGGTACACGCATATATCATGCCTCACTATTTCTAGAAGCATTCCAAGATTCTCTCTTTAGAATTAATCAGATTCAAGTTTTCTAGTAATTTAAATAAAGACCACCGCACACCTTTGACGTGATAATTATTTTATAAATATAAGTGTTTGTAGAGTGTGGGGGATAAGAGCAGTTTAAGTCTCTAAGAGGAAATTTTACACATATATACACATATTAAACTAGAGTAGAATTTCTATCTTGTATAAAAAAAAAAAAAGTAATTTAAATAAAGGATTTTAATTTGTTAAGTAATGGTTCAAACAACCATAAAGTTACATGGTTATTAAATATGTCACATAATTCAAGTACACCGCAATCACACGTGGATAAGTGTAGGAGCAAAACATATTATAAAATTGGGTCAAATTTGAAAAAAAAATTATTTTTAATTTTGGCCCTATTATAAAATTGCGGGTTAAATTAGAAAAAAATATTTTTAATTAAAGATTATAAGGTTTATATGAGTACTAAATATATATTTGGAGTGATCATCATATGTTTTGCTGACAGTTGTCCTTAAGTGTTAGAAAAACTAGAGAAGTATTTCAAGAAGTTTTTGGGAGGCCATGGTCCCCTAATTAAGCTCCATTGCAATATTGTTCATGGATAATCCCTTGTATATTGTCCGCAATGTGTTGATAGAACTTTCAAGAAAACTCTATCATTTCTAATGGGCTCTTTAATAAAATAGAAGCGGTGAAAGAATTATATAATACTACAGTAGGATTTAGTGGTTTCATCTTTTAATTTGTTAAATTCTTTTTTTCATTAAATAGGTAAAATTTGAAGTACAAGATATAATGAGATTAAAATTTCAAAAATTAATTCTGACCTGTTCTCAAAAAAAAAAAAAAAAAAAAAAATTTCAAAAATTAAAGATAAAAAATTTTTAAATATAGAAATTGAGAAAAAAAAGGGTAGCGGAGAAGAGGTTATCTTTTAAAATTAACAATTCTTAATTGCAATATAATTGTGAGGATGTTTATTGCAGTTATAATAATTAAACAGAGAATAGACTTGAGTTTTTTAAAATCAGGTAGTTTTTTTCAATAGCTTTTATTTTTAATATTTTTGTCGGTTTTTTCCTAGTGTCTATATAATGGGATCTTTGCAAGCGAGCAAGGTGACTAGTACTGGATGACTCGAAGCCTATCTAGATGGATCAAAAAGATGCTTACGGCTGATATAACGTAAGTATCATGATTCATGAATACTCAAATGTTTAATATTTAATGTTTAGATTATTAAGGTTTGTACCATGAATATATCCTTAATGTTTAGTTTAATATATATATATATATATATATATATATATATATAATTTTTCCTTACAATAAGTGTCATTAAGTTATAGACCTCGTGATATTGTATAGTTTTTACTGGATTCCAAATATAATTTGTAGGGCCTAGATTCGAGCGCTTCTTCTATTGGATGAGTAGACTTAAAATCAACTAGCCCAATACAATAATTTTATAGAGAATGAGTTTAAGAACTAGGTCTTGGTCGGGATTACAACAACTAGACAAGATTATGTATGGATTGAATAACAAAGATATAGACTAAGGTATGAAATTCTGTCCTTGGGCACTTCGTCCGAGGAACTTAGTATTCTTCTTTTTTCTTCAGTGCTAGGTTACAAAGGTTTCCAAGATCATGCAAATTGTTCCCGTATTCTCCTTTTTTCTCTTCCTCCTGATTTTCGATCCCCCATTCTTGGAGGATCTCTCATATTATATATCTCCTTCCAATCGATCTTGGCCTTCCATTTGTTGATCATGCAGGTCATTACTCGAGTGCTCGTCCCATCGACCACCTTCCCAAACCCTCTGTAAGTTGCGGCAACTAAGATCGCCTTTGTTCGGGGGTCATTTTCTCATTAATGTGGCCAGAACGTTAGTTGGGTGCATTTAATGAGGATGTGACAGTTTCTCCTTGAATTGCTCCTACACCATACCCCCATGGGTGTCCTACTGTACTTGTCCTTTTCCTCGGGGCGTTACGGGAGGCGCCTTTGACGGCGTGCTTTTTTTTCCTTTTGGGATTTGGAATGCCGAGAACAGGATCGTCCTCTACAATGTTTCTAGGCTATTTGGGCTTTCTTTGTTCGTCCTCGGCCATTTCTTCCTCCTCGGCGTGGGCCTTGGGCTTAGTATAAAGTGGGCCGGGGTTGTCAAATTCTTTGGCCCCACATAATTGTATAACATCTTAAAAATTAATTGCTGTTTTTTTGAGAGAGTTTCAACTTATGGTCGCTTTTGATGATAACTCTTT
Organism: Quercus dentata; assembly: GCA_028216015.1. Lineage (NCBI taxonomy): Eukaryota > Viridiplantae > Streptophyta > Magnoliopsida > Fagales > Fagaceae > Quercus > Quercus dentata. The sequence continues at coordinate 35,185,273 of CP116450.1, read as the reverse complement.
ATTATCCGACTAAGACATCAATCGCTTTTTAGTTTATGCGGAGATTGAACCCCGGATCTCTTATACAACCATCATAGACTTTACTAGTTGAACTAACTGGAACCCACAACTAATTGTTGTTTTAGCTTAACGATAAAGCAATCATTATGAAGTTGACACCAGGGCCGGCTCTAGTATGAAAGCAAGTGAGGCGGTCGCCTAAGGCCCCAAGTAGAAAAAGGCCCCTAAATTTTGGCCAATACAATAATTTTTAATATTATAAACTTATTTATTAAGCCCAAAAATATTAGCCAATAAATAAAATAACATTTTTTGTCAAATAAAAAACAAGAAAAAAGAGAGAAAAATGTTACGTCCACAACATTTTTCACAACAAATCCTAAGTAGAAGGTTGTTATTGGTAGGAAAAAAAGTAATTTCAGTGGTCGGTTTAAATTAGAACTAGTAACAACTTAATATTTAGGATTTGTTGTGAAAATATTGTGAATATAACACTTTTCACAAAAAAAAAAAAAGAAAAAAAAAAGCAATATACAAAGAGTTTCACAACAGTTGAGGTAGCAAATTTTTACTAGTTTTCATCTAAGTCTACCACTAACATCAGATTTTTACTTACCATTACCAATCTGCCACATCAACAATTGTGCAAAGTTTTGTCAATTTTTTTGTGTCTATAGATTTTCTAAAAAAAAAAAAAAGATTTTACATGGTTAATTAATAATTTTGCATCTAAAACAAGATTATAGAATTTAAGTAATATTAATTTTTTTATAAAAAAAAATCATATTTAAATATATGAAAAGTCTCAAGTCAATTTTCGCCTAAGGCCCCTAAATGCATTAAGCGGCCCCTGGTTGACACCATAGATTGAAATACTATTATATCTTAAAAAAAAAGAAAAAAAAAAAAAGAAAAGATAACACCCCAAAAAGGGTACATTCATTTATTTTATTAAAATATTAGTGTGCATTATCTTTTTATGAAAAAAAGGAACTTGCACCCTAAAGTCCTGGCTGTGATGAGATTCTTGACCCGATTAACATGGTCGAGTTTAAGCTGATTGTGACCAGAAAACGAATTCCTTTTCAGATAACAAGAGGGTGTGTGGTTCTGCTACTCGGATATATGGTGGTTATGGTCTTTTGGCTAAATTTGGAAGTATGATTCTACCCCAATAATTATTATGGCGATTCCACACACATGATTAGCCAATAACAAGAGCCTCTCATAATATAAAATTCAGAACTGAAAGCCAAAATGTACCTGGTTAATAATACAGGCTAGATGAGAACTAAATTGTGGATTCTAATGTACCTAGCCCCTCTTTTTTGATCAAATTCTAGGTGGGGTTTGGAGTTGCTCTAAAGATAACTACTTTAAGGGGGCACGTAAAGCTTGTTTATGCTGGCTAAATGTTAGCCATTGTTTGTTGAAAACAACTATAAACAAATCATATGGAAAACAAAAATAGTACCACAAGTCATAGACAACTTAAAGTCTGTGTGGCCATGGCAATAATGCAAGTACCATAATCATTCCCCAAGATAATCATGATTGTAAATTTGTAATGACGGAGTGCAAGTGCGTGCAAGCATAAAAATAAGTAATGAAACAAAATGGCTCCGGTGTCTCGACATTTCAAGCTAGTCAGATAACACCTTTTATGTGCTTGCCATGTCGGATTCCATCTTTCCCTCTCACTCGTGATTTTGTTTTGATATACACCTTGGGTTAGATAATATTTTTGGGAAAATTACAATTGAGGTGTTAATATAATACATATATGTAAACTACTTAACCTAAAAGTTTAAGTCAATGAATTTATGCCTAACTATATTACATTAATCGTTCACCATTGCCATTGTTATCAAATGTTGACTTCACTATTTAACTAACCAAACCACTTACATGCAATGTTTTAACAAATCCAAGTGTCACGCGTTACCATCATCTTCAAGTCCTATTTGAATGAAAGTTTTTTTTACTTAACAATCCAAGTATCACGCATTACCATCACCATTAAGTCTGATTTGAATGGAAGCCTTTTTTTCTCTTAACAATCCAAGTGCCACGCATGACTTTATATTTGAATGGAAGCTTTTTTTCTTACAATCCAAGTGCCATGCATTACTATCACCATTAAGCCTAAAGTAACGACGCACCAATTGAGCGCCTTTACCCAACCATGAATGAAGCAAGGAGGAAAGCCACCAACATGCACAATCACCTTGACTCATCCCTAGTAGAACTTTTACTCAACTCAAGGCTGACTATACAGTATAGACAAATGAGGCCGCCTAAGGCCCCCAAGTAGAAAAATGCCCCCGAGTAAAAAAATGCCTTCAAATTTTAACCAATTGAGTTATTTCTTTCATTGTAATGGTATTAATTAAACCCAAATATTAATCAATAAATAAAATAATATATTTTTATCAAAGAGAGAGAGAGAGAGAGAGAGAGAGAGAGATGCTACGTTCACAACATTTTTCATAACACTTTCACAATAAATCCTAAGTAGCAGGGTTGTTCTTGGGTTTTTATTAGTTAGCAAAAAAGTAATTTCAATGGTAAATTTAAATTAGAACAAGTAACAATTTAAAGGCTATGATTTTTTGTGAAAATGTTGTAAATGTAGCATTTCTCCAAAAAAAGAAAAGAAAAAAAAGAGCAATACACAAAAAATTTTACAATATTTTTCACAACAGTTGAGTTGACAAACTTTTACTAGTTCTCATTTAAGTCTACTATTAACACATTTTTACTTACCACTATCAATCTGCCACATCAACAAGTATGAAAAGTTTTGACAAATTTTTTGTGTCTATAAATTTTCTTTTAAAAAAAAAATTATATGTGGTTCATGTTAATTAGTAATTTTTTTGAATCTAAAATAAGAAAATAGAGTTTAAGTAATATTTAAATATTTTTATAAAAAAATCAGATTTAATTATATAAAAGGCTTCAATTCATTTTTCACCTTAAGAACCCAAATACATTAAATTGCCCCTAACTCAACTATGAGTGGATAGAAGTCTTTCTTGTTCTAGGGTGGGACCCAATAACTAACACTTTTCTAGTCAAACTATGAATTCTAATACCCCTTGCCAGCAAAAAAATATTTTGACTAGACTCCAATTAAGGAATTGATATAACATATATGGACATCACTATTTCTTTTTTCTTTTTAAAATTCAATTGGGAAGAGGGAGTATTTCAACCTGGACGTTTTTGTTGGAAACACCCAGAGATGCTAGTTGAACTGCAAGACTCTAACTACATAATCCAAAAACTTAGGTAAATAATTTGGTCCAATTGTGTTATATTAACCACCCCACTCATACATGAACATTACATCAATATAAATAAATTATTAAAATTTTAAGTTTCCCACTAGTATCCCATTTAGAAGACATCAATCATATGACACAACAATCAATTATAAGGGAAAACAAGATGAGACCTGTATTGAACATTACAAAATAAGATAAACAGCAATGTTCAACTTAGATATCCATATCATTTCCACCAATGCAAGCGTAGATAACAATCAATCATATGGTCAATAAATTAAACTTATTAGACATCATAGAAGTGAGAGTTTTGTGCATTAAGCATGATGTTCTAGATTATCTAATTGCAAACTGATGAGTGATGATCGAGTGGAATGGAAAAGAGATGGGTTCTACCTACCTATGATATAAAAACCCATATTATAGATAGAGTATCTTATCTTCGCAACCAAAATGATATTCCTAGCAGTGTTTCAATTTTGTACGTTTTTGCAGCTTATCCTTTTTTCTGACATGTCAAACAATATAAATATGTTGCGGTAACGTGGTACACTAATTTATAAGCCAATAAGGACACCTGCATCCAAGTTAGTGACTCAGAAATTGCATTCTTTTTGGAAGTATCACAGTATTCGTCAGAAAGTAAAAACCACGTAATATTAAATTGGAGACAGAACTCACACAGAAACAATAAAACAGTCATGGCACCAATGGAAACATCTAGAGTTTAATGTCCAACGTCGACAATTGCAAGCAACTAGAAATAGGACAGGAGCAGCAATAACAACTAAAATATTAGAGATAGAATTATTGTTGCCTTGATGTTAAAATAATAACCATGATAGTAATCAGTGTGAGATCATTGAAACCAACAAATTCACATATTTTATTGCAGCTCAACTCAGCACCATAATTTTAAGCCAAATTTAGCTCACCACATCTCTAAATTTCAAACAGGATGGGGTAACAATGTCAAATTTATATTCATTACTAGTTACCACCATTTTATTTGATGTTAATATCTCCACTCATGCATAGCATGCTTAGTTTCTCCAATATATTTTCTTTCCAGACCTATCAAGTTATATGGATTCTTCCAAGCTAAATGTTTAAGTCCCTTCTACTCGGATGAGCAACATTTTGTCTATCCCATTCTATAGTTTCATTTGCAATTATAACACATTGACAGCCAGGATTTCAAGTTTGAGATAATTTTGCATAGCAGTTAAGAGAAACTGGTAATTTTCTCATAGCCTTTGATAGGTTGGGGATAAATCTATAATTATTTTTCAAACAAAGTTTCTCTCCAAACTAGTTTGGAGAGAAACTTTTCAAACTTCTCATATATCTCTTTTTTTTGTGTGAATTTTGAAAATCTAACCGTTGAATTTCATGTTCCTTATGTTCTTAACATGTATATCAAATTTCGTTCAAATTGGATATTATTTATTATTCGATTAATAAACTTATATTTATACACAATTTTAGATCATAAAAATTTAAAACTTTAACATTTATTTGATGAGATAGCAATTGATCTTTTTGAAATTTTACATACATGAAGAATATAATAAAAACATGCAATCTAACGGTTAGATTTTCAAAATTCACACTCAATATAGAGATATATGAGGAGTTTGTTCTTATTTTTCCGAAATTAATCCTGCAGTTCTGGACGAATGTGTCTTCATCTAGTAAAAGCTTAATGCAGCTTTACCACATTCATTGTATCTACTCTACATATAGTTCATAATTTGGACACCAAAAAAGCAGATGGGCTCCATTAGCACCATGGCAGCATAATTAAAAAAAAAAAAGAGAAGAAGATAAATCTGACATGACAAAACATAGTGACAACAACCTGTCCCAATCTTAATAATGTATAACATAATTTCAGCTGGACTACAATTCTAAAATATCTTACAATAATGGGTGCAATGCAAGCAATTAAGCAAATGCCTGACCTGTGGTATGATTGAAAGGTTTTTCAAAACTGTCTGAAGGTAAGGTTGACACGGCCAGGACGAAGACTAGTTTCCTCATACAAGGCCCTAGGTGCCGACTTTGGTATGATAGATGCTACACTGTGAAATATATGTCTAGATTTACCACCAAAAATCAAAACATCTCCTGATTCTAGCAGAACTTTCTCTGCCTTATCCACATTCCTCTGATCGCCATACAGGAATTCTGCTGAATCACCAACAGATAAGGAGACAACAGGCAATCCCTTGAGGAGACTCTCTCTGCTTTCATCACGATCCTATACATATATATATATATATATATATATATTAAATTCAAGATGAGTAAATATAAGTTCTCTACACATTTTACAACAAAAAGTATAATGTTCATCATGGTAGTTCTCAAAAAGACAGTGCATGCTACTAAAAAAGCCAGAAGCCATTGAAGCAAATTCCTAAGTTATATTTACTCAAACTGTTCCTTCTTCCTAGTTATTATTAAAGTCTAAGTAGAATCTGATCTCTTTTAAAACTTAAGTTTTTGCTAACAATTCTTTTAGTAAATATATCCAAGAAATACTTTAATTTTTCTAATTCACAAGTTTACACAAGAAGTCCACCAGCCCCTCACTGCTTCCTACATGGGGATCACCACATACAGGTGGAAGTCTGAAAATATATACATTGAGATTCTTATCTCCATGAATAATTATCCTTATATATCATAGGACTCTTGGATGTATTATGAAAATGTTAGATTGTACACCCAGCCTTTTCTAGCTACCCACATCAGTAAGTAAAAAGAAAGTGATTGTAAAAATATTGAAACTCAATTCAACAAATAGTACCTGGTGGTGACCAAGTCTCCCGTGGGTAGTATAAAAGTTGACAATGCATATGTTCGGAGACATTGAAGGGAGTATATCTTCTACATTACTAACTTTATATTCTTTCTTAATGAGGGCATGCGCATCTTGAATTGCTTTTTTAACCAACAGACTAAACTCATGTGGAATGGCAGGTGCCTTACTTCCATCAAAAACCCGTTGTTCTTTATACTTTCTGGTTTCAGGATCCCAGTTCAGGCCAAGACACATCATCTGCAGACGAAGTTTTGCCCCATCTTGATAACCTGGCTGGTAAAATCCCCCTTGGCCAAGACCAAGTACTCTACATTTCTTTACTATTTCAACCTGAAATGATAAGAGTGGTAAAGGGTACAACTTTTTAGGAAACGATACACCTTACCCAGGATCTATAAAATGCGAAAAACAGAAAATAGAGAACATAAAAGCTCAATGCACACACACAAACCGTTAGATTTATGTGGTTCACCCAAAACTAGTGTTATGTCCATGGGGTTACTATAGTTTTATTATGATGGTTACAACAGGAGTTACATGGATCATCAACACATATATACTGCACTATTACTTGGTCTACACACTTGTTGGAAATTACAATAAAGGGCCTACAGCATCTAAGTGTGCTCAAATATCATAAATACTCAGATAATTGTATGGATACCAATTTTGTTCAATTTGGAGTTGGGGGCTGGCAACATAACTAACACAGTAGATTAGGCTCCCCACAAATGCCATTACAACTATCTCGAGCTTACAGAAATTGGAAACATTAAGTGAAGATCTTTTTTCAAATAAATACAAACTGCAATTGAGCTACATTTTGTACTTATGCTCCTAGGTTGTTAATCTCGATTCAAGTTAACTAGTATTTGCAACATTAAAGAATACAAGCAGTACTCAATTTAAGGCATGGTATCAAGAGGAACCTGTTCACTGAGGGTGATGTATCGTTTTAGTAGAACCATCCCAGGTCTCAATATTCTTTGCTCTGTCCCTTCCACAATGTGCCCCATTTCATTCCACTTCTCATTCAAACAACCTGTCGATGTAGCAGAACTTCTGCTTCCAGATAGGCACATATCAAATGGTTTCACCCCAGGCAAAACCTCGGAACAATCAGCAAAATTGGTACCAGCCACATGTTTTGAATTGCTTTGTCCAAGTTGGAGTCTTTTGCCATTAGAATGCTTGCGCTTTTTCCCAAATTGAGTAGGCAGTAATGACTCGTCCTGCCAGGTTGCGAAGTTTCCAACACATGAGGTCTCAAATCACAAATGAACTAGTAATACTTATAAAACTAGAAATCTTCATTTTTCTCTTTGTTTTTTGTCTTTATAAATTGGTACGTTACACACGCACTCAGTATAAGCACACATTGAACATGAGTAAAAGTACATTTGTACTTAAAAAAAGTGGAATTTTTTAAAGTCATTCATAAATAAATAAACTTTAATACACTATAACTAGTTTATTTGCTTAAATGTAAGATGAAAAGTGACTTTTGAATAAATAGGCTCATTTTTTTTTTTTTTTTTAATGTCAACTTCACTGATTAGTATTTTTGATAGTTGTATAAGAGATCTGGATTCAATTCCTACTTACATCAAAAATTAATTAGTGTCTTAGTTTGATGATAAAGAGCTATCATCAAGAGTGAAAGTCGTAAGCTAAAACTCTCTTAAAAAAAAAAAAAAGTTTACTCAAATAAGCTAACAACAAACAAGCAGAACTAGAATGAGCCTGTTTTGACTTATTGCTAATTGGCAATTGACTATATATGAAACAAAGAACAAAGCCCAAAGCTACAGCCTACAGTTACAATGTTACCACAATTCTATAAACCGAGGATTAATTGTGAATTTTTGCAAATTCTACTAGACGGTAAAGACAACATTTTTGTTTTTAAGAAAGAATACTCACAGTCTTTACAGCAGGGTCATAGGAAATCGAGGAATTGTGAGTACTAGGTTTAGGGCTTGAATTAGAATCTTGTCCTCGCGAATTCTTCATGCTCCTTAGCGATGAGAACCGCAGGGAAATTTGGCGGGAAATAGTCGGAACCGTACGAAGATGTTTATGACGATGATAGAGATACCTCGTCAATGACGAGGTGATTGTACGGTGGAGCTGTAGAAGCATACTATGCGACGCCGTTTAGGTAGCAAACGAACCGAACTGAGTGTGATTTTTCATTTTTGGATTTGCTGATTTTAGCGCCGTCTCGGAAACATGACTGACGAATAGACCTGGAATGTGAACGGCACAAGCGCGAGTTTATATTATTATTGATTGGACTAATTAAACGACAGGTCTTACATGTGGAACGACATTTATTTTATTTTATTTTTTATTTATTATAAGATAAAATTTTTATTCTAACTTAATCTAATTTAATTTAAGTGTATATGTGTGTGAAACTCCTTCTTGGAGACTATTTTTTTTTTTTGAGAAAGACCTCTTGGAGACTTGAACCTCAACTCTTACCTTCACATCTTATAAATATTTATATTTGTGGAGTGATTACCGTACCAATTGTGCACAAAGATAATATTAATCGACATCTAAAATCTATTGAATTGCTTACTCCTAAATCTATGTGTGTGTGGGGTTACAACTTTAAAATTAATTAATTTTAATTTTTATTTCTTATAATTCTAAATAACTATATGAACTATAAAAAATAAAATAAAAAATTATTTGCAAAACATATTCCAAATAAGATAATATTTTAACAATTTTTGGGCCTCAAATAAGAAAACATGTCTCAAATTGAGTATCTATACAAAAAGATTAAGTGGGAAAAATAACTGATTTGAGTAAAAACTGTCATTTGAAAAAAATTCAACAACTAATTAATGATTGGTCGATGGCAGTTAACTGTCCTTTTTTGGAAAGAATGAGAGGCGAAGAGAAAAATGTTGCAATTTAGAGTTTTTTATTTTATATTTGTTGAATATGTGGCATTTTGAAAAATGTTTTTCTAGCCCTTAAATTTGTATGAAAAAGCATTTTCTTGTACTCATTTTACATCTATTATTTTATACAATATCCACAATTGATATATTGATATATACATTTTAAAAAGTATAAAGATTATGTTCACATTTAAAATATGAAAAAAAAAGATGTGTAAAAGTGTTTGGGCAATAATAAAAGCTCAATTTTTATTCTATTTAGTTTTTCATTGACCGTAGAGTGGCTTAAAATTAAGCTATAATGGTAGAAAATAGATTTTTTGGGGATTTATGTTCTGCAAGTCATCAATGGAATTTACATTTATAGATAGCTTTGAAATAAGATTGAAGCCATAAATAGTGGTTAGAGATAGAAGTGGCCATTGCTGTATTATGGAGTGAAAAATCTTAGCAAGGTGATGATTGTATAGGTAAAGACTAAGGGCCTGTTTGGTTCACCAACTCAAAACATAGTGTTCAATGTTTAAACACTCAACACTAGTGTCCAAATTTTAGAACAACACGTTTGGACAGCCAACCTGAAAAACCATTGTTTGAAAATGTGTACTCAAAAACCATTGCTTGAAACCATATTTTTGAAACATGGTCCAGGCAGATTTCAAGCAATGAAAAACGTTTTTTGATGGCATTATTGTAATAAACTTGCCACTGAAGTGTCACTGCTCCCGGACCCACCGAGCAGCTTTTTCCTAAAATTTGTCTCCTCTCCTCTCTACTCTCATCTCTTCTCGCCTTCACAAAAGTCTTCACGCCCAAATTCATCTCACCTCTCCTCTCTACCCTCATCTCTTCTCGCCTTCACAAAAGTCTTCACGCCCAAAATTCATCTCATCTCTCCTCTCCTCTCTACTCTCATCTCTACACTCACAAATCCGAACGCCATTATTTCTCACCCACCTCCATTCTTTGCTCGACCCGGCGCCATTCCACCTCAGCCCTCACGGATCCGACGCGTCAAAATCCCACACACACATCAAACATCGAAACCCTAGAATCACGATTTCCGTTGCTCCCAATTAATTCCTCACCAACTCGTACCCGGTAGCTAAGGAAAAATGGGTTCTCACACAAGTCCAGGGGGTCGGTCGGGTAAGGTTTTTAATGTTGTTAATTATACTTGTTCAGACTTTCTTTCACATCCCATACTCGGTTGATTGACATCCGACTTGTTAGGGCTTCTTATAATCATACTTGTGAAGTTTCGGATGGACGCCTCACTCCCTTCCTCATCCACCTCTCGAGTGCATTACGAGCTTCCTCCTCTCTTCCTTCCTCCTCTTCTTCCTCTTCTCGACCGTGTTCCCTTAGTGGTACGTGTGTGTAATGCAAGTGAATCATGTTTCTAAGTTCTGTTTTTTAATCGCTAAGCACCCAAACCCTTCTGTTTTAGCTTTGGGTTTGTCAAAAATTTGCGTTTTCCTTTATTTTTTTGTGACGTTTGTTTAATTATATGTTGATGACTATTGAATGCATGTAGAGAACATGTTTGTTGAAAGGTTTCTTAGAGGATAAATGGGTTGTTTTGGGGTCCTGGTTTATCTATTTGTTATGGGTTATTGAGTTCTTGTGTTGGATTTTTGTGTCCGAGTTTGTATGGATATTGGGTTCATGATCTTGCATTGATCTCTTAGATGGGATTTTTTAGATTTTTTTATTGGGTTTTTGTGGGCATGCCTTCACTAATTCAGAATGGTCATTGGGTATGTTTGTTGAAATGTTTCTTACAGGATGTATGGGTTGTTTACACAATCGGTTTGGGCTAGTGCTTATTGTGATGGTGCCAATTCCTCTTTTATATGCTTCATTGTGTGTAGGGTTCATTCAAAGCATCTAGATCTAATCATAATAATTCCTCATGAAAAATTATACGTGCATATGGATTTTGAATTCCATTATCCAAATTTACTTGAACAAGTGCACCATAAAATGTTCACATTTTAGTTAATTTCATGTTTGTAGACAATAACTTTTTGAACAACTTGAAAAGAATATTAAGATTTAATGAATAAAATAAACTAAAAATGGGTTTTGGATATGACCCCAAACTTTTGTTAGGAATATTATACATTAAAGAGATTTCAATTGAAATTTTAATATAGAATATAGAGATATCACTTTATTATGGCGGAACCATCAATTTAATTATGGGGAGCAAGCTTAATTTATTCAAAAAACAAATTATGTCCATAGAAGAACCTAATGATGATGTCTGTGTGTGATACCCATATAGATGAATGTGTGGGGTTGACATATTGTTGATACATGGTGAAACTTAAAAGCACTAGCAGAAAAATCAATAGGACTTGTTAATACTAGAAAAACATATAGAAGTTCATTGGACCATGTGAGTTCTCCATATCTGATTTTTAGAGTCTTCCACTTGATTACCATTAGAATTCTCTCTTTACTTTCACTCTGCATCAACGCTACAATTCAATGAAAATACAAAACAGATATAAACTTGGTGGAGTGCGGGTTTATATATTTGTTATGGGTTATTGTTCTTGTGTTGGATTTTTGTTTCTGAGTTTGTATGCATATTGGGTTCATGATCCGCTTGTTGTCAGATGGATGGGATTATTTAAACATCTCTCCAGCCTAAAATATGAGATAAATAACTCCAATTAATATTATAACACAACTCTAAATACTGCATAAATTAATACATTTACATTAAAAAAAACACAACATATTTATAACAAAAGCACAACAAAGTAATTACGGAATTACCTGATCCTTGAATTGTTGAATCAAAGATGCCAATTATAGGCATTTTATAGTGTCCATTTTCTCCAATTGTCATTTTAAAGAGGTCATTTTCTCTGTCTTCATTTGTAGCATTGTCTCTACTTGACCTAAAATATAAGATAAATCTTAATATTACCAATGTAACAAAACACTTATAATGCATAAACTGCATGAAGTACTACATTTACATTAAAAAGTACATAAGATATATATATATATATATATATATATATATATATATATATATATTAATAAAAGCACACTCAAGTAATAACTCGCCCCTTTAATCGCCGAATTAAAAAGACCAATATTCATTCTCAGCTCTCCATTCTCTCAATTTGTGATTGAAAAAGTGGCTATTTTCTCTGTCTGTTTGTTGATGTATTATGTCCAGTTTGTAGCTCGTATACACTCGCATGTTGTAGTATCTCTTTTAGTAGGTGTTTTGCCTCTTGTTAAGTCGGGCATATCTCTTTGTCCAAGTCAACCTAGAAATTTGGTAGCATAAGATACACCAAAAGGCTTAGATGGCTTAGTGTATTGGGTTTTTGGGGCATGCCTTCACTAAATATAAATGGGTGAATGATGTACTTGAGACAACAATCACATCCCTACCCATCACAATCTCATATCACTCACCACTATTGTTAGATACTAAGAGTATCCTATCTGTTGTTGGATGGATGAGTGCAACACTCTTTTACTTTTGAAATATCATACTGTTTGAATTTATGACTGATGTTTAGTTTAATTATAATGAATTTTTTTTTTTTTTTTTTTACTCATCAATAATTGGGAGACAAAGACTTTGAACTTTTCATTAATAGTTCAATTACACTTTGGATAGAATGATTGTTTGTGAGCATAATGTTAGTATAAACAGAATTTAGTTATAGATCCATTATTTAAGGATGAAAATCATTTTCTTAATAGATAATTATAATATTCCTTGAATAATTTCCCCCTTAAGCATGAAAATTGCCAATTACAAAAGACCTTTTTTTTTTTTTTTTGGATACGCAATTACAAAAGACTTTATCCTCAGGAAAAAACACAACAGCTAGATTTTATAAGTTAAAGTAATGAAAAGCCATTTGCATGTCTTAAAGAAATCAATCTGCTTTTTCCTGAATAAAAACATGAATAAAATAAAATAAAACAGGAAAAAGGAAAAATGATGACATTATTTACAACTAAATAGCCCAAAGGGGCCAGCCCATCTCATCAACACTGGATTAATGAGCACTCAAGCTGGGATTGATGAGATGGGTGAGCCTTGGAAGAACATGGAGTAGATTAAGCTGCCAAGGCAGCCACATCCTTTCACATCATTTAGTGAAAATTAAATTCTTCAAAATTGCCAAAGATTTTAATTAAAATTAATTAATTAATTAATTAAATTCATTACCTCTCTCCCTTTGGAATATGAATATTTGGAACTTGTCCAACAGAGAGAGTAGTATTCTACCTAATTTTTCCATGTAATGACATTGTGGCCTACAACTATGAGTGTGGTTACACATATAATCGTTATAGATAAGATCAGCTCTTGGACTAGAAAATATTTACAAGTTATAACCAAGACACTTTTTGTTTCTCAAGTTAAAAGTTTTCTTTTATTTATGTTTGCATTAACACTTTTTTTTTCTTTCTTTAATAATTAAAATTATTTCACTAAATAGTGTTATTTGCAACTTATTTTAAGAAATAGTATTTGTTAGATCTTGTCTCTTCAAGAGACAAGTCCCAACATGGACCTTGTCTGTTGAAGAGACAATATATTTTACCTTGAAGCTAAAATAGCTAATCTGTTGTGGTTACACATATATTCAACTATAATTTTATAATATGCTCTTATGCCTTCATAAATATACAATGCCACTACAAGTTGAGCTAAAACTTATGTGTATGAACGTGTATCTTTGTATTTTTCCTTTATATGGGGTCAATTACATGTTATATGCCTCGCTTGGGTCTAGTAGTAAGTTAAAGATTTTAAATCCATATCATAGAAGACCATTTTACGAGTCTATATAAGTATACCAACATGTATTTAGATGGATGATGCCGAGGATAAGAAGTGGCCTCAAGCGGTTGAGAGATATTTTATTGACGTCTTGTTAGAAGAGGATGCTAAAGGGAATATGCCCCAAGGCCGAGTTCAAGCAAGGAACTTGGACAAGAGTTGTCAATGAGTTTAACAGGCGTGCGTCTAAAAGTTACACCAAGGCACAACCGACACAAAAATATCAACGATCAAACAGAGACACCGCACTTTCTCCTCGACTCATCGCACGTACAGAATGGGATGGGACCCCATTTCAAATACGGTGACGGCCACCGAGGAAGCTTGGGCTGTCAGCATTTGCGGTAAGTCCTTAAATCTGACTTACATATCAAATATATCAAAAATATTACTGTGTTTTTGCTTATGAGTGTATTGCCATGGTCTGCCACATCTTTATCACCATCCTCGATTTTGTATCCCGCTTTGTTGGCTCCCGATATTTGAGAAACCAAAATTTATTTAGTGTCATTGGGATAAAAGTGAGATTAAGTAAGAGCACGTCTAAAATGTGAAAAAGATGGAGGTGATTGATTTAAAGAGCCTAAGGATACAACCTCCTGGGGAAAATATGCACTTCTCTTTTAAATTTGTTTTCTTTTGTTTTTCAGGCCTCGCTGCTCCCGCTTCTCTTGCCATGTCTTTCCCGATTTCTTTTTCTCGGGGACAGAAGAATTCTCCACTTTCCAATTGTTCATCAATCTGAAAATAACATAGAACATTGCATTCCAATATATATTAGTAGTTTTCTCTTTGAGACAAAGAAATTAAACAAACAAAAGACGAGGAACAAATCCTATAATGCAAGGAACCGTATAAGAAAAAAGAAAATCCCACTTAAAGTAAAGTATCAAATTCCGTATCATCTCCAACTAAAATTAGCAAGAGCATTAATAATAGTGGCTTTAAATAGTTGTTTTCTAGCATTTTCCCATGATGATACTTTTAGGAAGGGAATAAAATCTGACTTATATATGGGGTTTCTTGTGGGTTTAATGGGGTTTAATGTCACTTATAAATTATGACTTATGTCTTTGACTTATATTATTTTATACTCAATGTCTACAATTGAAGTTAAAACCTTCTTGGCTAGCATCAATTTGAAATAAATAGTCTTTGTTATAAATCGAGTAATTATAAATTAGCCATCTACTTTGTATTGGGTTTTACAACTTTATAAAACATCTAACCCAATATATATGGTTGTTAATAGGTCAATCATAGATTCAAGGAGTTCAAGAGAAAGGGGATGAGACACTATGAGCTATTGGGCACTCTTTTCAATTCAAACACAGACCACGGGTTTCCTCCAAATGTCATCTCCCCCAACCAGCTCCCAATAGTGATGAAGAGAGAGAACTTGATGCAGCCTTTCTATCCGAGGGGGTACATGTCAATGTGAGCTCCATAGGTTTGGATGACGTGGAGGAGCTGCCCACACCGAGTGAAGCCCAAAGCCGGAGGCAAGCTGAAAAGCGGCCACCGAACCGTCTCATTCAAGTGGAAAAAGGAGGAAAGGGCACTCCCTTGAATCCATGACTGAGGCAATATGGGGTTTTACTGACATGAGGAACCGTCGGGGAAAAAGTCCATCGACACCGGAGACTCGCTGTGGGGGCTGCCCGGTGAGTCGATTCTGCAATGTAACTCTTCCGAACCAAAGACACCGATGTCGATCATGTCACGTATTGTAAGGTCGTGCAGGAGCTTCATAATGCCAAGAGTAGAGCCGCTTTTTTTGCCATGACGGTTGATAGAAGAAGGGCTTGGATTGAGTTTATTGGGGGTGGATTGCAGTAGTGGTGGTTGTGGTTGACAGTCTAGGAAGTTACTTAGTTGTCTAGGAAGTTAATTAGTTGTCTTAGTTTGGTTTAATGTGAATACGCAAAGTTTGTATTATGTTAATACTATGAACAATGTTTGCATTATGCCTTCCTTTATTATGTTAACCTCCTTGGGACATGTATGGTATTTATGTAAGAAATATGTTTTGTGGTTGTCGTATCTCCTATGAATTTCTTACTTTGGTGACATATATATATATATATATATATATATATATATATATATATATATATATATATTTGATACATAAGCTGCTGCATTCCATTTTGGGAATTTCATTTTTGTGTCACATATCTGCTTAAGACGTTGTTAGCTATTTTAACAATGTAGTATTTTATTGAGCATACAAGTGACATTGGTCGGAATGATGCAAACTGGCTTATCCTTTCTCTTTTGTTAGTTATTTGTAGTTTTGGTGGAATTAGTTTGAAAGTAGCACATGAATTTACATGATATTTTGTATACAACTTTGGCTAATAAAAGGATTGTACTTTCTATGAAATCAGGTATGAGAGAGCCCGAGCAAGTTATAGGCGATCCAGGTGTATATAGCTTTCGGGTATTCCTTTTTATAAATCTTTGTTTCATTCTTTGTTAATTATGATTTGATTTTGCTGAAGTATCAGTTGCTTCGTTCAAAAAATTTAGATTAAGTCTCCCTTTTTCTGCTTTATGTAAGCTTACTAATTTTTTTTCTTGCTGCTGGTTTTTTGTTTGTGTTGCAAAAATATGAACTTCTTAATTAGAGGTTAGAGTGTGTTCTTTCTCTTCATTGTCAGACCATTGTTCACAGATGTTCACTAATTTCTTATTCTTTTCCTTTCTTCTGCTTTGCATGCATTTCTGGGTGAATAAAGTATATCAACCTGACCGTCATGGTATTTACTTAACTGTTTTGTTAATGAGTTTGTTTGTCGGGATTGGGATACTCACTAATGTACTTATATCTAATCCCATATTGGTAGGTACAATTTGATCAGCCTTTGACAAATAATCCGGAGAACAGTCAAGTGCCCGAAAGCCAATTGTTGCCTCTAAGAAGAAAAAAAAAAAAAAGTAAATAGACTTTCAAAGACTTTACATTACTTGAATGAAATTAGTACATTTATATCTTGCAGTCAAAAGTTTAAATTTCCTGATTTGGATGCACAAGTTATTGTGCTTATTGGTCTTCGCTGATCCCACTTGAATTTTCCTTTTCAATTTTAACTCCTACATGTGCTTATTGAGTTGGATGCACAAGATATGTGCTTATTGGTCTTGGGCCGATCTCACTTGAATTTTCCTTTTACATTTTAACTTGTACATGTGCTTATTGATTTGGATGCACAAGATATGTGCTTATTGGTCTTGGCTGATCCCACGTGAATTTTCCTTTTAAATTTTAACTTCTACATGTCGACTCATTGATTTGGATGCACAAGATATGTGCTTATTGGTCTTGGTGATCCCACTTGAATTTTCCTTTTAAATTTTAACTTCTACATGTGCTTATTGATTTGGATGCACAAGATATGTGCTTATTGGTCTTGGCTGATCCCACTTGCATTTTCCTTTTAAATTTTAACTTCTACATGTGCTTATTGATTTGGATGCACAAGATATGTGCTTATTGGTCTTGGCTGATCCCACTTGCATTTTCCTTTTAAATTTTAACTTCTACATGTGCTTATTGATTTGGATGCACAAGATATGTGCTTATTGGTCTTGGCTGATCCCACTTGAATTTTCCTTTTAAATTTTAACTTCTACATGTGCTTATTGATTTGGATGCACAAGATATGTGCTTATTGGTCTTGGCTGATCCCACTTGCATTTTCCTTTTAAATTTTAACTTCGTCATTGTGAAAAATTATTGACAATGTAATGTAAATGTAAATGCCACCAAACCTTATCTACTACCAATAGTTTCTTCTCACATCACCAAATTGGGTCCTATGTTTTGTGTTAGAGAGAATTAATTTAACCCAATTTTGTGGTTTTCTTAATTGTAAATGGGTATCTCTATGAATAGTAGATTAGTTTTTCCTTCTTTGGTTATATGTTATAACTTATGGACCTAGTTCAATCGGATCTAGGTGCTTATTTTATGAGAATGGGGTTTCTTTCCAGGGGTTGAGAAGATGAACTGTATGGTTTATTGATAGTGAACAGATTACAAGAATACAATTTTTATTGAGAAGTATATAATATCACTCATGAAAGCTTGTAACCAAGATCTTAGCGGGCAACATTAATTTGCTTTTAATTCACTGGTGCTTATTCTTAAAGACAAGATAACAAGTATTCTTTTGTTGTAACTTGTAAGATAGATTATTAGAGTTGATCTGATCAACTTTAAAAAATGAGGGCAAGTACTACTAGTTTATGAGATTAATATAACTAAAATTTTAATTACTACTGAGGTAATTTGTATTCTTCAAAGGCCGGTGACATATGTCGAAAGCTACAATCAAACAAATCACAATAGGACAAGTTTGAGTCATTGATTCATAAGTATAATTAATTTACAACAGAATCTGTTAATATAACACATCAATTTGATTAGTCAGTAATCTTTGTATGGTTTTGGATATGACAAATTTGGTTTATCGACTCAAATTTTACTTTGTAATCATACATCGGTAATTTCGTTTGGTAAATATGGGTTAGTGTTTGATAATTAATTAAAGTATTCAATGAACGTACAAGGATTAAAGACCACATCTTACGTTTAAATAATTAAACACGTGAGTAAGAAAGTGATCTAATTCAAAATGGCTACAGACATTGCTTGGCCCTCACTTAATTTGGTTACTAGTTATGGATGTGCTTTGCCAAAACACCACACAATAGCTCCCTCGATCTATTTTGGATCAGCCTCTGCATGCTCTACTCTGCTCCGTGACTTTGCTTACAAGAGCAAACTTGGAGTGGCCATTGCATAGATGTAGCACCATGACCCCCAATTTAACCACTTACGCGCCACTCCTTTAGGTGGAAGACACAAACTTCACACCCAATATTGCTATATATATTCTCATTTGTCGTTGGAAATATATCAAAAAGCATAGATATTTATGCTTAGAAGATTAATAACTTTATTGATTTTCCAGTTTTGGTTTTATTTCTTAAACTTGTAGAGTGTCACGTTTTTTAGAGTTTTAAATGACGCATATATCTTTAAATTTGCAAAGATTAATCTAAACCATGAAAATAAATCTAATTGAAATAAAGAAAATTAGGTGCAAGAGAATAGCAAACTTGTACTGACTTTTAAGCCCTAGCACATTTTTATTTTATTTTATTTTTTTTTTTTGTATTAGATAATGGATAGCTGGAGGCCTATGTTAGCTAGGACCTCACAAACAAAACAAAAAGGGTGATTCAAGAAATATGTATATAGATATAATGAAAATTCAATTATGCAAATAAATGCTATATATATCATCATTTTCATATAAAGAAAAAAAGGTGGAAGAAGCAAATGGGAGCGAGTGAGAGGGAGGGACACTATCCCAAAGATTGAACCGCAAGACATGCGTGTGTGTGCGCGCACCAAATATTGACCTACAACTACAAAGACAGAGAAAGCACGCAACTATATGCTTCCCATACCATGTGTCATGTGATGTGGGCACTAATATCCACCATTTATTATTATTATTATTAACCTATATTCATGTGCTTAATTACACATATTATATTTAATTTTGGTGGCTCTTTTTTTTTTTTTTTTTTTCATTACTACTGATTAACTGAAGCCTTATTAGTTGTTGAGGCTTGAGCTCATAAGCATGGAAATAATAATAATATTATTATTATTATTATTATTATTATTATTATTATTATACTTCTATTCAATTAATAACAAGTAATGATTGTTAGGAGTTAGGTAGGACCATCCAGTCAATTATTGACTTAATTTGTTGTGATTGGTGTAGCATTACCTATATTCATGTTTACATTTAACGTCACTTTTATCATACATCAATCATAATAAATTATCTTCAATTATTGTAAAAAGCATGTTATAACTTTAGATTTGTTGATTAGAAATTATGTTTATTTTGTTATTTATGTGTCATTGAGCTCATGAGCTTGGAGATTCATCATTTAATCGAAATGTCTACTGCAATTTTTTACAATTAAATGTCTGCTGATTTTGTTTGTTGATAAATGTCTCTGTTTCAACCGAGTTAGAATTTTCGACCCATGATTTGGTGTGATGTGTGACTAGCCGAGCAATTGAAATGAATATAAATAATTTATTATAAAAAAATGTAACTACTTAATTATGATTTTTGGCTGCATTAAATTTGAAACGAATATTAATTAAAAGTGTATGGAATTTATGTATAAACTAAGAACAAAAACAGCGAGAGAGAGAGAGAGAGAGGACATGCATGAACGCTCATAACAGAGACAGAAGTGCTATTATTGCATGCTTTGCATCGGTCTGGCTGCTACTTATAAAAAACATGGAAATGGACACTAGTGGAAATCGACATAACTTTGTATGGAATATTTTCCGGTTTGTTTTGGTTACATGGGAGAAAAATGATATGTTAACGATATTTTTATAACCTTTTTATACTAATCCCATATTCTATGATAAATATATATTAAATAGTGAATTGTTATTAATAAACAAAAAATAATTAAAATGTTATGAACGTAACGCTTGTTTAAATTAATGTAATGATTAAATTTTATCATTTTCCAAATGCTTGAGTGTAGGGACAAGTTTGATTAGTGATAAAATTAAATTATTAAATTTAGTTTTGGTGACAATCAATAAAAATGGTATTGTCAATTTAAGAATATATCATTGAATTGAAAATATATTTAAAAATTATATCATATTAATAATAATATCATTGAATTGAAAATATATTAACGGAAATCATTTTATGTTGAATAAAATTTTAAAAAACTAAACCAAAGATAATATGTAAAATTATCAATGTCATATTAATCTTTTACAAATATTTCTT
Organism: Quercus dentata; assembly: GCA_028216015.1. Classification (NCBI taxonomy): domain Eukaryota; kingdom Viridiplantae; phylum Streptophyta; class Magnoliopsida; order Fagales; family Fagaceae; genus Quercus; species Quercus dentata. The sequence continues at coordinate 35,164,541 of CP116450.1, read as the reverse complement.
TGCTATTCCTTAAATTAGGTCTTCTTGTGTTAAACAAACCATATTTGTCTTCAAGTCGTAAAGGTTTAATATTGTTTGGATTATATGGTGAGATGAATTTTTCCGCTGCAAGGTTCATGTGATTGTAGGATCTATCATAAAAAATCCCTTGAGAAGCAGGTTTCTATACATAGAGCAATATAGATATATATACCCAATATTGCGATATATATATATGTATTTTTTTATAGTGGGTGATGTGAACTTAATGGCTGCCCACAGTGTGTGATTCGATTATGGCCGACCCCGATTCGGATCGTGATTCAGGCATGGCCGAGTCGATTCAAATCGTGATTCACACATGGCCGAGTCCGATTCAGATCGTGATTCGAGGCATGGATGAGTCCGAGTCGATCGTGATTCGGGCATGACCGAGTCCGATTCGAGATGAGTACGATAGTGAGGTGGAGCTTGAGATTGCCACAGCATACGTTCAGCTATGTATAGAGTACGTGCAAAAGTACTACATGAAGCGACCTAGGTGCACTAGTATCTTGAGTGGGAGGTCATATGTGATTGAAGTACTAGAAGGAAATCCACAAGTGTGTTATGACATATTCCGCATGGACAAGGCCATTTTTAGACACTTGTGTAATGAGTTGAAGCGGCTGCACCTATTAGAGGAGGACACTGGTTGGGTTTCGGTGGAGGAGTCCGTTGGGACAGTGCTATATATCGTCGGACACAACGCTGACTACCGGGTAATCGCCAACCGCTTCCAACATTCTCTCGAGACCATTCAAAGGCGGTTCCGGCGTACCTTGCGTGCTATCCATGCTTTGGGATGTATCATCATCCGCCCGACGTTGATGCACGGTGAGCTCCCTCAATCACTTCGAGGGAATGGGAAATATTATCCATGGTTTGAGGTATGATTCGATTTTTCCTTTTTAGTTCGTAGCTAAATTATCCTTGTGATGAAATTCAATTGTGAAAGATCTATAATAGAGAATAGAAAGAAAATAAGATGACCTATGAAAGAGTTCTCAAGTATTTCTATTTTTTTTTTTATGTCTAGTTCTAAAGTATTTCTAGTTTTCCAATGTCAAATGCAAGTACTACGTCCAACCGTGACTATTTTGTCTCTTAAATCTATGATTGTGCCACTTGCATCCTTTATGGGGAAAGTATTTATGTTTACCAGCAATTAATATATCTGCTTCCTGGTATACCTTTTTCTTATAATCAGTTCCAAGTTAGGACGAAAAAATAAAATAAAATAAAGTGTTAAATTGACAACCAGACATAAAATTTATTATGGTATTATTAATAAATTATGAGGAAGTCTACAGTAAAAGAGAAGTGGTCATGGCAAACAAAAGGCTCTATGAAAAGCCATGCCTAGTTTCTTCATTTGATATACTTGCACTACCTAAAGAAGTCAGAAGTATTCTATTCTTCCATACAAATTGAATCATGAATATGGGCGACTTTTAAATCCAAGTCTCCCTATATATGTATATGTTGCTGAAATGTATTTGGAAACACTCAAAAATAGTGTATAATGGAGCCAAAGTAATTTCGAAGCTAGTGAGAATTTATGTCCCTACAATGATTAAAGTGCTTCAAAAGTGATGAAAGGGATTTGTTGCGAATGGGAAAGATGTAGGGGCCAACCTTATTGCTCTTTGTAAGAATTTGATACATACATTTTTGTAGTAGCTAACCTTTATTTGGTGAACTTCATATTGTTTACACTATATTGCACATAAATTAAATTTATTAATTACAGCTACCTATTTTTGTAACAGAAATGTGTGGGGGCTATCGATGGGACGCATATAAGTATGCTTCCGCCCCATCCGCTAGGACTACTTTGCATTTAGAGATAGACGGAGTGATATTACCCAAAACGTGATGTGTGCATGCAACTTTGACATGCGGTTTACGTATGTGCATACGGGATGGGAAGGGAGTGCAAATGATTCACGAGTCATGCAGGACGCACTTGGACATGCCGAGAATGAGTTCCCTTGGCCGCCTAGAGGTAAAAAAAAAAAATAAAATAATTACATTAAAAATTTCCCGCATTTGGTTTTCGATTTGGTCATATAAAACATCTGACTTCGCATTTCCAAAGTATTTTGTAGCATAGTCTATATGTGAAAAACTATTCAGTTCCGGTTTGTTATGGAGTAGTAGGATAAAATTCTTGTCTATGATAATTCTCAAAAGGGTGTGAATCTTTGTGGGTTGTGTGGTTTTGTCATATTTTTTAAATCTCATTGAAGTTATTTTATTCATGAATGTCTTTTCATGGGTTTGGGTAAATTTAGATATTTACGTTAGTTCACTTAGAAATCCAAACGAGGTCAATTTTGTTTGTAATTACTTCATATTTTGTCCTTTGTGTAAAAAAATAGAATACCTTGTATACACAACACTTGATTGGTAGCTACGTAATTTGTCCTTTATCGAAACTAATTCAACTTTAACATGAATTGTGTGATTCACATTCAGCACTCTATATCATGGATAAAAGGTCGTGTCAAAGGTTGTAATGTCACTCATAAAATTTGCTTTCATGGAGAAGTAAGTTATAGTCAATAACCGCATGGTCACTCATTATTTAGGCTGATATCAAAAAACTTTAGTGCATGGTTCGTATACATACATGTATAGATACACTTCCGTAGGAAGGAACTAGCAAGAATAGTTGTGTTAAGTGACTAATTGGCAATGGTTATCACTCGTATTGCAGGATCGTACTACCTCGTTGACTCGGGGCACGCTATAGGCGAGTGCATTCCTCCCCCACACAAGTCCACACGCTACCATGCCCAAGAGTTTCGAGTGCGAACCGGCAGACCTACTACCCCACAAGAGTTGTTCAATTATAGGCATTCCTCATTACGCATGGTGATTGAACGATGCTTTGGCGTCTTGAAGGCGAGGTTTCCTGTTTTGACCGGTATGCACTCCTTCTCTATCTCTAGACAACGGCTGATTGTGATCGCTTGTTGTGCATTGCACAACTTTATTCGCATGTATAATCGGGCGGATGAATTGTTCCATGTGTGGGAAGGATCATTTGTGCGTAATGGAGACGCAAACATAGCAGGAGCTGCACGCGTGGGCGGTGGGGGCACTCAAGAAGCTTTTAATTCTCGGGCACAACGAGCAATGTCGGAGTATCGTGATGTGATAACTGCTGCTATGTGGGCAGATTACATTGTTCAATGATTGAGGTAGATGGACATTACTTTATGAAAATGTGGATGACATGGAACTTTGTATAAGTCTAGAAGTAGGCGGTGTGTTTTGTTGTTGTTACCGGTTTGTATAACGCGGTAGTGAGCCTTTTTAATTTGGACTGCAACGGCTCGTACTATTGTTTTTGGTGAACTTAATGGCTGCCCATGAACTTAATGGCTCTTCTTGTTGAATGGCTTGCACACAATTACACTACTCTCCATCTTTTTGAAAAGCTACATTCTATTTCATATCAAATACATATATCCTTTATAGGATTTTAGTTTCCATACTTGTTACATTTGTTTATATGTTGGAAGAAAATTTACAAACAAAAAGATAACAAAAATCCTACTTAATTATGATCAATAATGTTGTCACAAAAACATTGAGTATTATATTATAAATTAAAAAGTATTTTTTGCAAAAAATTAATCAGTTATTTTGCATCATCACCAAAAGTAAGAAGAATGATTTTCAAATGAAAAGACAAAATATCAAATAATACAAACTTAAAAACAAATATGCATTAATTCAGGGCGGTGACTCTAACGTGTTTGGCACCCATGAACTGATGCCAATCCATTTGCAAAAGTAGTAGAGGTAGACCAGTTGGTTGCCAAGAATTCGTGAAGGTCATCGATGATATGGGCTTTGAGAGCAAGAAGAGCTGATTGGTTACACAATTAGTTGTAGACTAAGACTACAACTCCTACTAAAAAATTAACATGGCTACATATTTTGAAAATATAACCTAATTGCATACTCTAAATTATATAATACAGATGTAAAAATTTAATGCCAATCATATATTATTGACTATTTAATTTGTAATCTTATTTGTTATGCATAAATTTAGATTACAAATATGTTAAATTTAAACATTTAATTGATGACATAAAAATTAATCTTTGATCTTTAAAAAATTTTGCAAGCATTAAGGATATAAAAATAACATATAATCCAATTGTGAATTTGTTTTTCATTCACATCTAATTAAAAATTTAAAAGGTATTGAGTGAAGTTGTAATGTCGAATCCAACCAAATTTATAACCAAACTTTGTCCTTTAGGAAGATCAACACATTAATAATTTCATTAATAAAAAAATAACAAAGATTCCAAATTTTGAAAAGATACTCTTTCACAAATCCTATGTTTGGTAAAATGAATCTTTTCAAAATTTGGAAAGTTTTATTACTATTATTAATGAAAGCTCTGAGGTATTGATTTTCTTAAAATCTCAAAAGAGGGAAATGTTACTTTCCTTGAATTGTCATCCAAGCTTAAAAGGAAAGTTTATGCAATTTATTCAAATAATAATAATAATAATAATAATAATAATAATAATAAAACAAAACAAAACAAAACGTATTACACAGTTGGATGAATAAAAAAAAGTGCTAAAAGTTTTGCTCTAGTTGTACAGCCCATACTCAGTTGGCTACGGTATTTGTTGTTGTGGGACTGAGTCTAGAAGCATATTTGTCATCAAGTCTACACTTTTCAGAGTGTTCAAATTAGAAATATTGATAATTTTGCTGTTGTCAAATAATAAAAGACATAGTTTTTAACTTTGAATCTCATTTACATTGCAAGAGTTTTGTAACTAATTTAACTTACCCTCAACAAAAACGTTTATGAGTCAAATATTTCATTCATATTATATTTATCGAATTATCCAAAAAAATTTTTAGCACTACTATCAAAAACCAATGTATATTTTAATCTAATGATAAAAAAAATTGTTATAGAAATGATAATTGTATTTATAATAATTATATATATATATATATATATATATAGCTTCCACTAAAGCAATTTATGCAAACCAATCGTCCATTCCATTTGCATGATAATTTTATATATATATACACACATATTTTGTATAGCTGGTCACCATTAGTTTCATTTGTGCCCTATTTTTCTCTTTTCTTTTTTTGGTAGAATACGGGGTTAATCATATTAATCATAATCGATTGAAGCCCGAATTTAAGGGGTACAAGGAACAGCATTACAATCAAAGAAAGAGCCTCCATAACAACAAAAGGAGGCGTTAAGCGAGGAACATGGAACCTATTTACATGTTTACACCGACACTATTCAAAAGCGAGGAACGTGGAACATGTTTACACTCACACTATGAACAAGGTCAAGAATGAACGGGAAAAGTGGATAGAAATTTTGTTAATTATACTTCAATGCATTATTGGTCATCCATTTGAAATTTGGTACCATGCATTCTTGAACCAATAAATATTACTATCATCCATAGAAGAGAATTGTAACTTACAATTCTCCTATGTTATTCATAATTATCGATTACTAGGCATACATTACATTATTGGTCATCCATTTGAAATTTGCTACCATGCATTCTTGAACCAATAAATATTACTATCATCCATAGAAGAGAATTGTAACTTACAATTCTCCTATGTTCCAATAAATTATCGATTACTAAGCATACATTACATTAAGGCAATAAGTACTACATATTGTAAGAATCAAGAGTCACCCAATACATATTCTATACACTACCAAAATGGATGACTCAAGATTTTCTAAAAATATTACATAGTGCATCAAGTTCAAAAGGAGTTAGTAGTACATAATAAGATAATATAATTACATAGTAGGAATTAACACAACAATTTGGTTTACAACATCGTCATAGTTAGCGATCTTCGCAAGCGCGGTGAAAAACAAACACCAAGCAATGAACCTAATCTTCACCGTTTTCTTTGGTTCGTCTCGAGGGGTGGACCTTGTCATGTATGACCCTCAATTCCTCTCGCAATACACATAGCTCTTCTTGTAGTTGTTGGAAATCATCCGCATATGACACTGGTGTCTTCAAGGGAATACACCATTGAAAAAACCGACATGTGTCCTTTGGGCAACATTGGAAAAGCCTGTACCGGTTCTCATTTCGTTTATCCAAATCTTCACACTTGCTTTCAAGCCACGAAAACAATTGCAATTTCGAACCGAAGGCCATCGTCAAGATCGTCATGCATTGTGTCCGCCATCCGCAAGAAGAAGCCAAAGAAGATACTCACTTACACATTACAAAACGTAATCAACACTATTAAACAATTTACAGATGAGATATTGATCTCTGATAAGCTGAATAGTTGCAATCATGGAATGTACAAAGGCTAAGAGACAATGTAATCCAACGGTGGGTTTGTCGAAAAACCCATGTTATAGAAAGTTATTTTAGTAGTGTAACATTGACAAAAGTTACAAACAACTTGAACCCAACCCATTATAATTCATATATAGATAACTTTTTTTTTTCTACATATCATGTTTCATTGGCATCACTTTGCTCATTCACATCTCCACTTGTGTAAACAAAGCACGAAACAGTTTAAAGAGTATGTTCCTAAATGCAGATTTTAAATAACATAGGTGCTAGCCTCCATGTTGGAGGACCATCACCAGCCTCAACTCTCTCGGCTGCAAGGGATGAATTTTGAAAAGAACAGACAGAAAGCAGACAAACTCGGGCTTAAACTTTGATGTTGATATATAAACCACTCATCTCTCATGTATGGAAAAATCTAAAGGAAGCGGACAAACGCAGTCTTAAACTTCATTATTGAATTTGCAAAGACCAGAGAAGCGGACAAAACAGTCTCTTATATCGTAGCCTTAAACTTTGATTTTAATATAAACTACATCTACTTCTAAAACTGCAACAACTTAACACATCTAAGAAGTTAAAACCAAAGATCCGGTATTAAGGATACTAGTCAACACCATCAACTTATTACGTAAAAAATTTTCCTTTTAAATAAATTCAAACCATATGGTTGGTGGAACACATCGACTTTATTATTTTCTCCTTCAATATGCAAAATTTATCACACAAAGATATATAATGCAAAATTTATCACACAAGATATATAATGCAAAAACATGAATCAGTTCAATAAAATCCTAGAAACAAAACATTGACAAAAGTTTACTGAAAATTGACTACCAATTTGGCTATGAGGACATGTGCGGTGTTTGCGCATGCATATCAACGCTAAGTAAACAATGAAGCAAAGGACGAAGTTTATGTGGACCATGTAACTCATGGATGATGGTTGTTTCTACATGTCCGCATCATTCATTCCAAAGTTCTCAATAAGTACTCAGGTCAAGTCCAGGTCAATAGCCGATTGTTGCATGACTGTTTTCCAAGACACAATACCGGCATAACCAACACCTTAAATGTTATACATTCTTTTCCCAATACAACTAGTACAAGAAAGAGCCCTTATATATGCGTGTGCCCAATGTACTCGAAGAAGGGATGGAGTTGATTAATAAATTTATTTAGTGTTTTGGGCATTAAGGCCATTGAGTGTTATGGGTTCTCCTTTTATCCTCTCTTTTCTTCCTCTCCCTGTTTATGGTACCATTCATGGGTACTAATCATACATCCCATAAACACCTCCCAATTCTGTCTTTTTCTTCTTCCTTACAACCTCAAATCAAACCCTTTCTTTTACTTATCAAAACCTTGAAAACCCACGTGTTCTTTTTGCTAGGTAATGGTGGGGGAGACGGGAGGTGGGGTTTGAACCCCAAACACCGAGCATCATAGAGGATAACACTAGGCTATCACTCACCCTAAAACCCTACACACATATTTTCTTCTACCAAATAGCCATCAAATAACTCACCAACCCATATTTTAATTCCAAACACAAGCCACATAGCCCTTTCTAAAGTCTAACCCTAGATCCACAAATTTTCCTACCCCTAAACCTACCACAAGAAAATCCTCCAAATTATTCAATTTGGTTGTTGTGAAGCCCTACGGAAAACCACAACAGATTATTAATATATAGAGTATGGGATTTGTTATATATTTTTTTCTTTTTTGTTTAATATTCCTACGCTTTCTCAAACCAAACAGAGTGTTCAGAAAAATGGAAATCGACTTCAATGATAATACAAAACAAATTTACAACAAAGAACAGATTTTGAGGACACCCTTCTACATTTCGATGCATATATTTGGATTGTAAATCAATTCTCTCAACAAAAAACAAAGATCGGGAAAAATGGGTTTTCCCGATTGGTGAGGAAAACACGGAAGAAAACCCAAAAACAAAAACACAAACAAGTGGACACATCTGAGTGAACAAGGGAATATTCAATCTTTACACAAAAAAGCAGTTGAGAAGCAAGGTGAAAGTGATTTTCGAACCTGCATCTTCGAGTGATGGGTCGGCGGCGTGGAGATCGGGACGGCGTCAATGGAGATCGGGACGGCGTGGGGTTGGCTTCTTGGTGGAGATAAGATACGACGGCGGCCGCGGCGTAGCCGTCGATCTTCGTTGGCGGCAATGGAGCCGAACGGCGTCTGTTTGCTTTTTGGGTTTTTGCTCGAGGACAGATCAAGAGAAATGGGTAAAAACGGACACATAATAGATAAAGCAGGGATAAAAATGGGATTCCACATCTAAAATCTGCTACGGGTCAGCTTTTTTTTATCACCCAAAACATACATACCAAACACATATTTTACCTTTTTTGAACACTAAAAAACATTGTTTAAACTATGATACCAAACACATTTTTTTGTTTTATTCACACTAAAAACATATTGTTCAACAACATTTTTTAAACCATAGTTTTCACATATTTTTAAACAACAATTTTTGAAAACTATAACCAAACGGGCTCAATTGCTGCAAAATCAGAAAAACAAGCAACAATGGATTTCAGACTACCAAGTGTGATGTCTGTTTTTTTTCTAATTGTTCAGCCTTGATCACGTCTGATGATTTAATCATCAATCGTTACTTCAATATATTTCTGTGTTCCATTTCCATTTTTGCATCTGTTACAATAAATATATATATAAAAGAGCCTCGAGTTTGCGAAGGACAAGTTCTGCCTACTAAGAACTTGAGTTTATTAAAATCGAGTTCCAAGTGGGACATTTTATTAAAAATGCCATATTAGACACGTCACATTAGCATGTATCTATATAATATCTAAAAATTGAAGTGTGTTTTTATTATTGTTATGCTCCTGTTGAGCCACATCAACGTAGTATTTTGGTCCATTTGGTCAATTTCCGCTCACTTTGATCTATTTTGGTCCATATCAGCTCGCTTTGGTCTATTTCAATCTGCTACGGTTCATTTTAGCCCACTTCGGTCTATTCGGTCCATTTTAGCCCACTTTGGTCCATTTCGGTCCAGTTAAGCTCATTTCAGTTTATTCAGTCCATTTCAGCCTACTTTGCTCTATTTCGGTGCACTTCAGTCTACTCAGTCTACTTTAGTCTATTTCGGTCTACTTTGGTCCATTTCGGCTCACTTCCGTATGTTCTGTCCATTTCAGCCTACTTCGGTTTATTTTGGTCCAATTCGGTTTATTCAGTCCCATTTAGTCCAATTCAGTCTAATTTGGTTTATTTCGGTCCATTTCAACTCACTTCAGTCTTTTCGGTTCATTTCAGCCTACTTTGGTCTATTTCGATCCTATTTGATTCTATTTGGTCTTATTCAGTCCATTTCAGTCTACTAGGTCCATATCAGCCCACTTTGGTCTATTTAGGTCCACTTTGGTCTATTTCAGTCTATTCGGTTCATTTTAGTCTACTTCGGTCTATTTCGGTCTATTCGACCCATTTGGTCCGTTTCAGCTGACTTTGGTCTATTCGGTCCATTTCAGCCCACTTTTATCTATTTCGGTCCATTTTGGTCTACTTTGCTCCACTTTAGTCCATTTCAATCTACTTTGGTCTATATCGGTCCAATTCGCTCTATTCAATTCACTACGATCTATTTCGGTCCTATTCGGTTCACTACGGTCAATTGCGGTCCACATCGGTCAATTTCAATCCATTTTAAGTAACATTTATAAGTCTCATATATTATTTTTACTAGCTTGTAACCCATGCATATGTATGGATACACTTAAAGATATACAATAAGATGCGTAATATAATTCCTATATATAATTTAAATACTATTGATAGTCATTTTTATATTTTATTAACTCTTTAAAAAATTTTGTAAGGAAATTATTAGGTATAAAATGTAAATTTTCCATATATATATTTTTAATTATTGTGAAGCATTTTTAATTTTTAATTTTTTATGATTGATTTATTCTAGACTCTTTGATTTTTGTACTTAATAACTTATTTGGATGAATATTTAAGATGTGGTCCCACATTTGGTTCTAAAATAAAAAAATAAAACTTTTTAAAAAAAATCATTAAGGACACATGGTGCAAAATTAAAACTCTAATTTGGAATTATAATTTGAGTTTCTCTCGCTTTCATCTATTATTGTATATATATAAATTTTTTATTTAATAAAAAAATCGTCAAAATTTTCTGCACAATTACAGATTCGCGTTTAATTTGCTTAAAAATTCTAGTTTGGTGAAGTTGAGTTTCAGATGAGGCTATATAACTAAATAACTTTGAAAATTTTTTTTTGTGGTAAAATAACAGACATGAGGACGGCGAAGCTGCCAAATTATGTGGTTACCGTATTTGTCTGTCCAAGTGAGTAACAAAAATCATGGGCTATATGAACAAAGGAAGCACAGAATGCTTATTTTTTTTGTTGTGTTTTACAACTTTTTAGAAAATCTTCATGCTGTCCAAGGCCCTAGCTTCAAGAAAACACGAAAACGTGTTGCAAGGCAAGCATGCTCTTGCCGCCATGAAACCAAACGCGTCATCCAAGCGTGAGAGCAGTGTCAGCATATATGGTCACGGTTACACGTGGCTCAAGTAGACACGCCCACGTGGCTAGCAACCACCACGCTCCTTAATCCCACTAGAAAATGATGCCTTCCCCACTAGTAAAGAATAGCACTCAATTGATCCAACCAAATTAGATGAGCTTTGTCCCACATCACAATTTCACTCGCGGCTGTCCCAAGTTAATCATACACTCGCAAACCTAAAGATGTTACAAACTAAATTACAATTAATTACGCAATAAATTTCACAATTTTTTGTTTTTCTTTTTACGGATTATTGAGTTGACAAATTGTAGTTGATCTTCAATAAAAACTGTTTTAATGATGAGTTTATGTGAATATAATAATGTATTACTCATTATTATCACCTCAATAAGTTATGAAAAAATTATGAAATATTTTTATTGAGTAAAATTTGCTAACTCAATGTCAAGAAAACTTGTAGTTCAATTGTATTTGTTTTCTTTTCTTAGAAGGATCATGATTTGAATCTCTTCCCCACTGTTGAAACTATCAAATTATTAAAAAATTGCTATCCCGACAAGTTATGAAAGGGGTTTGTAAAATGATTTGTCCCAACATTAATAAGTATGGGCCTGTGGTGTATTACTAACTGACCACCATATTGACAACCTGTATGCACCAACTTTTGGCCCTTTAGGACCTTTACATTCTGGTACTTCAGCAGGTGTGAGTAAACAAAAAATTAACAATTCATTCCGGCATGATGCCCCCACTACATTAGCATTTAGTACATTTTTCATGAAAAAACAAAGTTGAAAGCTCAGACCCTTTTCTAGAGTGGATTGGGTCTTTCTAAAGTCGTGACTGAGTGTGTTGTGACACTCATGCCTACCCTTTTTTCACAACATCTCATCAATTGACATCGGGAAATCCTAATGAATAGAGTAAACCCACCTGCCAGAAACATCAAAGATTAGTACTAAAAAGTTGAGGTTGCAATTCACCCCCATGAAGCTCTATTCCTTCAATTTTCTCATTCTTTTGTTAACTTATGGCAATTGCAACTCAGACATTCACATTGGTTACCAGGTCACACTTGCTGTACCTGTGGTATATAGTATGGGATTCATTGGGAGGGCTCTTCTAATGGAGACTAATCAAATCGAGCCCAATTTTAAAGCTGCATTAAGTGTTGAGGCAGTTAATGGAAAATACTCATGCTCCCTTGAAGTTTTCCTAGGAGATGTGAAGGTCTGGAATTCTGGCCATTACTCAAGGTTTTACACTTGGGATGAGTGTGTGCTTGAGCTGACTAATGATGGAGATTTAAGACTAAAGGGTCCGAAAGATCGCGTGGGATGGCGAACTGGGACTTCTGGACAAAGGGTGGAGGTAAAAACTATAGCATAACTCTGTTTTTTCTTTGACAGATTGATATGATAGGATTTGAAACCTGTAGTGTCATTTCTATCACTAGGCCAACATATTCTGATGTGTGTGTATGTGTTTTCCTTCCTTCACTTTGATGCAGAGATTGCAGATACTGAGCACAGGAAATCTGGTTCTAGTTGACAACATGGACAGAATAAAGTGGCAAAGTTTCAATTTTCCAACAGATGTAATGCTCTGGGGCCAGAGACTCAATGTGGCAACTCGCTTGACTTCATTTCCAAGCAACTCAAGTTCATTCTACACCTTAGAGATCCAACACAACAGGATTGCTTTGTACCTGCATTCTGGTGAGTGGAACTATTCCTACTGGGAGTTTAAGCCTTCCATGAACAGGAACATCACATTTATCAAGTTGGGTTCAAAAGGCTTAGATTTATTTAGTGATAAATATAAAAAAATCGCGCAGATCACATCACAAGAAAATCAACTTCTAAGATTTTTAGCGCTGGGAAACGCGACAGGAAATTTGGGGCTATATTTTTATTCACCAGAAGAGAGAAAATTTGAGGCCTCTTATCAGGCACTCAATACCACATGTGATCTTCCTCTGGCTTGTAAACCTTATGGCATTTGTACATTCTCCAATGCTTGTTCATGCATTGGGCTTTTAACAAATGCAAAAAGCCCCAATTGCAGTGGGGCAATTTCTGGAGGGTTCTGTAACATTAGTAAGGTGGAGATGATTGAATTAGGGGGTGTTAGTAGTGTGCTGCAGGGTGTTCCTAAAATGGTTAATGTTAGCAAAGAAGATTGTGAAAAGTTGTGTTTAGATGATTGTACATGTGCAGCTGCATTATATTACCTACAAGAATGCTATCTTTATGGGCTAGTTATGGGAGCTAAACAGGTTATAAGGGGAACTGGATTTACTTATATGGTTAAGGTTCCAAAGGGAACTCATGGGAGACATGGTAAGTCTAATGTCAAGAAATGGGTTTTGGTCATGGTAGGAGTGGTTGATGGATTGATTATTGTGCTTATTTTGGGAGGCTTTGGTTACTACTTCGTACAAAAAAGAAGGAAAAACTTGCTGAATACTGATAGAAATTAGAAACTCTTGACTTCGATTCCAGATTTTTTTGGGAATTCAAATTACCATTACAATTCTTTTGTATTTAGTTTATACTTTATAGAGAGAAAAAGAAAACACAATTTTTGCTTGTTCTTGATAGGCTGAGGTTCATAGAAAGAGGTAATTTAACTCTATTCAAAATTTTTGAGCATCCTCATAGCTGACACCAGTTTTTTGTGTGCTGGCAACAAAGATTTTCTCCATATTGTGAGTTTAAATGGAATTCCAATGACTAGAAATCAAATCTAGTAAAAGTAATGCTTCAACAAAGAATAAATCTAGGAGTTGATCATGCAGGCCAAGAGCATTAAGGAGAAATAGCAGATTTCCTAAATGACCAATGATATATCTCAATAACTCTCAATTGAATTCATTGGATATGAAATCTCCTTTCTAGTTCAATAGTGCTAGCTTAAGACAAGGCAAGAGCATATGGGTAACCAGTGCAAGAATCAAGCAGAACATATTACTGTAAACAAGCGTCATGTCCTAATTCTTATTTCTTGTATTTTTTTTTTTAGAGGAAAGACACATCCACTTTTTATTTCATAGTGAGAAGGTCCATAACATAATAATCATGGAGGTTCGGTGAAACAGACTCCATCCAAAAAATACATGAAAAGAAATTCTAACTCTCTTGGCTAAGGCATGAGTTAAAGCATTATTTTGCCAAAAAATATGAGAGAAAGAGAAACACGGTAAAGAGTTAGCATAAGACAAAGTGTCTTGAACAAGGTGACCAAATGAAGAGTGTATCAACTTGTTGTGACGGAGAGTGTTGATCAATATTTCTTGTATCTTAATCTAATAGTGTAGATGATAATAAGTTAATTTTTTTTTAAGATGTGACACTAGATACACATTTGAATTTGTAATATTTAATTTAAAGCATGAAATGGAAATATACTTAATGCTAAGTGTGTGCTTTCAAAACATAGAGTATGAATAATTCATGTCCTGTGATATGTTGTAGTGATTTTTTTCTTTTGTTTTTTGTTTTTTGTGTGTGTAAATAAATATAATAGAATTTTAACTTATGGTTTCTACTTTATAATGATTGCTCTTTATCATCAAATTAAAATACTAATTAATTTTTGGTGTAGACGGAATTTGAAACTAATTTTATTTATTCAATGACAAAAGATTTTTCTGGTTAAGTTAATTACAACCCAACATTGATTTTATTTATTTTTATTACATTACAAGTTGCCCCCAATCCAGTGCATAGATTGGGTTTCCCAAAATAGTTCCTCACGGAGTCATGGAACTCAAAACGTGGACTCTCCTCTCCTGTGGAGGGGGACAGGGCCACAGGGGTCGCCATTCGGCCCACAAGCTGTGGGCATTAAATTATGGTACCTGGCAAATGGCAAAGCATAGAATGTAGGACAGGCTTTGTGAAATAGGGCCTGCTTTATTCCTGAAAGAAAGGATGGTGCTGAATGATGAAGAGTGCTATTCTTCTGAGCTTTCGGTGTGAAGTGTAAACAATTTTTTGGACCGAAGTTTTCTTAATGCTATGCGACGAAAATGATATTTGTCCATAACTACTTCTAAAAATAATTATTTAAAAAAAAATTACATTGAATTTCTCACTTACCAAATGATTTATCAAATCGGACGTTCATAACATGTTTTAGTCAATTTAATTTGCAAAGTCATTTTTTATTAATTAAGAGATATGCAATTCAAACCTTATTTACACAAAAAAAACCATTCGATATGTTATCGTTATAATAAATAGTAGTCATGACTCATGACAAAACAAATGCTATAATTAAAATTTGTCATTCACAAATCACAATGCCGTCAAACGAATAGTGGAGCAAAAAGTTAGGTAAGATTATTTATTTATTTTTTTTATGGGATAAGTAGGATTATTTAAAAACCTATGAAGGTGAAAGACTCAACATACGCTTTTCGTAACACCTTTTTTTTTTTTTTTTTTTTTTGATAAAGTTTTTCGCAACTCTTTATTATCATAGATGTTACAAATAGAAGTAGTTATTAAAAAGTTATATTACCGTGGTGATTGGTCGCCTTAAAAGGTTATTACGGCGAAGGTCTGTCCGACGTCGTAGAATCAAAATTCAAAATTTTATATGTAAGAAAAACCAACAAATCATACCATATATGTATTCGGTATTCGGCACAAGAATAGTTGTACAGTTTCAGAATCGTTCTAAAAGAGTTTATATATGTAAACCATGTCTTTTTATTAACGTAATGACCAATTATTAAATATCGTAAACTCAAAAAATAAAATAATATCTGTTATCATCAACTTCATCAAGATAAAATCCCAATCTTCCCCATGTAGCCAAAATTCATTTTATGACCATTGGATGCAAGGAAATCAAAGAAACAATTAGTACTTCTAAGATATATCTAAAGAGAATTAATTAGTTAAGTTACAATTAAATCTTCTCGTAATTACTTATATGGTACAAATCGATCTAGTAGACTTTCGATGTAGGATTTAGCACGCACTCATGCAAAATCCAATACAAATCCAGACAATCCGAGATATCACTAACGGTGCAAAGTCATGAAAAATATTTCAGAATATGCATTGTAGGAGATATATCCCTGTGGCAAGACAAGAAAGGAATCCAAAAAAGCCAGTGATTCATGCATATTTATTCAAAATTTGATTCTGTATTGGATACTTTTTCTTGGATGATAAAAGAGTACGTTAAAATAAAAAAATCACAGAAGGCAGAGCTCGGATATGTGCTTGTTTTGATCTGAATGAGTGTCAGACAAATTTGAAGAACCCGTGACATCACACTAGCAGATTTGTCACAACTCATTTATATTGGAGAAACTGTAAAATTGAACACAAATAGACAGCCATGTGGGACTTTAAGTTTCTGTTTTATTAGTATCATTATTGTCATTATTCTCTAGAAATTGTTACTTAGCCATTGCAAATTGTACGGCTATAAAGCTCAATCAGTATGTGAGGTCACAGCCACAAATCGAAATGGATCTGCTATCAATGGTAGGTAAAGAGTAATGGAGCTGCTGGAAAATAGGGATGCTTCTTTGTCTTGCCTTGGCTGAGTTACAACATCATCACCATAAGAAAAGCTCTACAATTTTCTATAGAGTTTCAGCCTTGGCCAAAACCAAAAAAATACAAGGATTTTTGGAGGTTACCTTAGCTAGGCACAGTGGTACTATTCCATGCATGCTTGTTGTTTCGGACTTTGCATACATTTTGTTTTTGATTATTATGAGCAATGGTCTTCACGAGAATTTGGGCTCTGAAAAGACCAAGCCCTGCCAGTTGCCACTATGTTTATTTGGCATTGAGCTTAGCCCATGCCAGAATAAAACAAGTTTAAAATTCAAAGCCTATGGAGAGGGACTCAAATAGTTGAATGGTCAGAGATCATGTATGATGGCTTCCATGTTAAGCAGAGAATACTGTGCTAGTTGCGCTTCAAGTCTCTTGTTAAGAAACACACATCCCACGAACATGGGAGGGAAATCTTGTAACTCGTGTTAGAGATAGTGACTCGTATTTTGAATTAAAAAAAAAAAAAAACATCTTTTTTTGTCTAGAACCCCATGGACGGAATGGAGCTTATGTGGGAGCGAATAATAGGTTGAGCAGTGAAAAAAGGGGGGGGGGGTGGTGGTGGTTGGGATTGAGGGAATTTGATCCCATGGTATGGTAAAGAGAGATATTGGGAGATGCAATGTACTATGTTAGGATTTTTGTTAGGACAATATGAATATGTTGTAAATTCTCTTTTTTTTTTGATAGTGGAATGTTCTTCACTTGCTCTTGCTCTTGCTCTTGTGGATATAGGCATGCTATTAAACCATGTAAATCTGTGTTGATTTTTTTTCTTCTCTTTTTCTTTTAATTTTTTCACTATATATTTGCATAAACATAAATCTTCAACAGCCAAGATAAACTAACTCTTGAATAATTCTATAAGGACCAATTCAAGAAAGCTCGTCTCAATTGTACTTGGTCCTAAATTGTGGACCTCGAACGACTAAAAGACATTGTGCCAAGCTAAAGATTAGCAGATCGAAAAGCTCCCAAGCATGACCGAACAATGTCTTAAGAATGATTAAATTACAGGTTTAAGACAACCTATTTCGAGTTAGGTTTAAAAGAGCATGTTTAAAGGTTGATGACCTATCACCTTTACTTAAAAAAGAATGTTCACAACGGATTATTACCTTTCATGTCCGCATTTATTGTGTCTCACCTATTGTTATTTGCATTTAGTGCAATATGATAGGTGCTTACCCTCTACCGCGTTGAAAAAGTAACTTAGAAACACGTCTACTCAGTTGACCTAAGAAGATGGCGTGTTGTTAGCACGTTCTCTTGCTTTCCTAGGGAAACATATACACACCCATCAGACCACTAAAACAATAAGCACTCTCTATTATTGTTACTTTGAGATTATATTGTGACTCTTATTAACTTAACCTTTAGAGTATATGTGACCAACCATATTGGTTAATCCTTGGCCTTGTTATTAGGCTTGTTCTTCTTTATAGTTCCCTAAACCGATGAATATTTGGAAGTCCAACCACCATTCCGATCAGAGACCTTTACCTGGTTTCATTTTCATATTTTCTACCCGGCCGTCTCTACAACACAAAAGTTCTTTATTCTCTTAATATCCCTGCATCCATCTTTTAAAACCTAATGATCAGTTTCAACTTGCTCAACTCTCAAAACGAATTGAAATACATCCAAAACAAATTATATTAGAAATCCAATCTCAATACACTAACAGATAAACAGTGAATTCTAAGGTACTCTCCAAGAATATTTTACTGAATCCGAATCACAAAAACATTTCAACACCCTCTTTATCCTTAAGCTAAATATTATAATCAATACCCTTCAATCTTCATACAATTAAAATTACTCATTAGAAAACATGCAAGTGCAAGAACACACCCCCCCCCCACCCCCAAAAAAAAAGAAGAAGAAAAAGGTATAAAGATATTCAACAACATGCAACTTTTCCTCTCATCACTGGCCTCTCTTTTGATTTCAAAGCACTAGAAATCAAATAATTCACCTAACCAAATCCTAAACCATTTACAACCAGCGACAACTCTAGGAATGCAAATGTGGACACTGAATATAATATAACCCACGTGTTGGGTTATAGCCGAGAAAAGTTATCACCAATCTTCATAAACTGAGCATAGTACTGCAAAATTTGTCTTCTTTTTGATCCTTAGCATGAGAAATGCCTAAACTGTAAAATCTTAAACGGAGCTTCAAATTGTTATTTTCTACAAGTGGTCAGAGAGTACGATGAGGATTGAGTATGAAGATTGTTATTTTCTCCACCAGTGTCTTTTGCCGACGGGACTCCTATAAGGAACAACCGACCAATTCTGCCACGTCATCATGAAATATTGTGGTTCAAATTACTGAAATGAGCTTAGTGTGGATTATCAAAAAATTAGCTTAATGTTTGTTTGGATACCGTTTATTTTGCTGATAACTGAAAACTAAAATCTGAAAATATTGTAGCAAAAATAATTTTTAAATATATGAATAGTATCGTGGGATCTATTTTTAATGAAAAAGTTGCTGAAAAAAGAGATTGTGGGTCCTGTGAATAGTACACTGGACCCACTGGTGTGACATAAAGCCACATAAAGGGGCGGCTAAAAAAAAAAAAAAAAAAAAAAAAAAAGAAACGCAGACGCAATAAGTTGGCTTTTCATCAGTACCCAAACGGGTACTTAGTGTGGGTCCTAACAAAACTTAACCCAAACAAAAAACCCCCACACCAAAAGTCAGATGCTTTGTACACTGTAGGAGTAGGACCCTTTGTCACACTTTTACACATTCACGATTAGTCTAAGCTACACTCGTTAGGGTAGCTTATTAATTATTAATTTCTTAAAAAAAAAACACACACACACACAACTCTCTCATATTTGAGGGATTTGATAGAGAGTCATGGTCTAAATTTGTTTCTTTAAGAGACTAATTTTCAAACTCAAACATATGATTTGTTGACTCGAGAGACGTATTTATTTTGAAGTCATTTTTTATTCCATATTTAAGTAAATAAGCTAAAATCAAATAAGTTAACCAAATGCACACCCAAATGACCATATCAATATATAATAAGTCTCTCTCATTTTAATAATTTTCTTATGGATCGGATATATGTATTTTCTCTCTTATAGTATATGGGCTTACAATTATATAATATTTGCATGCTATAAGAAGAAATATGCATATATCTTATATATTAGACATCTTATTCTCTAATTCATCTTGGGTTTTGTGCTTTACAATATGAATTGGTGTAATGAGAGCTAAAGGTTGAAGTTTTTGTTCATTGTGCAAGACTGAATACCTTGGTCAAGTGAGATCTATTTTTGAAATTTCAAGTTTTTCTTATAGGGATGTGTTTGTAGCCACTTCAAGCACAAACCTTATTTGTGTTTAAACTTTATCTCAACCCTAATCACTAGAGAAGGAAGACAACCATAGAAAATAGAGAAAAACGTAGAAAAATCCATTACTTGTCTTTCATCCTTTTCCATTATGAGGGCGTTTGGGCTCCGCGTCTGTGCGTTCGTGTTTTCTGCAGTTCATGTTTTCTCCTTTTTTTTTTTTTTTTTGGTCCGCATTTGTTGACTTTGGGAGACAAATTTTATCATTATGAATAGTGAATTCACTGTTCACGTCTCGTGTCTTGACACTGTTCATGTATTAAAAAATATTAAAAATGGGTTCCATGGTACTATTTACATATTTAAAAATTATTTTGCTACAAATGTTTTCAATTTTCGATTTCAAAGAACAATAAGCTCAATCCAAACGGACCCTAAATATCCTTGAGAGGTTGGGTATTCCAAACACATAAATCACTATAATTGTGCTGGAATTGCTGTTGAAACCACATGGACAAAGTCGATCTACAGGAAACCTTGAAGAAACTAAGAGAATGGTTTGCGGGCGTGAATCGACTTTCAACAAGAAATAACTTTGAAGGCACAAGATATGAGCTTGTAGTTCCTAGCAAGAGCAGAGTGCTTAAGTACTTAGTTAAACTATGCATATAGAAATTCATGTGAGTATTATTTGTATTGCAACTACTTTCATAGTGGACTTGTTGAGTTGGGTTTTCCCCCCCCAATGTGATTTTACTGTTTAGGTTTTTACTTTGTGAACAAATATCGTATCTTTGTCCGTGTGTATTTGTTTAATATTTTGTATGTGTTCATCCATGGTTATTATGTGCTAGAAAATTGACTAGTAAGCTACCCGGTAAATAATTAAATTAACTGGTTAGAATTGGTAGTTAAGGGGTTGTTTGGATTTTTAGTTTTCATAACTCATAACTAAAAAATGGTAGAGCCCATGGCTAAGAAGTTTATTTGGATTTTCATAATTCTATTTCCATCACTCAATTCTCTGATTTTTGAGTGATGAGTTATGGAAACCGAAAACACATTTTAGATGTTTTCGGTTTCCATAACTTTGTTTCAATGGCATTTTGGTAATTAAACACACATGAAGGGACCCACTAGTTAGGGTTAGCCGCAACTTTTGACTTTTTTTTTTTTTTTTTTTTTTTTTTTTTTCACTTTTCTTTCTTCTCCACTTTGTTCTTGATTGTTCTTTTTTTTTTTTTTTTCTTTTCCTTTTCACTCTTGTCAGTTCGTTCTTCCTTTTTTTTTTTTGTTGTTCTTCATCACATAATATTTTTGGTCTTCACTTAGTTCTTTCTTTTCTTTTTTTTTTTTTTTTTTTTTTTCTTTCATTGGGTTCGGTGTTTTTTTTTTTTTTTAATGGATTCGGTGAGTAAAAGATGTACCAAGTTACAAGTATGGAGTCCATAAATAGTTGAAAAATTTGAATGATAATAAGTTGGGTGATGGTGCCAAACACACTTTGTGTAGAGTGATGGGGTATTTTAAGTAATGAGTGACGAAAATTGAGTGAGGAGTGATGAGTGATGAAAAATAAAAATCCAAACGGCCCCTAATCCATCATAGGGGTCTAAATGATTTTTTTCACATCTACCAAATATTTATTTAAACTTTCTAGTTTGGTTATGATCTAAAGTGTGATCCAATAGTTAGGATTTTGTTAAGAGATAGGTCTTGAATTCGAACCTTTACAAATGACTGCGTGATGCTAGTTTTATTAAAGATTATTGGTCTATTAAACACACAATTACCACCTTCTTAAAAATTTTAGAAAAATTTGTGCTAATTTGTTTTATTTGGGGCTTAGGCCTTCGAAGATAGAATCTAATCTAGATACATGCTTTTTTTTTTTTTTTTCCTTCTTCTGAGAAGCTATATGCTAAATTTGATTCTAGCTTATTGGGTTGTCAATTAATTAATAGACTCCCAAGTGTAGTATACATTCACTAGCTAGTTCCAAATTCCAAGATAAATGATGTTGAGGATTTTTGGTTTTGAGCTTCGGACTAGACTCTTCACCTCACAAGGACCCTATTATGCCTACTAGCTCTCTTCATTTGAGTAATATTCAAGCGTCCAACTAGTCTAATGGCATCAAGGAAATCTTCCAAGAAATCCTCATTGCGAGAAGTTAGGAGTTCAGCTGCCCTTTTCTTAAGTCATCTTAATTATTGCTGGAGTAACAAGTTCTATATATTTATCATTGCCTCCATTTAACTTAAAAAATTATGGTTATATCTCCATATTTAATCTGAACACATATCCGGTCTTAAAATTAAAGGAAGCCTATATTATCGAATTCACTATACTCCCAATTTATCTTGCTTGGTAGGACGAGAAAACCCCATTGAGGCATTATTGTTGAATCCTATCTAGGGTCAAGTAACACCATTGGATTTCATAGAATATGCATCTAATTATATGGTTCAGGCCAAGGCCTCCATAATTCTTTTATTTGAAAACTATCAGGTAATTCTTTTATTTTATTTTTGTGAACTTAAACTTAAAGTAACATAAACGACACAACAAATTTTACTATGTAAACTTTATAAATTGATTTATCAAATTTTAAACACAACACAAATAAATATTTAAAAAATTTATTTATTATATTATTGATGTGACGTTTGTAATGTTTATATAACAAAATTGATATTAACTTCTTTTAACATCTTTCCTTGAGATTAGTTTGCCAACTGCTCTTCCTTTGTTTCTGTATATATGCAAGGGGAAAGACATCGAAGGAGAGGTTCCAATTGAAGCCAATTTTTTAGGAGTCATAACTCATAACCTATCATTTCACACCTACCTAGCTACTATTTGATGGAATAAACAAGCTCTATAGGGTTACATTACAGCAGTATATGCCTTGAAGAGTTGCTGTCACTTTTTTAATTTTCCTTTTAACTTAGAGAGAGAGAGAGAGAGAGAGAGAGAAAGATAGAGAAAGACTCCTATTTTGTGGGGGATTATATTAAACATCTAGTCCAAAGTTAAAAATCTTAGCTGTCCAGTGGCCCCATGTGAAAAAATGACTTGTGCAAAATGCTCTTTGATAAAGAAGGATACTTCAATATCCTTGAGCTATCATGCAATTTGGTTGTTTTTCATCTATGGTTGTTGGTGGCTATCCAACATGTGAGGAGAAGGGACAAAGCTATATATGCACTTCGTACAATACGCACCCATGAGTTTTTACCATCATATGTATATGTTTTCTTCTCTCTCGCTTTTTACACAAATTTAGCTGCAAAAAAATTGTTGTGTTTCGTAACTAGAACCTTAGCCCGTGAACCTTAATGTCACTAGTCTCACGTCACAACAGAGCCGTGGCATATATGTCCGCCTGGACCCAAGTGACTTAAACATCAGTTGTCATAGACTCATAAGAGACCCCACATTTACAACAAGTCTTAATCAATTCACAGAAGATTGCCTGCCTTTTTAATTATTAGCACTTTGAAAATTTCCCACTAATACAACAAGTTGGATTCACTTTGTAGGGCTGACTAATAACCAATGCAAGAGCCTATTACTTAACAGTATGACTACAGTACTTAAAGTTGCAAGTTATGCAAAAAAACATTATGGAAGGAATGAATGGGTTTAAGTCACAATTTTTAGTTAGGGGTGAGATTCTAGTTAATTAGTAATTACCTTGTTCAAAATTTCCTATTTGGGCATGAAAATAGTTTTCTTATTCTCAAAACACTATATTTTAATATGATAATAGAATGCATCTATAATTAGTAAAGTGTCACTATTTAAACGATAGGTTAATAAGTTGGACCAACTTAATACTTAATAGTCAATATACATTATAGATGAGTAAAGCGTATTATATTTTTCTTTTCTTGTATACTACTCTAATATAATAACCCATAAATTAAAATGGAAATTAACTGGAGTATCAAACTGTCAACACATAGAAAGCGAACAATGTTGAGGAAAACATATATAGCTGTCAGAGATTGTGAGGCTTGTTAGCAAGCATGGTTTGCCACTTTGCCTTGTCTGTACTACGAGTGCGTGCTTCGAAAATCTTGGCGTTTTGATGGGAACTTTAGGGCATTCAAGCAAGTGAAAAGTGACCCCTCTATCTAAACTTATCGTAGGAAGTGAGAGTTTTGTCTGTGTCTTTTACTCTTTTTCTTCTCTAATCCTAATTCAACCTTTCTAGCCTTCTCCTCAGCAAAAAGAAAAAGAAAAAAAAATGTGCATATTTCCCCTTGGATACTAGGTTTCAAAATTTTCTCTTTCAAAACTATTGAATTTAAAAAAAGAAAAAAGAAAAAAAGAAAAAAAAAAAGTTCTCTTTATGATTACTTGCAAGGGAATTTTGTCACTTAATAAAATTAATTTGGGGGATTGGAATTTCATCTGTAGGAAAGTTTGTCTAAAAAAAAAAGGAGGAGGGATTGTCACGAGACACATTTCCAAATTTGGCACTATTTGTATTAATATCCGTATTCTTTGATTGGACATTTAATCATGCTCTCTATAATATTCCTTCCAAGATTGAATTAATGAAATTATTAGTAGGCAAACTAGTTGTGTGGTTGTTCCTCAAAAAAAAAAAAAAAAAAAAAAAAAAAAACTAGTTGTATGATTAAGGTGAAGAGCAATCTCAGGTACATAGTTGTCAGCTATAAATTAATATTTATTTTTCTGGTCGTTCGAGGAGTCAAAAGAATCATACACAGAATAATCCGGAAATTAATCCCAGTAGCTGGCTACAATTAATCAACAAAAACAAGATTTATATTACTAGCATTTACTTTGGAATGTTGGCTAAAAAGTTCTATACCTATCCATGTTAACTATAAAAATATTGAGAGTCGGTGCTACACATATGTGGCTTAGTTCAATTCACCATACATCTTTTTGAATAAAAAAAATTAATTTTAAGATGGATAAAACAACTTGATATTAACCAATTCTCATTAAATTAGTTTTAACATTTTCAAACAAATTCTAATTAAATTAAATAAATTCCTTTTCACAAATTCTCTAATTTTTATTCGTGTTTATTGACACTTAGTAATTAAACATGTATCATATTTTTTGACAAACTTCTATGAGTTATACGGGTTAAGGACTTGTTAATAATATTATGGAAGCTGGTTATTATGACATCCTCTTCAATCTATGGATGCTACACATGCCTTTTCTTATTATTTTTCTAAATACACATTTTTTATTTTTCGGTGTTCAAGATTTTGACTAATTAACAGCTTCTGATTTTACTTTTGATCATTTTTATCTTCCCAGAAAAAAAGATATTTTTCATTGTAAACAAAATTGAACAAATAGATCGTTTGAAGGTGCCTAATGAACTGCATCATTCACCATTATTTGGTATACGAAAGGATGCTATGATGTTTTCTGGTTGTACCAATAATTTTCTTTTGGTTTTTGGCTACTTTCTAATATAATCATTTCTGTAACATTGTCAGTCATGCTGATATAGTGATAAGAACAAAGTCACCCTCAATTGTAACTGTAGTCGAATTTCTTATAGACCTGTATTGTCTAATTATCGATTTCTTTATTAGAAAGACATCGGAATTTCTTTGTGAAAAGCAACAAACTAAATCAATTTTGATACAACCATGCATATATGCCAAGCACATAATCATTACACCAGTCAAGAAAAAAGAAAAAACACGTGTTGCTGATTATTCTTCAAATAATAGCTCTCTCTGCATGATTCAAACGCATAATGCGTCAATGGGGGCCATCTCACTCGCTCGCTTGCAAAAGTAGGAAGAAGGTTTTGATTAGCTATGAATTTTGCCAAGTTCATTCATTTGTTCAATCAAAAGAGTGATCATTAGCTGTAATCTCAAAAACATGCATTTTTGTTAGTATATAAGTTAATATTACAAAAGTAATAAGGAGTATAGATATTATTGTGATAAAAACAACTACAAGTGCAAGGAAAGTTGAACTTGAACTAAAAAGAAAGGGAATTTTCATCTTTGTACATGAAACATACATTTGATAATTATCATCTACTTTTTCTAATGGTTCTTATTTTATATATAGTATTATACGTGTATATTTATCTTGTATCAAATCCTATGATGAATGAAGGAACCGTAGCACCAGGAACTCTAAAACGTAGGAAGAATAATAAACTAGGGCAGGAGGCAAGGGTCGGAGCTGGTTATGTATGTGATGAATTGTTTTGTTGTGATGATTAATGGGCACACATGTGAATAGGTGGTACACTGTGATTTGTTTGTATACAATGGAGACAATATTGTTGGAGAAATGCAATGGACATATAAAATGCCCTTTATGAATCCACATTGGATATATTGTTTTTAGATGTTAGGCATAATCTCCCATGCATAATTTGTCTCCTAATGATATCACTTACAAATTTGGGTTGGTAGCTTTCAGACCTGTTTCTTTCTCCTTATCAACCAAGAGAAGCATAATAGTTTAAATCATCTAAACCTTATTGTTGAAGTAAAGCCAAACAATGTGTAAAAATACTACTACCTAGTTGAGTTATAAAGCTCTTGGCACAATATATATTTACCAATTATTATTAAGGCACTATTAATTTATGATCATATACAATCTCTTGCCTGGATTTGATAATGTCCCCCAATCTCTTGCCTGGATTAGAAATGCAAGCAAATAGAATATTTAATGAAAAGAGGTCAACAACTTACTTGAATTTAATTGAATTGATCCGAACAATACATACTATTGAACAATTTTAGTCCATATATGAAAGGAAGCTTTAGAATTATACTTAACTGATTAAATTTATCATTTTTAATAACTTCTTTTTTTAGAGAAAAAAATCAGTAATTTATCATTAATATGTCCTCAAAGTTTTGGAATAACCATTCCTCTAATTTTGCTCCCAAAGTTGTGAAACAGTTTCTCAATCTGCCGTCATTTTTTTTTCTACTTGAATTCGACCAACATATGATCTCATGATCCCATTCTAGTCTTACACAGTTACATGATCTACTTGAAAACTATTTTATTCTCTGTTTAATAGAATCAAGCTACGTGTCCCACTGTCTTCCACAATACCAGGTTAACTGAATTCTTTATTCGAGTCATAATGTTTAGGGTAAACAGGCAAACTATATACAGATCACATTTACTGTAGATGAAACTTCACAGTATAATAGTAGCCCTTTTATGAGTTTTATCACCTTGCTTTTAAAAAGCAATGCTTCTTTGGAACTGAGTGACATTCATGCTGTTCATTGCCTTAAATTTCAACAAATCCCACATTAAGAAGTAGAGAAATATTATTAAAAAAAAAAACACCACAGTTCACACATGTAAGGTCGACAATCTCACATTGATATTGCAACTAGATTAAGAAATAAGAAATTGTAATTATATCTTTGTATATAGGCGTTATTGTTAGGGATTTGGTGGGGGCTTCAATCAAAGGTGTCCCCCAAATCAAAAGGAATGTGTTTCATTCTTTTGGGACTAAAAAAATGCCTGAAGCATATGAATAGTCAATTTTGGTAGGTGATGCTAATAGATATAGGTAGTTGCTTGCAAGCATGTTAAATTTTTGTAGATTAAATCTTATTGTCATGTATAGATGATATTGTTTAACTATACTAGCTGCATCACCTGGTGTAGATTAATAACTATCTTTCCAAAAGTTCCATTATTAGACTCAACGCCTAGATGGAACAGTTGCTAGGGTTGTTTCTGCCTATTCTTTAATGTGTTCATATGTAAGTCTAATGTTGAAGTTGGGTAAGAGGTCTATGCATGCCAAATTAACTCATCCAGCCACACATCACATTATTAGAATGATTAACAACTATCTTTCAAAAGGTCAGTATTAGAGTAAATGTTTAGTACAACGGTAGTAGCAGTGCTTCTTGAAAGGAATGATTGAGACCCCTTTGTTTGATTTTAATTAGCAGAATTAAATCTTTATTAAATTAACCAATTATGAAGTTCAGATGAATTATAGTTAATAAGCAATGATCAATTCACCATGTAGTATGAAGTGCTTCTTGAAAGGAACGATTGAGACCCCTTTGTTTGATTTTAGCAGAATTAAATCTTTATTAAATTAACCAATTATGAAGTTCTGATGAATGGTTAATTATGAAGTTTAGATGAATTATAATTAATAAGCCACAATAATCAAATCACCATGTAGTATGAAGTGCGGTGAAATAAAAAACAGGCAATTTACTTACAAAGTGAAAAGCCAATAGACAAATTCAAAGGGAAAAAAAATTGAGGGTTTATTACTGAATTACTGACTCCAAGAAAATTAAAGTTTATACAATTGAAATAAATTTCTAAATGCTAACCGTAGTAATACTTACAAATACCCCACATTACTACAATCCTTTTGGATTTTTTTAATTATTATCTAGAATTGTATCTATGAACTATATTCATTACTTCAAAGATCGCCTTAAATATATATATATATTTTTTATTGTAACAAAAAAGGAAGGCACCTTGGCTTCAACTTGATTACCAATATTTGATAACATTGTTCCTAGATTCTCTATTTGAACTTCAATATTGTGGTGATGCAAAACTTCTAGGGTTTTTCTTGATGTTTTATGGCACAAGCTCTCCAAAACCTTTATTAAGTCTACTTGTATATGTTCTTATATTGGTTTGCATATAGGACATGAAACTCCACTCAATAATCAACCAACTTTAGGAATGGTAAAAATATCCCACCCTACTTTATCTGACTTGCCCTATCTTGCATGAGTTTTACTCTCCACATCCCATCTCCTCTTGCCAAAACCGAGACACCCATGATCCGATTCTACTCTACCTACTCATTCCTACTCAGCCTTCCTCATCTTGTTCGTTAATTTTGTTAAAAAAGAAAAAGAAAAGAAAAGTCACGTGGAGAGAGATAGTGACACGTGCAAACAGAGATTGGATGGATTATTGCCATTATGGGGTTAACGCGTTTAGAGAAGGAATCTGCACGTGATGAGAGACATATGGTGTGTTTCTGGGGTTGGCTGGGTGAGAGAGAGAGAGAGGGAAAGAGAGGGCATCGAAAGCAGTGAAGGAAGCGTCAAAGGTAGTTTAGCTGTCAATCCCTCCAAACACTTCTCACGGGGCTGATCTTGCACACGCACATTCTCTCTCTCTCTCTCTTCCCGTCATTCTTTTGTCCCTACCCTACGTTTCTCTCTCTCTCTCTCTCTCTCATGCAAATCCAATCTTATCTAACCTTCCTTTTCACTGAAATGCCCCCACTGCATACATTTATTTTTATATATATTGATGTGCCTAAGATTATGCCATGCAATGCATATAAAACACACATATATGATTACAATCAAGTTTAACCGTGATTGCCTATTCTTGTCTATCACTACTGTTACAGATATTAGAAATATTATATATTATAATCAACATTTTGAGTAGTGTAAGCCACGTAATCATAATTTTACTCTGACTCCAAGTAATACACGGAACTCCATAATAAAGATATAGCCATCAAGAATTTTTGACTCTGACTTTGGAATATAGATATTTAAAATCAAATATCGTTGAGTTATTGTGTTTAAATACTTAGTCATAGTATATCAAAGTTCGAGGATTCTCGGTTAGCTCTAGCCCCCACACTCCCATGACACACTAGTCATGGTGCATCACTCTTCATGTCTCATGATCACCCTTAGAGAATCTACAAACAACTTATGTCATATATGGTCACGGTTTTTGCCAATGTTAGGACATGCATGTATATACATGTGACATGAACCCTAACTATTTTAGTTAATATTTGATTAGATTTGACAATTCATATGGATTCTTTTAAACAAATTTCTAACTCTAGATAGGGTCCTCATATCTTATATTGCTTCTATTATTGATCAAGGTCAACTTATAACCCCAAATGTGAAAATTGGAAAACGATTTCGAGTTTGCTCTATCACAAGTCACAAGAAAGAGGGAAAAAAGTTTAACCAATCAATTGGTATATATATTTTCAAAAGCCTAAGAATTCTCATCAATAGCATCTGACCTAGTGGTTAATTCTCTTCTAAAGGTGAAAATTTGTGATCACCCCAACATCCGTGAAGTTAAAAATTTATTCTATATTCTTTGACATAAGAGAGAGACAAAAAACTTTACAGATATTTCTAACTGAAACTCATGAAATTTAACTAATATTATAAAGAGGGAAAAAATGGTATAATAAATCAATAATGTCATTTGGTATTTTCAATAAAATTCTCAATCCATGAATTCTTTTTTTGGAAAGTAAGACTAAAGTTTTCCTGGTGAGGGTTGAACCCAATACCTCAATGTTACTAACTAAGAGCATCAAGTTTGGGTAACTTGTTAGTTTCAAAACAATGACAATCCTATGAAGGTGATGATTACATATGAAAGTATCATTCAAGCGAGGAATGGAATAGCCTACATGATCTCTTATCCCCTTTTTATAGACTAGCATACAACACTTCATGGAGATTATAGCTCTAGAAAGAGTTACGTCTATCTTAAAGGTTGCAACAAATCACCCAACAACACAACATCTTATTGTGAAGTTAACCATCCTTTCAAGGTCCCACCCCTGCTACATTACTAGATTAGCTTTGATATCACCATTTGTGGCAACTAGAGTAAATTTTACATATACATGTGTGTTATATTTTAAAAGGAGTAGTCAAGTTACAATTGAAACTCCTCATGATCACTTATATAGCTCAATTAAATATAATATATAGTGTGAGACAAAATAAGTTTTTTCAGTGTGTCAGTCGTTTTGTCTAAATTATAAGTACTTAACCATATGTTAAGATGCATTTCCACAAGGTGAAAATTGGGAATGGCACGAGCTAACTTAAGAAAATTTAGGAAGAATGAAAGGTCAATTTTGTAAATTTAAGTACAATAATAATTTGTAGTGGGAAAATAGAGGCACTCTCATGCAGTTCGAGAGCTCAAGACCCCCTTTAAAAGCCCCCCTCCCCAAAGCCTAAAGGAGGATAAAAATAAGAGGCAGAAAAAGCATGGCTTCTAGGGAGCATAAAAGAGCAGCGCTAAATGAGAAGTTGCAACAGCTTCGTGCTGCCACCAACTCTAATGCTGTAATTACTATTTTCCAACAGCTTTGGCCTTCAATATCTTCTTCTTCTTGGGGTGCTCCTGGAATTTGATACTCCAATATTCTTATCTCTAATTCTTCATTATTTGATTTCTTGCTCCGATTTGTGTCTTTGGCAGCTGAACAAAGCTTCAATTATAGTAGATGCATCCAGGTATATAAATGAGTTGAAGCAAAAAGTGGAAAGACTGAATCAAGATATTGGAACTTCACAAAGTTCAAAAGCACAAAATTCATTGCCTGCGGTACATATATATTATAATTTCAATTATTGCATCCAATTGATATCTTTCTTGAATCATGTTTTACCTGATAAAACAACTTACACTATTAATTTTATTGTACTTTGAGCAGGTTACTGTGGAAACCCTAGAAAGGGGTTTCCTTATTAATGTGTTTTCAGAAAAAAATTGTCCTGGTTTGCTAGTCTCAATACTAGAAGCATTTGAGGAGCTGGGTCTTGAAGTGCTCGATGCTAGGGTTTCTTGTTCAGATATTTTCCAGTTACAAGCTGTTGGTGGAGAAGTAAGGAAGACCATATTTTTATTGTGTTCTATATGGACTAATACACAAAAGGAATTCATAGTCCACACTATTCCCTATATCAACTTATATAAATATATATATATATATATGATTCTCATGCGGTTTTGTATATTTGTGAATTTATTTATTCTTTAAAAGGGGGATAAATAAATAAAAATAAATTTGAACATCACGTGTGAACTTAAATATGGTGTGAGCCACACAATTCAAGTTTTTCTGATCGTGTGTACGAAGGCTTCAATGAGTGGTTGGCATTCATTTCACCTATTTTTGTGATTGCATGTATATGGCTGCATATATGATGCTTATATATATAAATTTTCAGTGATATCTGTATCGAACTAATCTCTATTTTCTTAGTACTTTTGAATTCTTGTAATCTATATCTGTATCTTATAATCTCAACACTATTATAGATAGATTGTGCGAGCGACAATTTATTTGCACTTAAATGAATTAGATGAATGTTCTTATTTTTGCAGAATCGTGATAGCTTAGATGCTCAAGTGGTGAAACAAGCTGTGTTGGAAGCTATCAAGAACTGTAATGAAGAGCAAGAATAACCCATCACTCTTTGCTTCTTCCTCTTCTTCCCTTTTCGTGTAGGGCTGAGGAAAATAATCCACCCAAGGGAACTCTAAGATCTTCTGCTTAAAGCAAAATTGCTTATGCATTGTTGATATCATAAGTTCTCAAACAGTGTCAAGAACATAGTAAGCCAATTAGCCAAAAGCCAGAAGCTTAGTATTTTGGTGCAAAACAAGCATTGGGCATTGATGGTGAAGAAACCTAGTATGCCTTTTTGGTGATAAAATTGTAAGTTTGTTGGTTTCATTTAGTTATTTGATTAACACCTAGCCTTATATTTCATAGTTTTGGATGCCTCATATTCATGGCTGAAGATAATCCAAACAAGTAGCTCCTTAATGCAGGTTTGCTTGAATAATCTTTAGTTGGGTTATGCTATCTTCTTTGAATCAAAGAATGCTTATTTGTATCTAATTTAACATCCATTTAAAATTAGAGGATCGGATTTGTCACATCATCAATATTAGTATCTAAGCAAATTATTAATGAGGTGGAAAATCTAATCAAACTATAATTTCAAAACGGATAAATGAGGTTTTAGAAACTAATCCACGATAGAGTTATCCTAACAACTCTTGAGAATCTGAATCCTGAAAAGACTACATTCAAGTAATAAAACTAGAAATATGGTATATTATCTTCTAGTAAAACGTAGTAAATTTGTTTGAATTCCTATAAACATTAAATTGAATGATAACGTGAACCAAAAAATAAAAATGTTCAATTAATTTTCCCATGATAAAAGAGCATATACCTGGTTCACACTTTAAATGTTCAAAATTGTGGCATCTAGTGTTACAGGTAGTACAGTATAATTGCAGGTTTCCTTTTGTAACAAACTTAATGCCAACATGTACTGGCCTATATATGCTGCTATATGTTTTCTCGTCAGATTCAATGGGCACTAGTGATTCTTTTGTAATAACTCATGTGAGAGGACCAATATTGCACGTAATCATTACACAAAATAATAACTTGGTGTTTGAAGCATTGTTCTTATTTCTTTTGAGATATATAGGTCGATAGTGGGGCAAGGCAGGGCAGGGCAGGGCAGGGCGGGGGTATAATTTAAACTACAGACATGGGACATTAGTCATACCACAAAGGACGCAATTATTTCTTATTTTTGTGCATATCTTTACATTGGGCAACTCTTCCCTTCTAAAATGTTCACCAAGTAGTAATATGTGGCGTCCACCTCTGTATCATTCACAAACATTATTGGTTCACATATTTCTGAATTATTTGCATTATTATCTACTCTTGGTTCATAGCTGATAAATGTCTATTTCATGATTAATTTTTTTTTTTTTTTGTATTTAATAATATACATAATATCATGTTATTTTAAATGGAGATAGTAAATTTTTTTCAGGAGGCAATAGTGAATAGACTATTAGTTCAAGTTTTTTGTGTGGAGAAAGTGATTCAAGTGTTTGTTTGCTTAGGGATGTCCCATAAAATTGGAACCGGAATTTTTTTTTGGGGGCACTGTGTGCGTTACTACTTACTGGGCTTGTAAAGTAGATTCTCCAAAAAAGA
This sequence comes from Quercus dentata, assembly GCA_028216015.1. NCBI lineage: Eukaryota > Viridiplantae > Streptophyta > Magnoliopsida > Fagales > Fagaceae > Quercus > Quercus dentata. The sequence continues at coordinate 35,130,849 of CP116450.1, read as the reverse complement.
AAAAAATTTGCAAAGTACCGTTCCTATTTGGTGCCCAATAATTAATTAATTAGCTAGAGCAATGGATACGTTGGGCATCGGCACCTATGTTTCTTAAATAGGTCCAGATGGCCCTGTCTAGCCCAAACATGTTTACTCCACTACCCAGCTGATGAACTAGATCTGGCCTGGCCTGCTCCATAAAAGCCCAATGGATTATGAAGCTGTACACAATAACCTAGCATATATTTATTCCACGGAAACCTGTCCATTTGTGACATTTATCATAATTTATATTTTACATATATAATTTCAGTCTATGGTGCAGAGATAGGGGAAAGGAGTTTATATATACACGTATATAATTAAAATTAATAAAATCAATCATAATGGTTCCCGATTGATATAAGAATCATATGACAATAAAATTAGAAACAATTTATTATTATTATTTATAACTGTTTTTTTTTTTTTTTTTTGAGATTGTTTATAATTGTTGACATAACTTATTATGATTAGTATATAATAATAAAAATTATATTAATGATAGATTTATTTTTTATTTTTTATTTTTTATATAAGAATGATAGAGTTATTTTAAAGTAATGCTAGGTACTATAATCACAATTTTTCCCTTAATAAGTTTTGAAAAATATCGTGTCTCTACCATTGTCTTATAATTACTCTTTGGTAAGAGAAATATTAAAAGGTGGAATTTTCATATATGCAACTTTTGCTAGGTATGAGTATTGAGTTGATAATAAATAAGCTCTCAAATGTAACACCCGTATTATAGAAGTTTGAAGTTGAAAAGACAATTTATACCCTTTTGTCGATTTAAGTGGAATTAATTAACTTTGCACATTAACCAATTATGCAAGTCGTTTTGATTACTTGTTAATTACCATAAATAACAAATCACTAAATAAAGCAATAAAGCATAAAGTAAATGGGTAATACTTAGGTACAAATACTATAGGTGCATTATAGTAAGTTCTCCAATTAAATCCAAACACTTGGTTCTATTGATCAATAAAACATAAAAAAATATTATCTTGTCAAAGGATAATTAAATTCAATGGAGTTATCTGTTTGAATTTAATTAGAAAACCTAATGTACAACACTTGAGGTATTTTTTTTTTTTTTTTTTGACAAAACACTTAAGGTATTGTATCTAGGTTTTACCTAAAGTAAATAACATATTTGAAAAAAATTTAATTGAGTAAAAAAAAGCACTTAATGGATGCATCCAAGAAAAAAAAAAAAACACTCTAGAAGTTAATCTTAACCCTAAGGAATATTGCACTACTTATAATTGAAGCATTATAATTGAGAAATAATTATATCCCTAATTGCTACCTAGTAAATACTTACATATATGATGCCACAATCTGCTCCAAGTCGTTTGAACTCTTCTATCTTGAAATTCTCCAACGAATTGCTTGAATTCAAGGTTTTCCTTGAAGATTTCTTCTCTGTTGTAATGAATAGGAAATGATTTATGGTTGTTGAGGACTCTTTTTTTGCCCCACGTGGCACTACTTGATTGGCAACCCATGCCACATCAACATATTATTGATTTTTTGGGTAAAACTATTTAAAACCTAAAATAAGCTCATATTTCATTCAACTACATGGATTGGGCTCACATGGCCTGTGAGATCCTTACTTCAAGAGACGGATTCATGGTCCACATTTTCTTTTCATCAATTGGGATCATAACTTATGATATCATCAACATCAACATATGGATCGGGCTTAAGCAATGAATCAAAACTCACGGCCCATATTATCTCTCTTACACTCATGGCAAGCGGCTTCTTCACCAAGAGCCCATATTTACACAAAATGAGAACAAAACTTGAGATATCTCTTCTCATCTTCGGCTTATGATCCAATCTCATAAGTCTCTTTAGGGAAACTTTGGGAGTCATGGTTTGGAGGGCCAAGAGGTATGTTCAATAAAGTTCCAGTGGTTTAAAGTTGATAAAAAAGATATGTTGCTTGGCATGTTTTCTCCAACTCCTTGAACTCTGACGAGTCCGTGTGTAGTGGGTAACATATGGTAAGCATCTCTTATCACATAGCACTTTAGATGATAAAATTCTCCATTACTCTTTTCCTAAAACTTAATATTCATCATATGAAAAATACTCAATATCTCCAGCCATCTAAATGCTGAGAAAATAACTGTTCATTCAATCTCCAGTTGTTGCTATACAAATTTAGAAACTTCATTATATTATTCTACATAAACTACATTAATACTTTCAGCTAAAATCCAACTCAAACCCATGACCTAATCTGATTGGCTATCTTTAATCTCCAACTATATATAAAATATTCATGATATCTCTAATACCTAGTCTTTCTTTGTCTATCACAATTAGACCATATATTTTTTTGCTAGTTGCCGAGAGCGAGCATTAAATGCTCTTCTTGCTCACCTAGATTAAGTCACAACACAATGAGACCTTGACTAAATCTCTAAAGCTTCATAAATTTCAACCAATCCTTTTATTACTTGCTAAAAACGTGTTGTAATGGAAACTTGGACTAAAAACACAAACACCCAAAAAAGGAAACATTTCCAAGAGAACCCCAAGAGTGTATTTAACATTTGACACCTGGCTGGAAGTGATATCATCAACCATTTAATGCTGAAATCCTAGCAACCAGTTGCTATACCCAAAATAGCAAGATGCCCTTGAAAGAGATCTTACTATTTTCAGCCCAATCCATAAAATAAATGCTGAATGTCCTCTCCAGCAGTCTGAAATCACCCAGTTGACCTTGATGCTTCTGCCCAAAGCAACAACTGTCTTATGACAATTTGTGACAATCGTCTTATGAATAACAACTGTCTCATAATAGCTGTCACAGACTTTTCCCGATAGTTGGGATAGCTTTTTCAGAACAGATGTAACAGTTGATCCAATAGCCTTAACATTATTGATTTTCCATATTTGGCTAAAACCAAAACCAACTAAAGAAACTACATTTCTCTTTCTAAAATACTTTTTTTTTTTTTTTTTTACTCTTTCCCTAGCAACTCTTACCCAAAACAGCAAGAATACCTTAAACCTAAACATATCATTTTTGGCCAAATCTTAGGATGGATTTTCTGAAGATTCATTGCTAGTTGAGACAGATTTTGGCTGATATTATTTGCTAAAATACCCTCTTAAACTCAACTCTAAATAGAACCCTTCATCAACACCTCGAGAGGGGGGTGGGGCACCAATGGAGAACAACTCTTTCATAAACTTCCTTATTCTTTCTCCCTATAATTATCTTCCTAAGCTTTTAATGAAGTTGGGAGTTTTTGAGTTTTTTAGTTTCCAAATTAGAAACTAAACTCTTCAGCCCTTAGTTCATAAATGCCCTTCATAAGTTTTCATACATCCTTCAAATAGAAGATCCCGGTAGCTTTGCTAAACACACTACAACATCATTACTCTCTTATACTCATTCTCTCACTTTCCATATCTAGAAAATACATCTATCTTATTGCTCCTATCTCTAAATACCTAAACACATTTCCATACCCTTTTTACAAAATATTTCCTCTTGGAAAGCAATCTCTACAACTTCTCCAAATGATTTATAATCTCATATTTTTACTATTTTTAACCTTCATATCTCTCATACTTCCATATATCATACATATTACGAATATTACATCCCACAAAATACCTATATCTTTTACCATCTCCACAGTTCTCAAGAGATATCAAACACTCATACCAAAAGCCCTTCTCATGGAAGGCATAAAACTTCTAATGCTAAAGCCCTTCTTCTAGAAGGCACCAAGATCTCATATCAAAGTCCTTCTCATGGAAGACACAAATCCATCTTACATAAAGCCCTTCTCTTAAAAGGCACAAGTACTCCATACAAAAGCCTTTCTCATGGAAGGCAACACTATTCATAACTTTGCAACAACTAAAAGAGCATTGTCAAGGAGAAAACTCATTTAAGTGCATGATAAGAGGGGCAAGCTTAACCAGCCCCTACATAGTTGAGCACACTCTCTCTCTTTCCCTCCAGTTGCACCCATTTTTCCTGTTCAATCTTGAAGTCATCATGGCAAATTGCCTCTCTACCGCTAGAGTCATTCTGCTGGAATCTTATTAGCTCACTAATGCTACACAATTGGAGCTATAAACCATACAAAAATAAGTGACTTTACTTCCATATCTTTAAATTTATATCATTGAGTACATGATTACTTTACCTTTAAATAAATACTACTTTATTTCAACTGTTATTACAACTATTAATCAAAGCTATCATATCAAATGCATATTATATATTTATTTGACCATTATTGTGATTCTTAGACTTTGGTTTTAATGGTTTTGTAGGTTTAAAAATACATCGGTAGCCATTGGACCTATTAGGTTCTAAGACTTTAGGAACTAATGTATTAGAACTTCAATTTGTATTATGTTGGCAAACCATGATCAAAACATAGAGTCTAGGTTTAGGCTTGCTCAAAGTATGTTTATTTTTAAAATTGGAATCGAGTGATTGCAGAATTTATTGGACTAAATCTACAAAACTTGATCGATCGAAAATTAGACTCGATTGATCGAACCACGTGCAGATTTATTTTTCTGCAAAGTTCCAATTCAGCCCAAACTTTACTTAAACATATTGGGTTTCAAGTAAAATACTCCTATATATAAAGGAAACCCTAAAATATTTTAATAAGTTTTTTAGAGAGAGAAGAGTGTGCCTCTTTTGCAGATCTAGGGTTTTGTACTTGTAGGGACACGATTTATTTAACGGCCCAAGAATGACATTGGGCTCGTATTTATGATTTGTAGAGAGTGGCCTTGAAAGGCATGACCTTGGGCATTTAATCGTGGCGTCTATGGAAGTTCTTATATGGGTGGGCCTTGCTTGACTAGCTAAGCCCGCCATTAAAGTGTCCAAGGAGCCTTATATCCTTCCCTTTCTCCCTTTTACCGAGGGAGGGAGTCCCCTTTTTTTCCTTTTATACTAGTGTTTGTTTCCCCCTTTAGAGTCCACGTGTAAGTTTTCTTTTTTTCGGGGTGCATCATCTGTCAACCCATACCTAGAGTGGTTTGGGGTCGTTGGGAAAGTTAAAGGGTATGGTTTAGAGTATGGACTTGTCGAATCTGGGTTTTGTATTATGATGTTGGCGACTTTTTCCCTTGCCCCGCCCCTACACTCGGTTTGTCCCTTTCTTCGAGCATTTCGTGAGGTGCCGAGCATGAGGTCGTCCTCGGCAATGGCTCTTCGGCTTAGGCCCAGGCCCCTAATGAGTGGGCCTAGGCCGCGAATTCTCTACCCCCACAATAGCCCCTCAAAATCCTGTTTGCAGGAGGGTTTTGGTAATGTTGGGCTTACATCATAGCTTGTTGATTTCTTACATGGGAGACGTGCCATATTAGAGGCATTCCTTTACTCCTTTGACGCTTCAATACTCAAGGCGCGCCTTCACGAGGATCTTCGATCCTACGGTTGCGAATGGCATCGAAATTGAGCCAACTCTACCTTGTCCGTAGCATTCCTTGGAAAGTCGCATGAATTGAATGCCCCCACCTTACCTCTTAATAAGTAGGATAAGAGGTTATTTTCCTTACACACAAACCCTTCGATTCTCTTCAAAATCATAACCCTTCGCCTATAATCACAGTTTTTTGTATCCGCCCTTTATGCAATATGTTTGAGACAGGACATAAAGGAACTCCATCCACCACATAGGCGCCTCTTTCCAAGACTCAAGGTAGCGTGGTCTGACAGATTCAAGAAAATCTTCCGTTTAACAAAGGGGGAAATGGTATTTCTCCTTTTTTAGTCAAAATCACAGTATCGCACTGAAGTGGTCTTTATGCTATATCGCAGCGTGGGTTACGTGGAGGCCTATCAACTTCCGGCTGCCTGCACCTTTTCTTCAACGGTCAACTGGCCCTCAAAGGTTTCTGCACCTTTTTTTCAGAGCTTTTGGGCTCTTTGCAATCAAGCCCCGAGTTGGGCTCTTTGGCTGCCTCGAGTTATAGGCATGTAAAAGTGTTGAGGAATGGTTTCCTTGAACAACGTCTTGGAAGAGCAGCCAACCTCTCCTCTCGCACTTCTTCCTCGCTTTTTCTTTATTCTCTTGTATCTTTCTTTTCGCTTATGTAGTTAGTTTTAGTATAAGCTTATTCCAGCTTTTTCATTGTAGTTGTACTATTTCTTTATCTTAATAAAAGATGAATTTATTTCTTTGTAAATACTTTTCCTTTCGAGAACTACTTTATGAACAAAAGTGTATGTATGTATCTTCCTTTAGTGACGCTTCAAAACCTTGAAATGTAACCTTACCAATTGAGATAATGGCTTAATGCCCGAATGCATGCGCGGCGACCGTCCGAGAACGATAAATACTAAATATTTCATTCGAGAAGGTAGCCGAGAAAATGAGGGACTTTAATCGTGTTTTGACAAAGTATGGCCCTATATTGCGCAATTCCCTTGGTAGAGAATCCGGGTAGGGTCAAATCCATGCGTCTGGGATTAGCCCAACTATCAAATGGGGAATTCTTTCTCGGGGTAGATTCTAAGGGCCATCTAACGTCCAGGTTGTGTCCAAACCCCGTATTGTCTCTTTTAAGTAGTTGGTTTCCCTAGAGGCTTGAGTCCGAGGACCATACAAGGCCTTGGTTCTGTCCCAAAACTTGTAGTTTTCTTCTAAGTAGTTGGTTTCCCCAGAGGCTTGAGTCCGAGGACCATACAAGGCCTTGGTTAGTTTGTGGTTTTTCTTCTAAGCGGGTTGGTTTCCCCAACAGGCTTGAGTCCGAGGACCATACAAGGCCTTGGTTCTATCCAAAACTTGTGGTTTTTCTTCTAAGTAGTTGGTTTCCCCAGAGGCTTGAGTCCGAGGACCATACAAGGCTTGGCTTGACTAGCTAAGCCCGCCATTAGTACGGGTTGTGGGACATAAGTGTCCAAGGAGCCTTATATCCTTCCCTTTCTCCCTTTTATACTAGTGTTTGTTTCCCCCTTTAGAGTCCACGTGTAAGTTTCACTTTTCTTTTCTACAACCCATACCTAGAGTGGTTTGGGGTCGTTGGGAAAGTTAAAGGGTATGGTTTAGAGTATGGACTTGTCAGATACAAGGTTTTGTATTATGATGTTGGCAGCTTTTTCCCTTACCCCGCCCCTACACTCGCTTTGCCCCTTTCTTTAGGCATTTCGTGAGGTGCCGAGCATGAGGTCGTCCTCGGCAATGACTTTCCTCGGCTTGGGTCCCGGGCCCCAATGCAGAGTGGGCCTGGGCCGCGAATTCTCTGCCCCCACAGTACCCAAAAGCTCTCTAAGGATTTTGTTGCTCTTTATGCCGTATGTGTGAATCTTCCTAAGATCTAAAGGTCTTTGCCTTCACATACACTTTGGGTTTCCAATCTCAAGATTGATGTCTAGAGCTTGGTGATCAATTTAATTGTTGATTCAAGAGCTTAAAAGATACACAAGCGGGTGTGCTTGTACTTGCTAGGAATTCAAGAAAGAAGTAGTCCGTGGACTGAGCTATCATGGGGTCGCGGTAGTAAGTTTCCTACTCGAGGTAGCAATAGGATGTTAGTGGTCTAAGTCACTATTGTGTAAACTTCAATTCTTTCATAGTGGATTCAGTTTTACATTGAGGATAGCTAGGTTAAATCATCCCCGGGTTTTTTATTGGTTTGGTTTTTCTGAGTTATTATATTATTGTGTTCTTTATTTTCTACACTTTGTAATAATATGATATATGTGTGTTAACCTAAACTTGATAATTTACCTAAGTTAATCACTTGGCTAAATAACTAGGTTAATCTGGTTGTGTTTTAAGGGGTCTAAAAATGAACAGGACCACGTGACCCAATGTTGAGTTTCGGATGCAACTCCCCGAACAGAACCTGGGCCTAGTAAGGTCATCTCTCCAATGGACCACACGTGTCCGGGTAACTGAAAAAGGCCCTTGAACAGTGGTTTCAACCTTGATCACCAATAGAAAACATTGTCTTGAGATTGTATATTTGAACTCATAGGTTATGGTGAAAAGAGAGGTTTTGTGATTTTTTTTCCTTCTTAGATGAACAACATATTCTCTAACCTCATCACCAACTGACTCTTATATGCTCTTTTATAGTTTAGCATGCAGGTTATGATTACCAACTTTGTAGTCGACTTAATGGAACTAATTAAAAATTAGGTTTTTTGTGTCTCGATCAAGTGGTGAAGAGACAATTGATAGACTAATCTCAAACAATCAAGGGTTAGTCTAGTATACAGTGATTGCCCTTTCTTGATATGAATCTTAGGAACTTGTAATCATAATTTGACAAATACACTCAACCAAGGTTGAGCATTATTCAAATAAAAATTTAATTTATCTCTTAGAAGATTTGTATGATCATACCACACATTCCATTTCCATACACCCCAACATATTCATGCATTACAATATTCATGTTTTTGCATAGAGTAAATGACAAAGTTTAGCGACAAAATTGGTTGTAAATTAAACTACAATCTTACTCAATATCTTTTTATTGGAGTTGAATTTTGACAAATCTACCATCGAATTACATTTTCTTCTTATATCCTCCATGCTTGCAAAATTTATAGAAAATTAAAAATCAATAACTATGTCATTAATAAATTGTTTAAATTGCAAGTTTTTGTAGTTTAAAATTATGAGAAATGCTAACGAATGCCCTTAGGGCATTGGTTAATAATCCATTTAAAGAAAGTTTTTATGGAAAAAGAAAAAAAAAAAGCAATTAATGTTTTGATAGATTTTTTCATTTTCCATAAAAGTGGTATGAAAACTTTCTTAAAATGGATTAGTAACTAATGCCCTAAGAGCACTCATTAGCATGACCCTAAAATTATACATAAAATATAATTTTATAGATTATATAGTAAATAATACTCTCTGTGTCCCAATTTGTTTGTCCTGTTTGAAAATTCAAACTTTTTAATTGAACATCATTTATTGTTTTGTCTACCTTATAAAAATGTATAAGAATACAAAACTACCCTTAAATCTATTTATTAGGTTTTTTTTTTTAATTTTTTAAATTTTTTTAAGAGAGTTATTTTTAATGAGGTAACTAAAAATGTGCCTCAATTAGATTGATTTTTTAAATATTTGTCAGTTTTCTTTTCAAATAGTTTTGAAAATAAATTAGGGATATAATAGGAACATTAGTAAATTAATTACTTTTATTTTTAGAAACATGACAATATTTTGGGACATCCTAAAATGGAATAGATGACAAACAAATTGGAACAGAGGGAGCATCCAATTGGCACAAAATTTGACATATATATTAAGAGTATAAAGAACATGCAATCCAACAGTTAGATTTTCGAAATATGTTGTAATGTTAATGATATTAAGTAAGGCTGTAGCCTTAGGTTATAATCAATTTTGTAGCTAAATTTTGTTTAATAGTAAATGCATTTATTTTCTATTTGCCGACATTAAAGGGTTGCGAAGAGACCCTACTTGAGTGTTCTAGGATACGCTATCATGTTGACTTTAAGACTAAAATTTAAGGCAATGTCTCAAACTCTAGCATCAAAGATATACAATGATAGGATGCTTTAAGAGTATTGATTTAGGAAATATTTTTAGAAACTTTTATGAAAAAAGAAGTAAGTAATTAATTGTTTTGTCGGCTTTTCATATTTTCCATGAGAGTGATGTCAAAACTTTCATAAAATTGTTTATTAATAATTGCCCTAAAAATATCTTGTAACAAGACCCATACAATAATATATGGGTTATGTTAACAACCTTTTTGAAATTTTTATGACAATTTTTTTTCTTTCTTTTTTATAGTTTTATCTCATTTTTTTTTTTTTTTTCAACTTTATAGTACCGCTTAATGTATTTTTTGACTTTTTCTGACAAGGTTCCCGTTAATAACAACTTTTTTGAAATTTTTATGACTTTTTTTTTTTAATCTCATTTTTTCAGCTTTATAGTACTGTTTAGTATCTTTTTTGACTTTTTCTAACATTTTTTTGTGTCTTTTTTGCACCTTAACAAGCACTGGTTGGTGCTTGTTAACATTTCCTATAATATATATTCGAAAGCATTACAATATTTTTGAAATCATCATTTACATCACTTTTGTTATGTGTCAATTATAATATATTATATTAATAATTGACATAAAAAAGTGTTTATAGACTTATTTAAAAAATAATCGGCTAATTATGATAAATAAATTGTAGCACTACTATAGAGTTACATTAAAGATCCAAGTAGATCTTTTTTTTTTTTTTGAGAAAGAAATTGATGGATTTTATTAATAAAATTCAATTAATCGAAACAATATGAGATGGGACATCTTCCATCTATACTTGAAAATCTGGTATGTATAATACATTTTTAGCCGGACTATTTGTCGTTTCTCTTAATGTGAGAATACAACAATCCTTCTTTATGTGAAAACCTAATACAATGAAATAACCTTGCAAAACATTTAACATCACAACTAAGTAAACCAACTCAAACTCCCGCTTGAGTGACATCTTCCAAACTTAGATCAAAGATCCAACTGTAAAGTTAATATTTTCAAGCTCTAGGGGACTGTAAGCCTTTTCCTTGGCATTCTCGGAAATTCCAATAATCTTTTACTTGAAACATTGTATGATAAATTTTTGACTATGTTTGTGAGCTTTTGGATTGCACCAAGGTAGGTTTATTCACTATATATCCATATTGACCAACCCGTGACCGTGAACCACTCTATATTCTGTTTCGTTCTGATCATCCATGACAGCCTCTCTTTGAAGTCCAATTAAAATACCAGTAGATCTTAAATTAGATTAGACTAGAGCACTCGAAAAGAAAGAATTTAATTCACGTCTTATTCGTTCCACATTTACATATACAGCTGAACCGCAATTAATTATATTAATTAGGACAGCTAACTACTTCGACTAGGCAATGGGCTTGCATGCATTTCCGTGTTGAATAGTTGACAAGTCAATCTACTAGCAGCAAATCAGCAATAACATGCATGGAGCCCCGTTGTCAAATCACAGTTTATTTAATTTGATTCACATGTCCCATGTCAAAAACCAAGAGACGTAAGCGTTTCAAAAATCTCCTACTTTAATTAATATATGTCACCAAAATCTTTTGAAAAATTCAAACTTTGAGTAATTGTTAAAAATAAAAAAATAAAATCAAGCAGCACTACTTTTGCATTTCTAATATTGTTTTTTTCTTCAATTTATTAAATAACCTTTGCCGACTATTGCATGTCGTTTCCCACTTATTTGGCCAAATATTTTATTCAAGCTGCAACATTTAAAAAAAAAAAAAAAATTTTTAATCTTACCTTTTGAATGAAAAACTTATTAAATCACCGAATAGACATATTCCTATATTGTACAAATCTTCAATTTATGTGAGACCGAAAAGTGATGATTGATAGAAAATTCACCATTGTCACCGAATAATATATGAAAATTTAGTACATGATTGAGTATAATAATCCATGAAAGAAGTCATCGTTACGACTTTGTAGGCACTAGACACAATGGATTAGGTGTCATCCAAAATTTCGAGCTAAATTTGGTGCTTGTCCATATGGAATCATATTATACTTTTCAAAGTTTAATGTTTCTGAATTTTGAGAGATATTCAATAAACCCACGTCAACTTTTGCATCAGTTCCGGAAATTCACTATAATTGGATGATGTTAAGATGGAACTATATCAGTCTTCTAGACCCAATAAAATAAGAGAGCGGGAGATCATATAATTTAAGCTTAGTTATGTATATTTTTCCTCCAATGTATTAAGGATAATTTGAGAATGAAAGAATAGATGGTATTTAAAAATTTTCTGAAGTACTTTTGGAGTGGATTTTTTGAGGTACAATTTTCTAAAACCTCCTTCTTTTTATTTATTTATTTTTTTATTTTTATTTTTTTAAAGTACAATTATATAGTCATCAAACCCAACTTAGTTTTAGTCGTTAGTATAAGCTTATAATAACATGCACAATATTTAGTAAAATGCATCGAAGAGGAAGGGAAGGAAATGATCTCATCCTTTTTAGGTAAAATATATAGTTTGTGACAAAATTTGGAAGAAAATTTTGCAAATGCAAAATAATTAGAGGGTATAAGTCTATAATTTTACATCGACCTTATAATTTCAACCTATGACTTTGATTTCTAGTGTAGGTGATAATTGAATCTCGGATCTCTTATTCAATCATATATAAGAGATTTATTAGTTCAATTGATCAGTAACTCACCAGCTTTAATAAACTTAAACTGTTATATATGTCCATATTTTCTTATTATAAATAGGAGATTAGGTGTACTATATGACTTTGGATTAATTGAAATCAGTGAATGACATTCTAATTATTGGCAAAAATACAATCTCTTTTTTTATTTGAACACCTCTAGATAGGCTCTAACTCCTTTAACATTTTGTATTCATTAAAATAAAATAAAAATAAATGCATGCAGGCAGGTGTCACAATTATTACACAAGAATCTGATTGACAAAATGCTTACAAATTTGAATCATTAGAGCCTAGAAAAGGTATACAAGAATCTGATTGACAAATGCATACAAATTTGAATCATTAAAGCCTAGAAGGTATACGTTTTTTTCTATCAAACACATCAAGCTTTTATATATATGGGACCTCGATAGCATGCTGCTATAGAAAAACAAAGTCACTTTAAGCAAGCGTGTGGGTCACTACTCACCAATCAATATAGTGGCTGTGGAAAATTCTTCACACTTTACATTCTCATGCTTGTCCTTATTTCACATTAGTCTCTGCGACTGAAATACCAGAAATTCTTTAAGATAATTAACTAATAAACAAAAGAGAATAAGAAATACGGTAGAAACTAATCATGAATTAAGACCTAAGGGAAGGAAGAGACAGAGTAAAAGTGTGTGTTATGCTCCTGACCATCAAACCGCTAAAAATAGATGTAAAAGTATAAGATATTACAAATTAAGCATGGGAGTTTTTTTCATATCGTTTTCAGTATGTGCTGTGTGGTGGTCCTTCGGAGCAGCATATATACATACTAAGTCAAACTCACTCACTATAACAAGTGGAATCCTCATGAACTTTATTTTCTTTCCTTATCACAAGGTTGGGAATCCAGATTCTCCTTCATTAGAAATTTGGGCAACGGTAAATCATAAGACTTTTGATTATAGACTTTATTTTTTAAAATTGAAAATTACAAATACCACTCCTGTTGTATGTTTTTAAAATGTAGAGCGATTATGTGTTTTATATTGACACTGATAATAAAGAGCTATCATCAAAAGCACATGTTATAGGTTGAAACTTTCTTAAATAAAAAAAAAAAAAAAAAAAATTCCAGGCATTTTGCTTTGTGACATATTTTCCTCAACTGCCAATAATACCCATTAGAAAATATATATTTTATAATTAAAAAAAAAGAGATTTTTCTGCATGTATTTTTTGCCTTGTGAACAAAAAAACAAACCCAAAAGATCATTAAAAGAAAAGGATATGGAGAACCATAAATGTGTGGATAAAAATATATTTTTCTTTAATTCTTTCTCTACACCGCTATGTGCGATGTTAGCATTTACCACATTATTAAATTCTATTAAATATAATTCATAAAATAAAGGAAATATGTATCAAAAAAAAAAAAAAAAACTATAGAATAACCCTATTATTTAAATATATACCCAGCGGATGGAATGTCTAATCTATGCATTTTAAAATGAAGAAATAAGCTAGCTACTTTTTTCCGTTAAGGAAGCTAATTGAATATAAAGAGTAAAGACCAGTAAGTAATACTAATTTCTAACTTTGAAAATTCAATGGCATCCTTTGGTTGTGATATCCAACAAAAAGGCCTTTAATTTTAATTTGTTTTGGAGTGTTGTATATATATAAGTATATGTATATCTTTCAGGCCAAAATGAGCATTTGTTCCTTTCGCCTAAAAGATGTAACAAAATGTCTCTATTATGAAATTATCTAAAAAAATACCCCTGTTTTGAAACTCGATTTTTAGAAAATTGAGCTTCAATGAAAAACTCAATTTGATGAAAATTAAGTAATGTGAGAAATTTTACATAGAACTTGAGTTCCATGTATATTTTTTTGTAAGTTTGATTTCACATAACTTGATTCTCTAAAAATCAAGTTTTTCATTAAAACTAATTTTTTAGAAAATCGAGTTTAAAATAGGAGCATTTTGCTAGATAGTTTTAGAACATGGCATTTTGCTGGAAAATTTTGATGAAAGGGCCAAATGCCCATTTTGGGCATATCTTTCATAAACATCAATTTTGTTTTCATTACTTGACTTGGTTCTTATTTTAATTACACATATAATCTTCTTTATGAAACTCAAGCAACAATAATGCTGATCATCAGGTCAGATATTCATAAGCAATAATCATATATATTTGACTATATTCTACATATTTTCGGTCAATGATCTGTAATATGAATTCGTTTACTACTAATTTATTACTTAGTAAACACTATTAGCGTATGCTATTGGGACATAAACAAATATTTCAGTAGGCAAAAGCCATTTTTACACAGGACGGTCCCCCATGCAATGCTACTATGGCAAGGAAATTATATATAGAGAAGTGAAAGGTATCACAGAAAAGGAAATTTTTTTAAGAGAGTATGTGAAATCATTGAATATTTGGTGCAATAATTGGTGGCTTAGAAGTGAAGCATTTATGCAATTGGCAATCTTTGCTATCGTTCTTTTCCGATTCACCAAACAAGATTCTCTACAACAAATTGCGTTCATACTTGATACTGTTAAATACTTAAAATCACACAAAAAGGCCTACCGAAGTTTTAGAAATTTACAATGAATATTTGGTAAAATGGTGAATAGAACCACGACAACAAAGATTTTTACTAGTAAAGATACTGGATATCAAGGGACTCATTGACTAGCTAGGCGTTCGCATTGGAACGATTGAGCGCATACATTTCTCTTTAACCAATGGTGTTTGGTGAAGGTTTACCATTCCCCCATAACATATGAGGGGACATGGCCTTCCCCTATAATGGTAACAAGGGAGAAGGCCTATGTCGTTTTACATTAAAGAGAATGTCTAGAAATACAAAAAATTTGACACTTGATAATGTGACAGATTGTTAGTATTAGATTAAAAAAAAGGAGAAGTGATGTTAGTGGTAGATTGAGATAAAAATAAGTCTCAAAAAGAAAAAAGAAGATAAAAACTAGTTAAAACTTGTCATTTATGTTAGCTATAGCAACTGTGCATTATTTTCTTCTTTATTTTAATGAAAACTACCTTACTTTAGTTTTGAATGATGAACTTTCAATTTTTTTTTCTCCATTAAATTGGTAGTGTGGAATTGAAACATCACTGTAAGGAAGTCAAGTGATGCCAACTAAACAAATGATTTGGATAATCGACACACTTCCTAGCTTTGTCATTTAAAAAATATTCCTTTATACTTCCTTACTAATAAAAGTCTCGCTTACCTAAAGTTGAGTGAAATCTGGGCATCCATGTCGCATTCTAGTTGAAATTGGGTACAATGCTATAGAAACCAACAATTTACAAATTTATTAAACCAAGATTCAGATGATAAAAGATGGATAAGAATGATAATAAAAACAATTTTCCTTAGTTGAAGACACTAGCTCCCAAACATCTGCCTGGCCCAGTTGTGCCTATAATTCATCAACTTATGTCTTCATACTCATAGGCCGACATGTTTTGGTCCTACTGTTAGGTCCTAAAGCATAGAGAATGACTTTCTCAACAATTTATACTCTTTATATATATATATATATATATATGTATGTATGTATGTATGTATGTATTGTTAATCAAATCACTATAAACAATTAATATAGAAACCATAAAATAGTTAACAACAGGAAATGGACAAGTATCAAGTCGAAGGCTAGAGATGTTTATTCTATTTCTTCAAATTTATTTAAAATAATTATCAAAGTCATCTATGTCTATAAGACCTTATATAATTTAATGGAATTCGGAAGGAGGCTAGGGGACAACGTTGAATAAAGATTGGAACTTTTTATAATTGTAAAAGCTTATGGATACTTTTTTTTTTTTGTTGAAAAAAGCTTATGGATAGTGGATACATTAAATAGGAAAAAAAAAGTTTTTTCTTAAAATAGTCCTAATGCAAAAAAAAAAAAAAAAAAAAAAAAAAAAAAAACCCACTGACGTTGTCCTTTTCTTTCAAGGTTTTCTTGGCGGAATTATCGGACTATCCTCATGCCAAAACCTCAATTTTTTAAAACCCTATTGATGATTTAGTGATTAGTGAAAAATAAACTGTGAACGTACGGATGGTGTTTCCTATTTCTATGTACGTAAAACATATACATGATTCTTACGGAATACAAATGCAAAATAATTAAATTATTGCACTTAATTTACCTATAATATATTCTAAAAGAGGAGTGAAATTAATTATATTAGGACTATTACTATAACAAAAAGAATTTGATAACTAAATTAAACTACTTACTAATAATTAATTAGTATTAAATTTATATTAGACCATCCCATAAAATATGAATATACATACATACAGATTTATGGAAAATATTCATTAATTTTGAATTATTTATGAAAATAGAAGTTTACATTTTATACTTTTCTTTGATCATTCTGCACCTTAGTTAGGAAAATTTGTGGCTCCCCCAGTTGAGATAAAAAATTCCGAGTGGAACTCTAACGAATATGACCAGTCAATAATCCAACAGCTAGAAAATGGGTAATTAATAAAAGCAAAGCCTTGAGAACTCCCTTAATATATAATATATATATATATATATATATTTATATATATAGTACACACATATTGATTTAGTTATGTATATTTTTTGTTCACAACGTTGAGTCGGCCGTGATAAGAAAAATGCATTCCACAACATCCACGTCACATGCATGGTAGCTGGAAGCCTGGAACTCTTGTATAAATACATGATAACTCTAGTGCCTTAAACCACCCAACAAAGCAAAAGGCCTTCTTTTTCTTCTTCTTCAATAATCATTATGGCTCACTCTTATTCTAGCTCAGCAATTCTAACTACCACAATTAAGTTCTGCCTCTTATTCTCACTTCTTTTGGGGATGGTCTCAGCTCAGTTGTCCCCTACTTTCTATGCAACATCATGCCCTAATGCCCTTTCCACCATTAATTCAGCTGTAAACTCCGCAGTGTCAAGTGAGAAACGCATGGGAGCATCCTTGCTCCGTCTTCACTTTCATGACTGCTTTGTTAATGCAAGTCTCCTCTCTCTCTCTCTCTCTCTCTCTCTCTCATGAATGCTTTGTTTTTACTTTTTATAACTCACCGACATCTTTTTCTTTAAGTTATTTGTTTGACTTCTCAAGGTTTTATACGTATTCATGTGTGTGTTTTTTTTATACTTATTTCGCATTATCTCATATCAAGATTTTCTTTTGTTACTTTGTTTTTGGTCCTGTTTTCCCTTGCTCCTTCCTGCCTAGAGTTGTCGCTGCTGAGGAACGATGATTGCATTGTGTTTCATATAAGAATGTTAGGGACATAAATTTTTTTCCACAATATATTATATTAAGATGGTAAACTGTAAACGAAAACATCACTTTATATGGGTCCATCAATAATATTATTTTTATGCACTATTCACAATAAATCATTTAATCCAATTGTGAAAAAATTATATAGGCATATTATTTGATAGTGACAACTTTGGAATAAAAGCTATGGGACCAAATGTTGCTAAAGATTCCCGCAAAATAATTGCAATGGCTTCCTTTGGCATAATAATCTAATTTGTACATCAAGACGCGCGCTGATGGCTAACATTGGCTAGCTTCTTATTAAAGAGATTGTAGCAGTCCCGGGGTCAAGTCCGTCACTTTAATTTGGCCAGGCTGGTTGCTAAGTTTTATATTTCACATACTATATATTGACATAATATTGTATTATAAGCCATACAGAGTCATTTAATTGTTTATTCCAAAAGAAAAATGAAGGATAAATTTCATGGAAATTCATGACAACATATATATATATATATATATATATATATTATATAATATTAAACAATTTGAACTTCTTATGTAGGCATATAAACATATATACATGGGTGCAATTGTACGGAGGAGTACTGATACTGTAGACTATAGCTGCTATAAACTTTACTACGTAAAATTTATAAACTATCGTCTTAACTTTTAAATGAAATATATATATATATATATATATATATATATATATATATTATTGTATAATTTAAATGACACCAATGATTTTCATTGTTAAATCATATATATATATATATTGAAAATCTTTTATAATAAAAATTAATAATAACTTTAATACTTTCCTTTGTGATGAGACACATGATAGGATTCTTTTAACACAACATAAATAAATAAATAAATAATGAGTTTGAATAACATTATGTAACAGGGGTGTGATGCATCAGTTCTCTTAGACGACAATTCAACTTTCACTGGAGAGAAAACAGCGGGTCCCAACAATAATTCACTAAGGGGATTTGATGTAGTAGACACTATCAAATCTCAATTGGAAAAAATTTGCCCTGGTGTTGTGTCTTGTGCTGACATTTTAGCCGTTGCTGCGAGAGATTCCGTTGTTGCAGTAAGAAAAAGTCACAACTTCATATTATTTATGAATTTTAATTTGAACCATAATATTATAGGGAAATCAACATCTTGTTGTTTTGCTGTCATTTTCATCATATTATTTGTTTTTATTCAGCTAGGTGGGACTAATTGGACAGTTCAATTGGGTAGAAGAGACTCTACCACCGCAAGTTTAAGTGCTGCTAATTCCAACATCCCTGCTCCAACATTGAATCTTAGTGGCCTTCTCAGTGCCTTCTCAAACAAAGGTTTCACTGCCAAAGAATTGGTGGCCCTATCAGGTTGGTTTTATTTTTTAAATCCTTTATGCCTTTAGAAAGGGCTCCTCATTAATTGACCAAACATTATTTTTATAATTTGTTCAGGATCTCACACAATAGGCCAAGCAAGGTGCACAGTTTTCCGAACCAGGATTTACAATGAAACCAACATAGATTCCTCATTTGCAACTTCATTGAAATCGAACTGTCCAAGCACTGGTGGTGACAACAATCTTGCCCCTCTAGACTTGACTAGTCCAACATCTTTTGACAATGCTTACTTCAAGAATTTGAGAAGCAACAAGGGTCTCTTGCACTCAGACCAACAACTCTTTAATGGGGGTTCCACAGATTCACAAGTTAATGCTTACAGCTCCAACTCCGCAAGCTTTCTAACAGACTTTGCAAATGCAATGGTGAAGATGGGGAACCTTAGCCCACTCACAGGCACAAGCGGCCAAATTAGGACAAATTGTAGAAAAGCCAACTAAGTTAAGTCAATGGAGTGTGCCTTTTTGAGGATTCATTTCATTGTTGTCGCTATTGCTAGTAAACAAAATTTTTCATAGTCATTGATGTGAGATGTTATAGTTGATGTATAATAAAAATTGTGAAAATTTTTGAATATGTATTATTGTTATATCAAATATATAGACATTTTTGTTCAACTTGAAATGCTTCCCTCGTCTTGTTATATTGAAAATGCGAAAGTGATATATATATATATATATATATATATATATATATATATATATATATATATATTATATTTACAACAAAAATACAATAAAAAAAGAGAATTCAACAAATAATAAGTAGCTAGATAATATTTAAAATAAACAACAATTGAGACCACAAAGAAACTCAATTAAGAGAGAGCAATCAAAGTTTAACCTTAACAACAATCCAATGGATAAGTCCATTAATTCAACTGATGTACTCATGTATATTTAAGGTGTATTAAGTCCAAAAAAGTCCAATATTTTGACAAATTGATCCAATTTCCTCATGTAAGTGTTAAGAGGTAACTACCATTCCAAATAAAGAATCAAATGACCAAGTGACTACTATGGCAAGTTGGCAATATACTTGATTTTAAACCTTTTTTTTTTTTTTTTTTATTTATTTTTTTAAGGGGAAGTGAGGAAGCAATTGGAAATATATTTGGTTTATGGGAAACTAGAAACTCCAAAAAAAGATAGACAAAATTTAACTGGTGTATCTTGGGGAAGTCCGAGAAACTCTATCAATTGTGACTCTCCTATCCTCTAGTCAAGCTTCAATGGCCCAATTTGTCATTGATTGTCCTCTCTCTCTCTTTCTCTAGAAGCCAACCAAGCCTGAAAATCATACAAAGTGTTCTAAGCAGACATTTTACTTTTTAGATTTTAAATTTAAGCATCTTCTCCAGCTTTTGCAAGACAATCACGAGCTAAAATTGTAAATCAAATCAATGATTAGGGAAGCTAAATCAGCGTGAATTCCACATAACTTAGTTTAGTTAGGCCCTATAGGCTATAGATAAACCAAGTCCATATAGAGCTACAGTATCATTGCCAATTTTGTAAGGCTACCACCCATATATATCAAGTAGAAGTGTTAATTAATTAATGGACAAAGTTTCTTTCCAATCCTTCGAACTCCCACTAAAAAGTTAAAATGACTATATATTTTGAAAATTCAACTGTTGGATTAATTGTATGTTTTTTTATGTTCTTAACATGTATGTCGATTTTTGTTCAAATCGAGTTTAATTAATATTTGATCCATAAATGTAATTTTTATGCATAATTCAATACTACAAAAAATTGAAAATTAAGTATTTAATTAATGACATAATTATTGATCTTTGATATTTTGAAATTTTACAAGCATGAAGTATGAAATAAAAAATGAAATTTAGTGATGGATTTATCAAAATTCACATTCAATAAAAAAAAAAAAAAGTCAAAAGAGTTTCTCTTCAAAGTTCAAACTCGTTTGGACATAAACTTTGTCCTTAATTAATTCAAATTTTAGCTCACATTAGAAACTAAATCAAAATATTATTTTCAGTTTTTTGTCTAAAAAAATTACCATATAAATAGATAATTAACTTCATCTTTTTTTTTAGAAATCATCTTCGTCCTTAATTTATCATTTTAAACTCCTTAATTTATCATTTTAAACTGTTGAAGTAACTAACTAATTAACATATTATATACCATATTATATTAAATTTTGGTATAAATTTTCCTTCTTCCAACTATTAAATAAAAAAAAAACAAAAATATATGCAAACTATCCAATTCATAGGAATCTCTTTATAAAAGGGATTTTCCTAGAAATATAATAATATCTTGTGAGGCCAAGTAATAATGAGGATATGGCTTAGGTCAATTATGTGTACATCAATAAATGTAACAAATTAGGATGCTTTCGATTATCCCATCACCATCATCTCATACATATTAACTGTTTCCAATTCCTAACGTTGTACCTAATATCAGAGTTGGTTTGGGAATAATTTATTTAATTAAAATTGATTTTATTTTTTGCTGAAAGTACTGTAAATAAAGCTAAAAGGTAGCTAAAATAGTACAGTAAGACTTATAAATAGTACCAAAAAGTGTAATGAGACTCATAAATAGTAGTAAAAATAAACTGAATAGTAGTAAAAATAAACTAAATAAAAAAAAAGCTAACTTTTATGCCAATGACAAACACAACCTCATTCTCTCTGTCTCTCTTGGGAAAAGTCAAACTTTGTACATATCATTTAATCTCATATTCAAGTTAAATAGCAGTGATTAGACAAATATTAACTTTTCATTTTCTTGATTGCAAGGAACTCTTTTTGATTTAAAAATAAATAAAAATAAACACTAACACTATACATGGAAAGGAGAAAATTATGTAAAGCCTTTAAAGCAATTACATAACCTCAAGAACCACTACAAAATGGTTTAACTCTAAGCTTGTATTAATAATTGAGGATTTTAAAGAACTTTTTTTTGATTTAAACACTACTGATACGGTACTTTGTATCCATAGTTTTGATTGATTCATAACAAAAATTCATATCTTTTTTTATGGGACAAATCACCTGTGTTAAATTTATTTTTCCGCTACATTTAGAATTATTGATGATTTGTTTGTATTGCCACGCTATTGCATGTAATTTGATCTAATTAATTAACTTGTGTAATTAATTAATTTGCAAATGGTCAATTCATTTTAACTCAATAGCCTTGCACATTTATTAGTGCAATATTGTTAGGTTTTAGACCCTCAGAAACTAGATTGTTTAACCTAATTAATTAATCAAGTGAATACTTAGGTTTATTATTCAAATCTAGGTTAAAACAATAAAGTCATATCATGTAAAGCAGCGGAAAAAGTAAATAATACAACGATATGATGAGCTAGGAAAACTAAAATGGTAAAAAATCTAGAGAGCTTTTAACTTAGATATCCTCAAGGTAAAAAGCAAATCCATTAGAAAGAATTGAAATTTACAATAAGAATTAGATCACTAACATCCTATTGCTACTATATGTAAAACTTACTACCACGACTCCATGATAGCTCCGAATCCATGGACTACTTCTTTCCTTGGCCTTTGCAACACAAGCATCCACACTTGTGATTTTGAGACTCCACTTAAAAGTTTATCAACAAAAATTCTTCTGTTTGTGACTCCAAGACCACCCTTGAAGGTTTAGATCTTCAATTATTGTTGATCTACCGGTTCTAAAGATATGAGAGTGATATCTGGTAGTGATTTTGATAAAGGAAGTCACAGAACCTTTTTGGATCTTACAAGAGCATCTCCAAAGTCATAATAAAACATGCCTAGGGTTTCCTTTATATACTAGAAGAAGTAGATTTAAAACCCTAATCCTCTTTGGGCTTGAATCGTTGTTGGGTCGAATTTAAAATTCTGCAAACCCGTATTTCGATTGGTCGAGTTTGTCTTTTGAATCGATCGAACTAGGGAAATTTTGAATTCTCTTTTCTCAGCAGCTTGCTTGTACTTGAATCTTGACTTGAATCACCTTGAGTATTGACTAATAATACCTATAAACTCTAGGATCTATATTTATATAAGTTTGTGTTCATAATTTGCCAATTATTCTAAGCTTTTAGAACCTAACAAATATGCTAGACATATCATTGATTATGTAACTTGGATAGAGGAAATACCTTTTATGGTTGAGTCTATTGTGGCTCATGATGTAGCGATGTTATCTTCATTTCAATAAAAGTTACCAGTTTTCTTATAAAAAAAAAAAAAAAAATTTTAGGTTACATTAGAAACTAAATAAAAAAATTATTTTCAATTTTTTGTCTAATAAAAAGTTATCATATAAATAGATAATTAAATTCATTTTTTTTTTTTTGGTTGTTGAGAAATTAACTTTGTCCTTAATTTATCATTTTAAACTATTGAAGTAACTAACTAATTAACATATTATATACCATATTATATTAGATTTCGGTTTAAATTTTCCATCCTCCCAGTATTAAATAATTAAAAAAAACAAAAATATATGCAAACTATCCAATTCATAGGAATCTCTTTAAAAGAGGGATTTTCCTAGAAATATAATAATATCTTGTATAAGGTCAAGTAATCATGAGGATGGCTTAGGTCAATTATATATACATCAATACATGTGCCAAATTAGGATGATTTCCAATATCCTGCCACCATCTTCTCATTCATATTAGCAATTGAGTTTGGCTTTCTTTGTACTTTTTTAATTGGAATCTCCTTTTATTTTAATGAGAAATTGTTACATCATCTACTAACTAAATAAAAAGTGGAGATTAAAACCCACTATCATTTGTCATTGTGTATTTAAAATAAAAGGAGACATCCAGTTAAAAAGTATTGGAGAGATAAGACAAATCCTTAGTTGTTTCCAATTCCTAAGTTTATACCTGTTGTACCTAATGTTAATCTCTCAATCTCTCTTGGGATAAGGTATCATTGTATCTCATATTCAAGTTAAATAGCAGTGATTAGACAAATATTAACTTCTCCTTTTCTTGATAGCACGGATCGAACTCTTTTTGATTTAATTTTTTTTTTTTTTAAAAAAAACCTAAACACTAACACTACACTAAATGGGAAAAGCCATGTAAATGCCTCTAAAGCAATTACATAACCTCAAAAACCACTACAAAATGGCCTAATTCTTCTAGTGATAAATGAGGGTTTCAAAGGACTTTTTTGACTCAAACACTATTGATATGGTACTTTGTATTCGCAATTTTGATTGATTCATAACAAAAATTCATATCTTTTTCTCTAGGACAAAGAAAAAAAATTATCTCTATTTTTTTTATTTAATATTAGCATGTGAAGCAAATTAAGGATAAAATAAATTATAGAATTAGATATATAATTTGGTTTTTGACCATTCATTTATATTGAATTTTTTTTTTCAAGGAATAACGTACTTAGCAAAAAAAAAAAAGGAAAAAAAAATTTCAGTTTATGGGCAACTACAAAGTACAAACTCCAAACAAAAAACATAGACAAAATTGAAGAGGTGTATCATGGGGGAGGCCGAGAGAGTCTATAAATTGTTACTCTCCTATCCTCTAGTAAAGCTTCAGAGGCCCAATATTTTGGACAAGCTAGGATAGTGACTCAAGGTGATGACAGCCAAGCCCAATTTGTCATTGATTGTCGTCACTATATATTACGGACTGCCTCGTAGCAATGCCAACTAATTAATTTAGATTTTAACTCACGTTAGAAACATAATCAAAATATTATTTTCAATTTTCTGTCTAATAATAAATTACCATATTAGCAGATAATTAATTCCATCCTTAATTTATCATTTTAAAATATTAAAGTAACTCACTAATTAAAATATCATATATCATATTAAATTAGAGTTCGGGTTTAAAATTTTCCTCCTCCAACTATTAAATAATTAAAAAAACACAAAAATATATGCAAAGATAATATTAATGATAAAGAAAAAGATCAGAAAGATATGACTGTTGAAAGAATAAGACTTTTGTCATAGAAAAAGTAACATAATATATTGATAAATATGAAGGAGATCTGATCAACAGAATTTACAAAAGCAAATCTTGAAATTAGAACAAGTACTTTTACTAATAATCTAGATAATTTAGTTCTTGAACACGAGTACCACTTATGTGGAAAGTTTGAAAATCTTGATTTGCCGTTTCCATATATTTGCATCTAAATCATCCATTGATGGCCTTAGTCCACTAACTGGACTCTCCTTTCTATTTTCACCTTCACAAAAGTTGAATCACAATAGCTTCAAAAAGTAGACCCAAAATGGGCATTTTCAACTCAAAAAAGAGGAAATTTTGATAGATAAAAATAAAAAGATAAAGGCTTCATAAACTGAAGAAAATAAATAGCCTATCCACTCCAGGGAAGCTACCTATTGATGGGACCTTGAATTAGACATTACCAATGTCCGAATCACATGGTTGAGAATTTTATGGTTGTGTCGATACGTTTGTGGCAATAGACCTTATAGTTTTCGGTCCATTTCCGTATAGGAATATAGTTAGCCCTTACCTAAACAAAGTGGGCCTAATCCTTGAGGATGTTGTAAGATTCCTCTAAGAAATTATTTCATCGAATGTATTCCCCTAGACCTAGGAATGGTGACATGGAATAAACCTCCAATTAATAGGAATCTCTTGTAGAAGGGGATTTTCCTAGAAATATAATAATATATTGTGAGATCAAGTAATGAGGATGGCTTAGGTCAATTATGTATACATGTGCCAAATTGGGATACAATCCCATCACCATCATCTCATCTATATTAGCTAATTCCTAACATTGCACCTAATGCCAAATTGGGATACAAAATTTGTATTATCTTTCTCATCACCATTCCATCCCTCAAAAATATCAAAAAATTGAATTTTCAATTATTCCTAAACGATTTTTTTTTTAGAAAACACCTAATGTCAATTTCTCTATCTCTCTTAGGACATCTTTTTGGGATATCTCAAAATGGAATGTAGTTAAAAAAAAGGGGAAAATTACATTTTACCATCTTAAACTATACCCTATATTACACTTTGCACCCTAAACTATTCAATTGCATGCTTTGCACCCTAAACTATGACCTTTGTTACATAAGTCAAATGTTAGTTTTATGTATGGAAATTTGTAACACATGACTTGCACATGATTTTTGTTTAAGTGACACACAATTTAAAGACAAAAACCCCTTTTCCAATCAATTAAAAAAAAATCTCTCTCTCTCATGTGCGTAGCATCTCCTCCTCCCCAAATCAAATCTGTCTAAATTCCCAACAGCTCTTATGTGTCAACTCCTCTCCTTTCTCTCATTGTTCAGTTGCTCCACTAAGTAAAATAAGACTAAGTTGAAAAAAAATGGAAATCTACATCAAGTTTAAAAAAATAAAAATAAAATTAGAAAACTATCTAAAACATGAAGTCCAGAGATAGTTTGAGGAATAATAAGAGGTAGACAAGACTAATATGAACTTTTAAAGAAGTATGTCAAGATTGAATCCATTCAAATTTTTATTTTAATATTAATTATTATAGATTTTTATTGTGTTATACCTATGCTTTGACCCCTCACCGGGTGTTGTAAAGAAAGCCATATATATATCTCTCATATGGTAGGCCCGGATTGGTTTTTTTTTTTTTTTTTTTTTCCGGATGTTGGTTGTATGTGTTTGCATTAATTATCTCTCGGATTCTATTATAATTATCTGCATTCAAAACAAACAAAAATATGTCAAGATGATGACCATCATGTTTTAGAGGAGAAACTCAAGAATTCCAAAAGAAGAGAAGAGCTGTTGGCGAAGAGAGAGGGGAAGAGCTGATGCTTTGGCACGTGTGAGAACTATTGGGGATTTAGGGTTAGACAGAATTTGATTTGAGGAGGAGAAGTGGCTAGCACGTGAGAGAGAGCTTTTGTTTTTAATTGATTGGAAAGAGGGTGTTTTTGTCTTTAAACTATGTGCCACCTAAGTAAAAATCACATGCAAGTCATGTGCTATAAATTTCCATCTAATTTAACAGTAAAACTAACTTTGGGGTGCAAAGTGTAACAAAGGTTAGAGTTTAGGGTGCAAAGCGTGCAATCGAATAGTTTAGGGTGCAAAGCGTGCAATCGAATAGTTTAGGGTGCAAAGTGTAATCTAAGGTATAGTTTAGGGTGGTAAAGTGTAATTTCCCCAAATAGCGGTGATTAGACATATATTAAATTTTCTTTTTATTGATTGCACGGAACTCTTATTGACTGTCTCACAACAAAAATTCATATATGATAGTTTTTAGATCCCTTAAAACACAATTGATTTAACCTAGGTAATTAGCCAAGTTGTTACTTAGTCCAATTTAACAAAACTAGGTTATCACAATCAAAACAAACATATCATGCACAGAAGCGGAAAGATAAATAACACAAGATATGATCACCCAGGAAACCAAACCGGTAAAAACCTGGGGAGGATTTGACTTAGTTATTCTCAAGGTAAACTTGAATCCACTATCTTGAAAGAATCGAAGTTCATACAATAAGACTTACAAGCCCCCACGCTCGACTTCTTATTGCTACCAACCAAGAGAACTTACTAACACGACCACGTGCAAGCTTCGAATCCACGGACTCCTTCTTTCTTGGATTCACCACGCTTGACTTCTTATTGCTACCAACCAAGAGAACTTACTAACACGACCACGTGCAAGTTTCGAATCCACGGACTCCTTCTTTCTTGGATTCACCACCGGATACAAGCACACCTGCTTGTGTTTTCTTTAAACTTCAATGGCAAAGAATCGAATTGATCATCAATGTGTAGATAATATCTCCTCCTTGAAAACCCTAAGTTTGTGTAAAGGAAAGCTCCTCTAGATCTCACAAGAGATTTACACAAACCGCAATATGAGCAATACTAAAACGTGGCTAGGGTTTGCCTTTTATACGTAGGACAAATTAGAAAACCCTAAAACGTTTTAAACAACTAGGGCTGAGTTGGAAATCTGCAAAAAAAAAATTCTGCCCGAGCTTCGATCGATCGAGCCTAAGCTTTGATCGATCGAGCCAGGCCGAAATGCATAATGCTTTCTGCATTAGCTCGATTTCAACTTTACATAAAACGTACAATTTTGAGCAAGGCTAAAACACTTCTAAACACATTGTTTTGATCATGGTTTGCCAACAATACACATTAGAGTTCTAAATACATAAATACCTAAGTCTTTAGAACCTAACAAACTCCCCCTTTAGCAATCCGTAACAAAACACAACTAGAAGTTCAAAGTTTACAAAATAAAAGCCCTTTACAAAAATAATGCTCATAAAACAAATTCAATCCTAACTACTATCCATCAGATGCAAGTGTAGACAGAAGCTCAATTGAATCAACCTGTATATTTCCTAAAACACTAAACAAAATGCATAACCGCATGTGTGGAAAAAATACAAGTAAACAAATTAAATTCTTGATTTCAAACAACACACAATAAAGACATATATCAATGAATAACTCATAAATATAAATCAATAAATAGTTTGAAACAATAACTCATAAATATAAATCAATAAATAGTTTGAAACAAGAAACATATAGGGTAACCAAAAAACAACACTCCCCCTAGCATGAATATCCCATCAAAAACATGGCAAGAGCTAAAAAGATAAAATACAATGTGAAGCACCTAGATACAATCTAAACTCCACAAGCTCCAACCAACAAAATACTCTCCCCTTGAAAACAAAAGCTCTACAATGTACTTCCCCTTTTTGTGACGGAATGCCAAATAGCAAACAAAATCCATCATCAAAAGGGAGGTGGTGTGGAAGAACGTCTAAATCAGGCCAACTCCGTACGCAAGGCACGGATCTCATCAATCACGCCCACCAAAATCTGTCCATAAGCAGCTTGAACGGTCAAGACATGATCCAACGTACGTCGAATGTCCGAATCATCCGAAGTAGTCGGTGGAGGAACATCGACATTAGCAGCAGCAACACCCTTCGTCTCAGCAGTATCAATACCTGTAGAAGAGGGAGGAGGGGGAACAACACAAGATGACGCACCTCTAGGATGCGAAGGAGCAACTCTCAAGTGAGCAGCCCTCTATCTAAGAAAGGTGGCACCTATGGGAGCAACGACATGAACAGGCTCACCGGAAGGGAAACCATCTAGACCCAAAAATAGCAAAATCCTATGAATGAAAATAGGATGAATAAGCGCATGCCCTACGGCAGAACTCCTATGAACCTCGTTCAAAGAACGAAGGAACAGATGAGGGAAACTGATCGATGCACCAGAAATGAATGCATACAAAAACACATATCGCTCTAGAGGGATGGTGTGGAAATGAAAAATAGGCCACAATGAATGACACACTATCCTAAAGAAAAGATAGGCAGTCTCGATAAGCTCAGCGGTCGTGATCCGAGGATCAAAACCCCATTAGATAGATGACCTAGTGATGTATGACATGACAACATCTAAGGACGACGACTTATCATAAGGATAATCAGGCTCCCGAACAACCGGAACCCCAAGAGCCTCAGCCACTACCCGAGGGGTAATGGTGAATTCAACACCTTGTATCCAACTCCTAACAAGAGTGTTGGAATTATAGACGTGACAAGAGAGGTTCGAGAAGAACTCTTTAATCGGGGCGGTCGGGGGTGGATGATCTATCTCTAAGAGAGGCAACCAACCTCTAGACTCAAAGTTGGCCCTAATGGCCTGATCAATCTCATCTAAAACCACAAAATGCTCAGCCCAAATCTTATGCTTACTGTTCTAAGTCTTAAAGGCTTCTCGGCTTCTATCATTCCTAAACACCTCACTCCTAGAGGGAGACTCAGAGGAAGTGGAAGGGGTCCTATGGGCTCTAGTTTTCCTAGGCATGGTGCTAGGATAAGGACCAAAACACAAAAAACAAAAGGAACAAAAACACAAAAAAATACCAAGGGCAGACTGCAAGTTAGCACAAAAAAATATAGAACAAAAATCTATATGATGCATGAAAAATTTAAATGGCATAATGCATGTCCTAATGCAGTGCAATTAAGTTTAAATAAGTTCAAATCCATAAAATTGGCTTGAACATAGAGTTTTTAACACAAAAACCCCAAAATTTTGAAAAACCACTTGATCAATTTGAAAGAATTTGACTAATTGGTCATCATACTAGATAGATTTCAGAAAATAATGACCAATTACATCAAATCAACAAGCCAATTTCATCAATTTAGCCAAATTTGAACAAAATCCCCAATTCGGAACAATTACAAACCCTAGAAATTTCAATTTTTCACAAAGCCCCAAATTGATCAAATTAACCAACATATATCATGACTATAAAAATATAGAAGCAAAACCCAATGATCAATTTTAGAAATAAAGGATTGATTCAACAAAAATCCCAATAGTGAAAAGTTCCAAAAATGCCCTTAAAATGCATGAGTTTATGCATGAAATCAAGAAAAATAAATGTAAAAGGAAGGGTATAAGAGTCTTACTGGCCTTGGGAGATAAAAACCTTGCAAAAAATTTGGTCGAGAACGACAAAAAATCCTCAAAGGAGCCTTGCCAAATCGGAGAGAGAGAGGAAAGTTTGAAAAAGTAACTTTGAAAAAGTCCAATTTGAGTTTTTAAAAAACTTGATTTACGAGTTTCGATCGATCGAAAAATAGCCTCGATCGATCGAAACAAATAGAGACTTTAACAAAACAATTTTAAAAATTTTCGATCGATCGAAAAATAGAATGGATTGATTGAAATGGGCAGAGGCTCACTAAATTTGAGGAAAAACACAGCTTTTGAAAAAAATTTAGAAACAACTCAAAGTATTGAAATTGAAGAACAAAATGCATGAGTATGGGATGATGTGATTTTCAAAAACAAGAATTTAAGCCCAAAATTCCCAAAATCAAAATTTCTTGCATTCTCCATAAATTTTCAAGCATCAAATTGATTTTGCACAAAATTTCAAAGTATTTGCAAAACTTGGTTGGTCAAACCATAAACACACACAATAACATGTACAATGTTTAGCAAAGAGTAACTTGTGTAGTGTGTGCAATTAGCAAAAGTTTGAGATACATGTGAGGTGATATGTGAATAGAAATCAATCACAAAGTCTACAAAATTCATCACAAAGAATTTAAAAGAGACTATCACCTAAAGAGTTACATCATATAACTCCCACATCTCCTAGATCATAAGCTTGCAATCATGTAGGTTTCTTGAATTTTTGCCTCATAATATACACACAAATTTTAAGTCATGTGATTTTGGCATCAAGCCTAATAGTACACACCAATTTTAAGTATTAAGCAATTTTAAACCGAGGCTTCACCTTATGTTCTTTTTGTACATGTGCTACACTTTCTCGAGCACAAAATCTTATGATATGCATTAAGGTGTTCATGATTGGCTAGTGAAAAGTGGTGAGATGGTTATTTATGCCTTTCTCTAAAAGTTCAAGTCCGACAGTCAAAAACATGTGACATCAAGATTAAGACAGAGTAATCAAAAACCATAAACATCTTTCCCACACAACATGCACTACAAGTGTTCAACTAGTAAAGTGCAATAATTAAGCTCATCAAAGCTAAACAAGGTACAAACAACATGTTATGTGAAAATAAATTGACCAACCTTGTTCTCAAAAACCAAGAAGAATAGTACAAAACACAGCTTGCTTCCTTTTTCTTCCCTTTTTTTATTTTTATTTTTTATTTTTTTTATATAAAAAAAACCTAGAATGAAATGCATGAATGTTATGCAATGCAAATCCTAGAAGACAAAAAAAAAAAAAAAAAAAATAACAAACAAAACCAAAGAACCATGGTCACAAAGGGTAGAGCAATGAAGCACAAGGACCATGTCAGAAATACTTAGTTAGTTCGAGTCTTT
The DNA here is from genome assembly GCA_028216015.1 of Quercus dentata. Classification (NCBI taxonomy): domain Eukaryota; kingdom Viridiplantae; phylum Streptophyta; class Magnoliopsida; order Fagales; family Fagaceae; genus Quercus; species Quercus dentata. The sequence continues at coordinate 35,099,003 of CP116450.1, read as the reverse complement.
TGCATCCAAAACCTTTTAGATGCACCATGAGCATTGGAGTTCTTATTCACATGGGAATGATTACCAACTCCAGGATTGGAATAAAGGTTTAAAGCCTTTACCAATTCACCAATAAGTACCATAGGATTTTGTGCTTGAGGCACAAGGACTTTTGGTTTGTTTGCTCTCTTTGCAGCTTGCACTTGTAATTTTTGGACGTATGTGTCCGGACTTTCCACAAAAGTGACAAACCCATGCAGGCTTATCATGTGTCTTGTCCTTAGATAGGGTAGGCTTCTTAGACTTAGACTCTTTCAGATCAACCCTAATCTTCCTAGATGGTGAAACTTCTATGGGTTTGACAACCTCATTCACCGGGGGTTTGACAGTTTCACTCACAATCTCACTCACAGAAGGTTCAGAAGAAGATGAAGGGACAAAATTTGTGGAATGGGGAGCGCATACGAGATGCTTTCAATATAACCTAAACCAGATTTGTCAGAAGGAGACTTTTGAACACTCAACATTTGATCAAGTTTAGAATTAGCAGATCTAGCAACAGATAAATCAAGTTCCAAAGATTTAACTTTATCAAGCAAAAGCATATTCTCGGTTTTCACATTGTTCAAAAGTTCATTAGCATCAAACAGTTTCACAAGCAAATTCTTCTTATCAAGCTCAAGAGATTCAATTTTCTTCAGGCCAAGTTCAACATTCATAGCATCCTTTGCAGCAATTTTGCAAAGTTTATTATAGGCCTCTTGAAGATCTGCATCTTCAGAGAGTTCCCCATCGAAGGGTTCTCTTCAACAGATATGCTCTCATCGACTACAGCAGTAGCGGTGAAAGCAATGAAGTTTCCATCCTCATCACAATCGGACTCATTATCAGAAACTTCACCATCACCAAGGTAAGCAATCTCTGTAGTAGAGAGCTCATCATCAAATCCACCACCTTCAACATCATCAATAGACTTAAGAGCCATTAATTTGGATTTGGTAGTTTTGGGTAGATCCAACTCATAAGATTGAAGAGATCCTACAAGTTCATCAACAAGGATAGAGTCCACATCTTTGCTTTCAGCAATGGCAGTCACCTTGGGTCTAAAGTCTTCAGTTAAAGATCTAAGAATCTTCCTAATAATTTTAGGTTGATCATAGATTTCACCCAAGTTAAAAGCAGAATTAACAATATCATTCAATTTAGCATAGAATTTATCAAAAGATTCATCATCAAACATCCTAATGCTTTCAAATTTAGAAGTTAATTGCTGCAATTTATTGATTTTGACAGTCTTTGTGCCTTCATGCACAGTCTGGAGGATATTCCAAGCAGTATGAGCAATCTCAACATTAGAGATTCTTTTAAATTCCTCCATAGAAACAGCGTTAAAGATAGCATTCATAGCCTTGCTATTGAATGCAAATGCTTCTTTTTGAGAAGTTTCCCACTCACTAATAGGAGTAGTGGGCTTCTCCTATCCGTATTTAACGGAGTTCCGGACTCTCTCATCAATCAATTTTAGGAATGCTTTCATCCTTACTTTCCAATAAGCATAATTATTTCCATCAAAGTGAGGAGGAATAACTAGAGAGTGTCCGTGTTCCATGACAATAGGGGTCAAGAATCAGCTCAGTGATCAAAAGATCAACAACAAGAGAGCAACCCGCTCTGATGCCACTTGATAGTTTTTAGACCCCTTAAAACACAATTGATTTAACCTAGGTAATTAGCCAAGTTGTTACTTAGTCTAATTTAACAAAACTAGGTTATCACAATCAAAACAAACATATCATGCACAACAAATGAAAGATAAATAACACAAGATATGATCACCCAGGAAACCAAACCGGTAAAAACTTGGGGAGGATTTGACCTAGCTATCCTCAAGGTAAACTTGAATCCACTATCTTGAAAGAATCGAAGTTCATACAATAAGACTTACAAGCCCCTACACTCGACTTCTTATTACTACCAACTAGTAGAACTTACCGACACGACCACGTGCAAGCTCCGAATCCACGGACTCCTTTTTTCTTGGATTCACCATTAGATACAAGCACACCCGCTTGTGTTTTCTTTAAACTTCAATGGCAGCAACCGAGTTGATCATCAAGGTGTAGATAATATCTCCTCCTTGAAAACCCTAAGTTTGTGTAAAGGAAAGCTCCTCTAAATCTCACAAGAGATTTACACAAACCGCAATATGAGCAACACTAAAACGTGGCTAGGGTTTGCCTTTTATACTTAGGACAAATTAGAAAATCCTAAAACGTTTTAAACAACAAGGGCTGAGTTGGAAATCTGCAAAAAAAAAATTCTGCCCGAGCTTCGATTGATCGAGCCTAAGCTTCGATCGATCGAGCCTAAGCTTCGATCGATCGAGCCAGGCCGAAATGCATAATGCTTTCTGCATTAGCTCGATTCCAACTTTACATAAAATGTACAACTTTGAGCAAGACTAAAACACTTCTAAACACATTGTTTTGATCATGGTTTGCCAACAATACACATTAGAGTTCTAAATACATAAATACCTAAGTCTTTAGAACCTAACAATATATTTTTCTCATAAAATTTAAAAAAAAGGTGAAACTACACTATTGGTCTCTAAAGTTTACTCTATGTGCACAATTAGTCTCTTAAGTTTCAAGTGAGTGCTATTAATCTCTCAAATATAAAAAATGAGTGATGTTAGTACTTTTATTAATTGCCATTAGTTTTATTGTCTATATGACTAACGGAACAATGATTTGACATCTTGTTAACTGATATGAATTTTTTTAAATATAATTCCATGTGATGAATTTAACATAGTTTCCTTATCATTATCTCAATAATTATTATCTAATAAAAAATAAAATAAAATCATTTGTTGTTCCCATCCTTAATCCCTCTCTCGTCTTTGGTCTTTGCTCAATCTACAGTAGTGGTCACCTCTCAATATACCGTTGCTATCAATGAAAATGATCCAGGTGAGATCGACTCAAAATATCAAGCCCAACTGATCTGTCTACCTAAAACTACCAAAACTGCCGATGTTGGAGCCAATTGTGCTTGGCTGCGAAAAATTCAAGTTTCACTATTCTTGTTGTAGTGTAAAGGGAGAAAGTGGGAGTGGGGTGGGTTTAGTTTAGATTATCTTTATCTACAACAAATATATATAATTGTGTAGCCATGGGAGATTTAGAATTTTTTTTTAAGGAAACAGTAATACTTATTAAAACACAAAACACGAAAGTAATATGTAGAGTTTTTTAAACAAGCTTATAGTACATTACATAACTAGAGTACCATTACAAAAGGGCCTCGGGGAGTTTTAGATTTGAAACCCCCTAATGAAATCAATACAAATTAGGACATTTAGATTAGAATAAATTGAAAGGAACTAATTTAAAGCTGAAAGATTTAGGAAAATTGTAGGCTTATAATTCAATAAGCAAAATAGACTATTCCTAAACACACCAGTAGCATTCGATTCGGTGTTGACCCATAAGGAATTCCATGGTTATGGCTATTTCTCCATTATTTATGGTTAAATGCCTCTACACCCAGTCTAAAAAGGAGGGAGAGTTTTGTTGGGCTTTGACGACTCAAGAGGAGTGGAGGCTTAGATGTCGGAGAAGCGAGAGATTCAAGCTTTGATGCTAGCAAGAGAGGATATGAAATAGTCTCTTTAGATTTTTTATTTTTCATTTTTGGTGATTTTTGTGTGTTTAAAATTATAATATATTCTTAATTAAAATCTGATGTGTGCATTTAGTATTTTAGTAGATGATGTGGCATTAAGCCACATAAGTTTCTAAAGCTCTTATGATAAAATGTGTAATACTTGTCAATGTAAATTTTGTAATATTTTAATTAAAAATGCCATATCGATTAAAAACATGTTGATGGTTTTTAGACCCTTTAAAACACAATTGAATTAACCTAGGTAATTAGCCAAGTTGTTACTTAGTCCAATTTAACAAATTTAGGTTATCACAATCACAATGATCATATCATGCAAAGCAGCAGAAAGATAAATAACACAAAGATATGATCACCCAGGAAACCAAATCGGTAAAAACCTGGGGAGGATTTAACCTAACTATCTTTAAGGTAAACCTGAATCCATAATGCTCGACTTCTTATTGCTACCTACCAAGAGAACTTACTAACACGACCATGTGCAAGCTCCGAATCCACGGACTCCTTCTTTCTTGGATTCACCACCAGATACAAGCACACCCGCTTGTGTTTCTTTAAGCTTCAATGGCAACAATTGAGTTGATCATCAAGGTGTAGATAATATCTCCTCCTTGAAAACCCTAAGTTTGTGTAAAGGAAAGCTCCTCTAGATCTCACAAGAGATTTACACAAACAGCAATATGAGCAACACTAAAACGTGGCTAGGGTTTGCCTTTTATACTTAGGAAAAAGTAGAAAACCCTAAAAGTTTTAAACAAACTAGGGCTGAGTTGGAAATCTGCAGAAAAACGCATTCTGCCCGAGATTCGATTGATCGAGCCTAAGCTTCGATCGATTGAGCCAGGCCGAGATGCACAAGAACTTCTGCATTAGCTCGATTCCAACTTTACATAAAATATACAACTTTGAGTAAGACTAAACACTACTAACCATATTGTTTTGATTATGGTTTGCCAAAAATATATATTAGAGTTCTAAATACATAAAAACCTAAGTCTTTAGAACCTAACACAAGTCACGTATGTAATACTAACATCAATTAACAAAGGAATGGCCCCTACTGCCACGTCACTATTAAAACATGTCAAGTCACTATTCCCTACTGCCACATAGACATGAATGTTTGGAAATCCTCAATTGTGTTGAATGCTCCTCTATTAAATTTTTACTTAGACAAGACTACGAATGTATATTATAGGGAGCTAAACAAATCCTCATTTAGTAACAACCATTTTTAGCTAGGATGGTCCCCTGCAATGCATTTAAGATTTTCCAAAAGGAAATTCGGATGGTACTAAACTAGCACTAGGTCATCGATCCTCAATATATTTCCAAGTCTTAGCCCTCATTTGGGAGAAGGGAATGGAATGGAATGAAATGAATAATTTTAGAATATTTTTCTATTCTCTTGTTTGAGAGTTTCAATGAAGAGAATAGAAAGTTCATTCCCTTGTTTGAGAGTTTAAGTGGGAGGAAATGAAATGAGCAGGAGGGAACACTTATTCCTCTCTATTATCTTAAAACCTCAAATTTTCATTCCTCCCGAAATTGGGAGAAATGAGAGAGAATGTAATTAGATTTAATGAATTTTTTACTAAAACTCCCAAAATACCTCTATATATTCAAGCTTATATTTTAAAATAGGGGTATAATAGTAATATTATCATAAAATGATTTCATTCATTTCCCTTTATGTTAATCCCAAACAAGGTTACTTACATTCTATTCATTTTCATTCCTTTATTTTAAAACATCCAAACAAGGTTACTTAATTCCATTCTATTCCTTTCTTTTCCATTCCTTTCCCTTACTTAGATACATTCCATTCCATTATTTTCCATTCCCTTATGATTATTCCATTTCATTCCCTTGTGAACTCCCAAACGGAGCTTTAGAGTTCATTTAGTTAGGCATTCTATGAGCCTAAAAGCACATTTTTAAAATCTAAAATTTCGTTTTGCAATAGCAACTCCTCATAACTTTTTTTTTTTTTTTTTTTTTTTTTTGCAAATGCTTATTTTAAACTCAAGCAATAGCCTATCCAAATACACCCTTATCTTCATTACAAGTAAAATACTATTACTTACCAAAAGTAAAGTGGAATCTTCACATCTATGTTGCATTCTAGTCAAAAGTTGGGGTATAATCAAGGTTGTCAAAATCGAGATTCTACATAGGATCGTAGGAGGTAAGTGGGATTGTGGATTGGATTATGGATTGTAAGATCCTACATTATTTGAGAAAAAAAAATTGGTATATTAAATAATCACATAAATTATACATTCATTCATAAATTTGCTCCATTTGATGTAATTACCATACATTACTACATTCATTTGTAAGCATCATTTAAAGAGACCAAAAAACTCAAAACATGACACTTTATTGGGATGTTATTTTTCATTTGGGTCCAATTTATACTCTATCTATCTACATTAGAATAGCAAAACATGGTCTGTTGAGATTGTTAGGGACATATTTTATATAATTGGTTAATCCTTTGACAAAATTCACTTTACTTGTAATTGGATAGATTTAGGATGAGTTTAAGATTTCAAGAAACATGTTGTTCAAGTCAAGTGTTAAAGCCATGAAGATCTGACCAAGAAACAAGTGAAGAAGAGTTGTTCATTAAAACTCGACAGAATCTCGACAGAAAAAGTTCTATATAGATTTAATGTTGAAGCTCAATAGAAGCTTGACACAAGTCAGATCTGTCAAGAATTATGAAATTAGAAATTTCAAATCTGATTTTCAGCCAATGCTTATGTATTTGTGTAGGGTTTCTTTTCTCACAACTCTAGACATATATAAGGATTATTTTAAAGGCTATCATGGATGCATTGTGTGACAGGAGGCAAAAATTGCTTTAATTCATCATTCTTTCAAGAAGCTATTGTGTCTTTACACCAAGGGTTTTGTGACCAAGGAGCTTCTTGATCCTCATTGTTGATGAACTGAAGAACTTTGCAGCCAACAATCTTCTTCAAGTTGGTGAGTTAGTCAAGTATAGAGATCTGTGCATCAATGGTTAGTCACGTCTTGTGATTCGTGCATTGAACGGATAGATTGCCGCTACAATACAAGTCTAATTGGGTATTGGGGTAAGGGTTCAACTGTAGGTTGGTATTTCGGGATAGGCCAACGGGTTTGGTAAGATTCCTTATACTTGTGACAGCTTGTGATTGATAATAGTGGATTCTCGGGAGTGGTGATCTTAAATTCACTCGGTGGGTTTTGCCTTGGTGGTTTTCCCCATTTGTAAACAAATCACCTGTGTCAAATTTAATTTTTGGTGCATTTAGATATTTTGGTGATTTGTTTGTGTTACCATGCCATTGCATGTAATTTGACTAATTAATTAATTTGCAAGGGATCAATTCATTTTAATCCAATAGTTATGTTATTTTTCATTTGGGTCCAACTGAGTCTTTTGTCAAGTTAAAGAAGATTACAAAAAACTATGATCGTTTAGATCGTCAAAATCGTACCATCTTATTGATCCTAAATGATTGAAAAGATTCTTGAAAGATCCGATCATTTTGGGTAGGTGGGATCATAAAATCATAGGATTCAGTCGGGATTTTGACAACCATGGGTATAATACATTAATACTATTGATGGAAACCAAAAATTATATAATTTGTTGAACAATAAACTTTCAAGGTAATTTTAATTTATTTATTTGGCATGTATGGGACGAAGTATTATATATACTCAAAAATCAAATTATAGTCAAATATTTGAAAATTTCCGAATATCCGCATTAAATGTGGAAAATAGGTGACAAAAGATGGATATAAATAGAGAAATGCTCTTCATTTTAGACACGAGCTCCACGACATCGGCCCGGCCCAATTGTGCCTGTATACATTAACTTATCCATTCAAATACACCACCACGTTTTTGTCAAACTTGAAAGTCCTAAAGCATAAAAAAAGAAGAAGGGAAATGTTAACAAGCACCGTGGGGTGCTTGTTAAGGTTTCCCTAATGTGGGTCTCACTTAATAAAAAAAATTAGATAAATGAAAGAAAAAGGCATAAAAGTAGTCCCACAATTTATTTTAATATATATTTTTTCTCTCTATGAAACTAGCCCCATAGCTTATAAAGCTAAAAAAAAATGATGTAAATTTGCAAAAAAGACGAAAAGCTGTCAAAAGAAGTAAAAAAAAGTTATTGTTAACGGTCATCGTAATATATTGAAAAATTTAAACATAAAAAAAAAAAAATTGAATTAAATATTATAATTATTATGTTGTTGATGTCGTACCAACCAACCAATCCTACATATAGGCATGAAAATTTTATTTTATTTTATTTATGGGTATAGGTATGAAAATTGAATGTATAGAATGATAGATAGAATGATAGATAGGCATGCTCAAAGTATAAGTTCTAGTTAGCTCAACTAACAAAGTTTTCGATAATTGAATAAGAAATCTGAGGTTTAGATGCTTCTTCTATTCTTTTACTTGGCGTAGCTAGGCCATCTTGGACTTGAATTAGAGACCTCGCCCATGAAGTAAATCATCACACCTACAATTTCCACTTACATAAAAAATTGATTGGTATCTTAGTCCGATGATAAAGAACAAAATTGCTAGAAGCGGACGCCACAAGTTGAAACTCTATAAAAAAGAGTATAGGTTAAGCACAAATGAATAGGTTCATAGTTTAGCCCAATGTACAAGGTATTGGAAAAAAGAAGCATTAAATAATTAATCATTAACTTTCATATAAAAGATCTAGTTAAGGTGCAGATATTCTTCATTTCTTAAAAAAGATCAAGAAGATACAACGGCAGAGCCAAAAATATTCAGGGGACCAAAATAATTCTATAACTAAAATTGAATTGAAAGAGTAACATATTTATACAAGTCAATATAAGCAAAATATAATAAGAATAATAAGAAAAACTAAAAAAAAAAAAAAAAAAATCATAGATAACAAAAATAAATGCAGTACGGATCTCTAACTCTCAACCACAAAATCTGTAATCATGTTCTTATATATAAAAAATATTGTCCATATCTGATATCTCTTATTCTCCAAATTCAAAAATAATGAAAAAATACTATTTTTTTTTTATCCTAAAAGAGAGAGGGGGGGGGGGGGAATGATGAAGAAAACTTATATTAAATAATTGACTTAGCTGTGGCTTAGAAACATATATCTGGAATATGCTTTAATTTAATGAGCTACAATAAGAGCAAAAAATAATGCATTAATTATTTATATAAACTTATCTATTTTTTGGAAAAGATATATCAAATATATATATTTTTAAACTTAATGAGTTATATATGTTATAAGAGTAATAAAAACCAGTGGAATGATATGTTTCGGTATCGATCAATACCAAAGTAATACCGTTTACCGGTTTACCGTTATTTTTTATATTTATAAATATATATACATACATATATATATGTATGTGTGTGTATATATATATTATAATAAATATAAAAATTTACCATAAAACATTACCTCAATTTAGAACAAATTATTCATGATTTTAGATTTTAGCATCAATTAAAAAGAAAAAAAAAAAAAAACACAATAAAAAAATAGAAAGCTTAATTGTTCATTGCATACTAAGAAAACAAATAATATTAATAAGTTAATGTAAGTAAGTTACCATTTTTTCCTTACAAAAATTACAAAACTAAAAAAAAAGAAGATGCTTTTTTCCTGTACCGGACGGTATGCCCGGTATTGCTCGAAATCGGTTGTATGGCCGGTATTTAAACTAGTACGAAACGTTGGCATTTCGATACTAGTATATGTACTGGTACGGTACATAACGGTATGGTATCGACTACCTTAGTCTAGTCCCCCTTCCTTCTACCATTGGGAAGATACTAGAAAATGTTTTAGGTCTGCTAGATAGTTCATCGGTTCCTCCACTCGCATGAGGGGTGAGTCTAAAAAAAAAAGTTAAGTTGATATATCTTTCTAAATTTTATTGTAAGTGACTATATATGGAACATTTTTCATTGATTTCTTTCGTTCTTTGATGCAGAACATTGTCCACGGTTATTAGAAGAATTTTCTTATCATTTGCATTTTTTTTTAAATTATTTATTTAATTAGTTGGTTTTTCACAATCAGAAAATAAAATAAAAATTATATGAATATATATAAAAAATAAAATAGATTATTTCTTTGATCGTATGTGGATGCGTTAGTGATTGATTAAGGCTGTCCACAGTGTTTGATTTGTGCCCAACCCATAACCGACTCGATTAGATTGGGTGTGGAATCTTCATATCCTATAAATGGTGTAGGCTTGTAAGGATAATCAGCAAGGTGGTTGGGTTTTTGTATCTTGGGCATGACACACCAATATTGTTAGTCTACTACATCGAAAATCCCATAGATGGCATGTATCGTCTCAAGATAGTGACCCAGTACACGTGTCAACTCCACCACCTAAAAACATTCATGAATTGACTTTAAATTGTTTATCAATATTATGAGCTGCACTTTAAACACCAATGAGGTAATATCTCAAAATTTTATTTCTATTTAATGGTTAAATCCATGGTTGTCAAAATTGCGATATGAATCATAGGATTACATGATTTTATGATCTCATCTCACCAAAATGTTTAGAATCACACAAGGATCGTAAAAATTGTAGGATCATATGTAGGATCATGTAGGATCGTATAGTACCATAGGATCGTATGAGATTCTATCGATCCTACCAAAACTTAAAAATTAGTTTATTTATTTATTTTTTATAATTTTAAGTTCATCTTTATAAGTTGTAAATTTTAATCTCAAGACTAAGACATTGTACTTCATAAATGTATCTACTAAGTGGTGGGACTCATATGGAGATGACTTTCCTAAATTGAAAAATTTTGCTATAAGAATATTGAGCTTAACATGTTGCTCTTCAGGTTGTGAAAGTAATTGGAGTGCATTTGGAATAGTAAGACCAAATGACTTTGGTATATTATCCCCTAGTTGAGAATTCTCTATTAAAATTGGTACAACTTTAAGTACACTCAAAAAGGAGAAAATCATTCAAACTAGGAAAAAAAAAAAAAAAAAAAGAAAGAATGACTTGGTATTTGTTATGTAAAACTTGAAGATAAAAGAGAAAATACATAAACCATCAAGTGCAAAAGAAGAAATTGATTTGAAGAACTTGTCCTCGGATGATGTGTGGTTAGCTAAGGGTGTTGACCAGAAGATGATGGTACAAATTTTGATGAAAATAATGAAGTTACAATTCTAACACCTCCTTTATAGCTTTTAAAATAAAATAAAATAAAAGTTACATGTGCATAGTGTGAATGTGTGATCACTATTTTATCATTTGGTTATCAATGTTAGGTGATAATAAGGGTTCAATAGCTGCTGTCAAAGGAAAATGTGTGCTAGTATTTTGGTACTTGGTTGGTTTCTAATTAAACATTCACTAAACTCTTTAAATACATTGTGTCAAAACTTAAATATATTTGTTTCGTTAGTATAGATGTAGTGATGTAGGAGATGCAAATTGCATCATATGATACAAATCTTTATTTATTTATTTTCTTTTATGGAAGAATTCATATGGTTCAAAATACAAAGTTACTATCAATGTGTTTTTTTACTTTTAATATGAAAATAGGTAGGATCTTATAATCCACAATTCAATCCTACAATCCACGATCCTATGTAAATCCCGATTTTGATAACCTTGGTTAAATCTACAACGTGCATAAATTATTATTACTATTTAAATGATATTTTGAATGTTATGAATAGGGATGGCAATGGGGCGGGCAAAATTTTATTGTCCCAAATCCCCACCCTTTGGGGCCCCATGAAGCTTCACCCCACCTTGTAAAATTCTACTTCTTGTTAATTTGGCCACAACTATTACAATTTTATTTAATAAAACTTATTTCATTAATAAAAATATACTTGAAATTACAAATAAATATATACCACCAAATTAAACTATTTTTAGTAAAAATTGAATAATATTATATATAAGTGTTTAAGAAGACAATATCACAACAAAAACAAAAATCTCATAGTACAAAATCAATGATTCAATAGTATATAAATTTGTTTCTAATAAAAACAAAAAAAATATATTAAAATTGGTACCTTATTTTCAACATTGGTAAAGAGAAAAAAGAGGCGGAGAGTCACGTTGGGTAGAATAAAATAAGCTGATAATATGTTTGTTAAATAGTAGGGTTTTAGGATATGAAAAATTTACAATTTAACCCTTATTAATATGGGGAGGGGTGGGATGGGTCTAAAAAAATCTAAACTCATCTCCACCCCACCCCGTAGTGTGAGGCTAAAAGCTCACCCCATCCCCGCCCCACCACTTTTGTGGGGCGGGGAAAACCCACACGAGGTGAAGCGGGAAGGGGTGGGTCAAGTGGGGTAGGACAAGATTGCCACCTTTGGTTATTAAATTCAATTTATTTAATTATTATTGTTCTTAGAAACCACATAGATTCAACCTCACTCTTATTCGAAGCAGAAACTACAAATTACAAGTCAAATAAACAACCTCACGCACATCTTCATTAATTTATTTTATTCCTTTTCTGTTTATAGCATTGAGTCGGCCGAGTTATGAAAAAATACATTTATTCCAGAATGTGCAATGTAGCTGGAACTCTTGTACAAATACATAAGAACCCTAATGTCTTTAACCACCCAACAGAGCAATAAAGCCATCATCTTCTTCTTGTCTTTCTTTCTTCAATAATCATTATGGCTCACTATTATTCTAGCTTAGCAATTCTAGCTACCATTAGTTTCTACCTCTAATTTTCACTTTTTGTAGGAATGGTCTCAGCTCAATTGTCCCCTTTTTTCTATGCAAATATGTGCCCTGATGCCCTTACCACCATCAAATCAGTTGTAGACTCTGCAATGTCACACCACAACAAAATGTATTTTTAGTGACGAATTTTAGTGAGGAAAAGTTTTTCGTCACTGAAAACTTACATTTATTACAAAATTTGAATTTCGTCACTAAAAATAATAACCTTTAGTGATGAAATTTGAAGTTCATTGCTAAAAATCAAAAATAATGACCTTTAGCGATGAAATTGAAATTTTGTCGCTAATTTGTTATTTTGAAACAAGGGTGCCAAAAGGAAAAAGTATGGCGTGAATTTAATATGTCTACAGAGATGAAATTTTTGTCACTAAAACTCTAAGTTTTTTGTGACGAAATAATTTCATTGCTGTAGGTTTTGTCGGGAGATTATCAATGACGAAACAATTTTTGTCACTAAGAGAACCCAATAGCGAGGAAACAAAGTCATCGCTAAAAAATAGGTCCGATTATCCTTAAGGCATTTTAGTGACAGAACTCTAATTCGTTGAAAAAGTGGTCTATAACAACGAAATTCTGATTGGTCACCGAAAGTGGCCTATAGTGATGAAAATAATTTCGTCGCTAAAAGTGTTAATATAAAAGAAACCAAACCCTCATTTTAGTCATTTTTAGCTTCTCTTTAACTTTTCTATAAGTTCTCTCTCTCTTGGCGTCGTCGCACACCACGCCGATAAGCACTCACCAAACCGTCACCGATAATCTCTCACCAAACCGTTTTGATAACCAAACCGTCACGATAAGCTCTCACCAAACCGTCACCGATTTCACCAAACTGTCGGTGATATCTCCATTCCATTGCCGATACAGAGAAACCCAACCGTCGCCGATAAGCTCTCACCAAACCGTTGTCAATTTAACCAAACCGTCGCCGATATCTCCATTCCGTCGCCGATTTCCTCATTCCTTCGCCGATTTCATCATTTCTTCGACATAGCCATTCCATCATTGATTTCGTTGCCAATTTCACCATTCCATTGCCCAACCCCGAAAGGAGTAGGCTTTAAAGAATGAGAAGCTTGAAAATGGTTCACGTCATAAGAAGCCAAGGATGGGTGGCGGGATGTGCAGACAAGTCTCTAGACCATGGCGGATGCGTGAGCAGTAGTAGGCGATTTCGGATATAAATGGAAGTGAAGCATGCGCAAGGCCCCGGACATTACTAGCCTGTACCCAGCCAATATAAGAGGTGGTGAAGTCATGGGTTAGAGGTAAGAGGGCATGGTCTAGCTGTGGGGAGAGGGGAAAACCTATTCTGGGGTTCCTACTCGTGCTATTTTGGGGGAAACATCCTGCTGGGATGACATATCACCCAAAGGAAACAAGGATGAGCTAGGACCACTAGGTGCATGCCATGATGGATAGGAAGAGAGAGAGAGAGCACTCACACTATAGCACAAAGAGGTAAACAAACAAAATAACCTTCTTTGTCTAGTGTCACGACCAGCATAGGTAAGTGGTGGTGGCTGAGCGACTGGCAAACTAGTAAGTGGTTGGCAAGGACATCCGACTGAGAAAAAGGTTGTTAAAGGCTAAAATAGTAAAATCCGGTCACAGCAGGCACTATAAAAAGGGGCCTTGCCATGCATAGTAGGGAGGACAATTAGGATCACAATCACAAACACTATAATAGCAACCTCTAGGAGAGAATCACAACAAAATGAGTAAACACTTTGAAAGAAAAGGAAGAAGAAAAGAAAGAAAGGAAAAACTAGGAAGGATAAAGAATAGGAAGTATAGAATAGTAGGCATGCACTAATAGGTTGATCTCTCTTCCTCTAAAGCCCTGCTATCTATCAAAAAAGATAGAGGATCCTCATTAAACATAAACCATTTAGGCCCATTCCCTCAAAGCAATTAGTTTCTTTCCCCTAGAAGATTAGTCACATTGAGGAAATGGTTCACTTTCTTGGTTTCAGCTCCACAACATTACTTGGCATGGCAAACTGGTTTTTCCCTCTTTAATTCAATAACCCCATTATTATTCCTCATTTATTTCTCTACTTTCGACCTACGGGGTGCTTCTTGTCACTCCCTTTTATTCATTTTGTCTAATATTTCTTGTGTTATCTTTATTATATTTGCCTGCCAAAACTTACCCGCAGAGCTCTCGCCCTACCATAGGCCTATGATTAAAGTCTAGCAAACGGGACATAGTTTGTGCACAAGCTAGACCAAAGTGAGTTGTAGTTGAATCGGTCTCGACTCCTTTACTTAGAACACTTAGGCTTAATACCATGCGAGGAGGTAGCCCAGCCCAACATTGTAAAAAAGACCTATTACATTAAATTGGTGACTCATTGGGGAGTTGGGAAACAGACAGGGATAGAACACAAAAGCCCTCACAAGCAATGCCCCCAAAATCCAGGAAACATGAGCTATGCCAACAACGCCCCACCAACAGCAGCCTAACCAGGCGGAAGGTGCCAACGGAATGGGGGGCGAACCCCAACCACATCCAAGAATCCCCACAGACAATGCCAACGTCTTCATAGAAGTGTTGCGATCATTGCAAAGACTCGTCGCAGCAAATGATGGAAGAAATCCATTAGCTGAAAACAAACAAGACAATAAAGAAAGGGAGCTAGCATGTCCCAGAGCATACGGCAGACAAAGAGGAGACACTAGCAAGAGGTGTCCCGCGAATACGGACCAACGTTTTATCACTATGGCTGAAGTAGTGGTTTCTTGGAACAGAGAGAGGCTATAGCACCTAAGGAGAGATTTTATGCACGAAGACCTCCATATCCACTAAGGGCACTCGATAAACCATACGCCTAGAGGTATGAGCCATGGGCCTTTACACAAGACAATGGTAGGAAAGGAAGTGCCATGGAGCATGTGAGCAAGTTCATTGATACTCTTGGCCCTTAGTCGCAGACAAAGACTTATGTTTCGAGAGTTTTCCAAATCATTATGTGACCGGCCATACACTTGGTACATTGGCCTAAAGTAGGATCAATCCAACTTAGGATGACATGGTGGACGTATTTTGTACTAAATACTTTCACGGGGAAGAAACATGAATGCTTACAACCCCGCAAGCAACCAAGAAAAGAAGTGGTGAGGATTTAATGGAATATATCAAAAGGTTCAAGGACATAGCACTCAACTGCTATGATCATTGTGAAAAAGAACATTGGTAGAAATGTGTATAACAAACATGATTAGGGAGTATAGGGGTAGTCTTGGAAAACTTAGAAATCTCCCAATTTGCACAGTTGTTGCAAAAGGCCAGAAAAACTACCTAGTCGGTGAAACCAAGTTTCGACAAGAGGAATGCTCCGCAGAGCCATGGCAATTTCCACCGGTGAGCGGAGAAGGAAGACTGATGGAAGGAAATACGATACTCCTCCACCAATACCATGCACCCCAAAGGAGTTGGATGTGCTGCTAGACAAGTGGATAGTAGACAGAGTCTTCAAGCCAAATCAAGTTTCTAGAGAACCCATGGAGGAAGAACGGAGGGACCCACATTTCGCCATTTGCATAACTACGTACAACGTCCTACCGCAGAATGTTAGGCGCTCTGTAGATTGGTACACCGTAGGATTAAAGAAGAGACTCTAGAACTATCCTAGCAAGAAGTCCAAAGAAACCCACTCCCAAACCACAAAGGGAAGGGTGTAGCAAATGGTGGTAATCTGTGCGGATCCAGGGGAAGACAAAGAGGAGAATCCAACCACACTGCCGTAGCAATCACCATCTCATAGCAAAGCTTCAAATTCAAAAATTTGTTTGACTAGTTGGGGCTTACGACAAAAGAGAGAAAGATAGCCACAGAGGCATTGGTGAGCATTGCCTCCGAGGTAGAAGTAGAATGTTTATCGCTGGAAATCACAGATGATAGAGCCCTCTTACAAGAATCAAGTGAAATTACTTTTAGTAATGAGGATATGGAGGTGGAGGTACCTAGACCACAAGAGGCCTTTCTACTTAGCAGCATCCATAAATCAAATCCCCATCAAGAGAGCCTTGGTGGATATAGGTGCTTCAGTAAATCTTATTCCATTGAGCACTTTACAAGTAGCAGGAATTTTAGAAAAAAAAATTCAGGGATGCCTAATGGAAGTGACAGGGTTTGGTGGAAGGGGCCAATACACCGCAAGCCATATCCAACTATGGTTAAAGGTGGGCCCCATAACTTCCTTAGCTCGGTTCCACGTGGTAAAGATAGAGGTCTCATATCATGTGCTTTTGGGAGGCCATGGTTGTACAAAAACCGGTTAGTCCCATCCACCTATCACTAGTGCGTGAAGGGAAGATTGAATGATAGGATGATGATACATAACAAAGAAACCAATTGCCATTTGAGCAAGGCGGAAGCCCATCTAGTAGAAACTATGTTCTACGACCAATGGGCACCATCTAGGGAAAGCTCAAGATCAAAACAATGAGGCACTTTCGTACCTAAGTGGGAAGACATCCAAAGTGACTTGGAACCCGATCTAAGGGAGTTGCTATCACGAAAGAAGAAAAGGAAGGAAGCACCCACCATAGAATCGGATGACACACCGCAATGTGTTAGGGTTCGAGGCCTTAATGGCGGGATTATGTACAAATTATGAAGGCGTGCGGGGGCCCACCAGTGGGATACAAGCGGGCCCCACCTAAGAATGGCAAAGACAAAGAGTTTAGCGTGTTTCGTGGCCCAAGAAAGTTTGGAGGAAGAGGGTAATGAAGAGAAAGATGAAGAAGAGGGATGTGTTGTAGAAGAAGAGTTGGAAGAAATTGACTTGGGTTTGGCTCACAAGAACCAAGGCCTATCTCAATTAGTGCAAGTCTAACAGAAAAGGAAAAATCATAACTGATACTACTATTGAAAGAGTTCAAAGACGTCTTCATATGGGATTACAGTGAAATGCTAGGGCTAGATCTCGAGTTAGTGGCGCATATGTTGAATGTGGACCTAGAGGTCAAGCTAGTGGCCTAACCTCCGCTGCTAGGATATTCCACATTGAGATAGAAGGGCAAATAGTCAAGGACGTGTAGAAATTGTTGGCCGTAGGTTTCATTAAGCCTATTCAACACCCTCGCTGGCTATCTAACATAATACTAGTGAAGAAGAAGAACGAGCAAATAAGATATTGTATAAATTTCAGAAATCTCAACAGAGTTTTTCCAAAGGACGAGTTCCCATTACCAAACATGGATTTGTTAATAGATTCTCGTGCGCGGGAAGCGCCATGTTTTCATTCATGGACGGATTTAGTTGGTACAATCAGATTAGAATGACACTAAGGGATGCAAAGAAAATTGCTTTAAACACCCATGGGCAACTTCTACTACACTTTGATGCCTTTCGGGTTGAAAAACACAGGTGAAACTTATCAACAAGCAATGACGGCCATATTTCATGACATGATGCATCGGGAGCTAGAGGACTATGTGGATGACATAAAAGGTGAAATCAAGGAGGAGAGATGAACACTGTCCCGTGTTGAGAAAGGTAATCCAGAAAAAGTGTAGAGCTTTCAAACAAAGAATGAACCCTCTCAAGTGGAGGTGGCATTTGGAGTGTCCTACATCAAATTTTAAAAGATGCTTCCTCGTTCCTAAGGAGGAATAGATGTGGACTGCTATTGTGTATGCTTTGCGAGGTTACGCAACTTATTTCCTCAAAGTAAGGTTGATAGGTCTCAGTTAAAAAGCTTCTTTGGAAGGTCTCAATCCTATCCGGAGATTCATCCCTAGGTGGTGTCAATTAGACCGCTTTCACCAAATTTTATTAAGAAAGAGCAAACCTTTGAATAGGGAGGAGTCGTGTTATTGCCTCTAAAATGGAGGTTCGACTAGTTATACTTTTCATGATTAACATTTTACAATGGAGTCACTACTTATTTAATTGTTGGAAAAAAAAAAACCATAATTGAAAAATTCTCATTTTATTAATTTGAAATGCCATTGGTGCATTGATCATAGGAAAATTAGGATGGAGGTTGGCATTGATACAATCTAAGATAATGTACATGGCTATGTTTCCTAAAATCTAGAAATTGAAAATTACATGGATAAGGGCATTTGATCTACTAACCCTTGATCTAAGCTCGGAGGCTATGTTACAAGGTGGGAAGGTGGTTGATGACCAACCTTGTCTCAAACCGGTCTTAAAGACTTTGGTGGCCAACAATCATCTCTATCATCTAATATGTCAATCAATTTGCATGTTGAATTTAATTGTCATGTGATAAACCCTAATTCAATTTATTAAGAATGACATTTGGAATGAAAAATAAACTCTAGTGAATATAGATTCAATGATTTGAAAGAATTATGAAACAAACATGTTTTTCATATTTTTGATGATTTAAGATTAAAACTAGTGTTATGCATGAACATGATGAAGTTCAAGAACATGTAGAAGAACACATAAGAAAAATTTAAGAACATTCAAACAATTCAATGGGTAATTATCATTTGATCTTAAATTCTCATCATTGCAACATAAACAAACAGTTAGAGAAGTTTTATACCATGAAGAAGATGGTAGAGGGAGGGACTCTTGATGGAGGTTCAAACTGGAGAAAAGAAGATTCAAAAATATGGTAGTCTCACTCAAACCTTGAGTCTAACCAAGACCATGATATGACAAGACTCTCAAAATTAGAACTCAAGAGATTGAAGGGAATGGGTGGTTTTTTTGAGTGGTCTGGAATGAAGGAGATGGGGGCTTCTATAAAGAAGTGGTGGAGCCCCAATATGAATGCAATGGCCATTTAAGATGGAGAAAAGAATTTCAACCTTTTGAAAGCCTTGAAATGCTGCATTAAATGGAAAGATTCATAGAGTGAGTTGCAAGCCAAAATTAGGCTTTCAAATAATTTTCGAATGGGATAGCACCAGATAGAAATTTCAAATAATCTATTATTGAGAATTCGTTGAAGGTCTCGGTTCTTGTGCTCAAATTGAAGCCCCGGATGTCTAGTTTCCTAGGAAATTAATCCCATTCATGAATTCAAAATATTCTGAGAGATATCGATGAAGATGAGTAGAGGACTATTTGTTGGAAAATGATTTCAGACAATTAACATTAATAGATCCCAAATTAGCCCCCAATTAACATCTTGCTCCATTCACTCCCATTTCAGACTTAATTGCCAAATTTAAATTAAAAGATAATTGAAAATTACTCATTGAATAATTAATGAACTTTAGAATTAGGTGTGTGCAACCCTACCATAAAATGTAGTCCTAACTTCAAATTATGACACATCATTGTTCTCAAATTGATTATACTTATAACCAATTGAAATCAATTGTTCATAATCTTAGTCGGACTCAATTTGTGATTGTGCATCTCAAGTTAGAACTTGATTTGATGAACCTAGCTATTGTGTATGGTCCGATTAGGGCTTATAACCATTATTTGATCGGGCTTATCAATATCATTTTGGAGATTGATCTAGACCATAATCAAGATGCATATTTTCAAGGTGAAATTACCCTTTTACCCTCCATGTGAATCCTCTCTAAAATAGAATATCAAGTGGTTGTTACAATTGTCACAATATGACTTGAAAGTAGGAATGCCCAAGGCAGTAAAAAGTCAGGATATAGCGGACTTGTTGGTGCGCGAGTTTCTAGGAGAGGAAGAATTCCCATGCTGGATGATGAAGTTTCAAGGGAAGTAGCCATGGTAGAAGAAGTCAAAGAACAATGGGTAATGAAGTTTGATGGATCTTTTGCTACCCAATCGGGGGGAGTGGGAGTAGTTTTGTACCATGAAGAAGATGAGGCGGTGGCACTATCATTCAAACTAGAATTCCCTTATTCAAAAACATGGCAGAATATGAAACCTATCTAACCAGGTTGGCCACGGCTCTCGAAATGAGAGTCAAGCATTTAAGGGTAATGGGTGATTCGAACCTAGTGGTCTACCAGGCCAAGGGGAGCTTCTCCTAAAAAGAACCCAGCCTAGCCCCATACAGAACAATGGCCTAGAAGATGGAGGAAAAGTTTTCAACTTTCAAAATAGAACATGCTTCGAGAAACGAAAATCGATTCGTAGACGCGTTGGCCATGTTGGCTCACAAATAATTTTCGAAGGGGATAGCACCAGGATAGAAGTTGGCAAGAGGAAAGAGTCTATTATTGAGATGTTGAAGGAAAGGTTCTAGGAGGAATAGTGTGAAGGAGATTGGCGATTCCTATAAAGGAAGGCCCTAATAGAGGAAGAAGAAGTCACTGCAAAAATGAAGATCCTTGAAGGACTATGCCTTGGTAAAAGGAGAATTGTACCACAGGATGCTAGGTGGGGTCTTGTCCGGATGCATGGGGCAAGAAGAGGCCCAAAGAAGGTTGAAAGGAATAAGACATGACTTGTAGAACCTATGGGGAGGTTATCCTTTACCGCAAACTTCAAAGGGCAAGCTTCTATTGGCCAAGCATGAGTAAAGATGCGCAGATCGAGTCCAAACCAAGTGCGGGACTTGCTAGCTTGCGATGAGACAGAGATGAAAGTTATCTTTGTGTTCGCCCAAATAAGATTGGAGAAGCCCATTCATGTAGTACTTGATAGAAGGTATCCCGCCACAAAAGCACGATGAAAGATACAAGCTTAAGAGGTTGGCAACGCATTACTTTTTGCATAATACGGTCCTTTTCAAAAAAGGGTACAATGGGGAACCCCTTTAGATGTCTAGGCCTTGTGGAAGCAAAAGAGATGATAAAAGAAGTGCATTTAAGAGAGTGTGGGGAACATCGGGGAAGAAAAAGCTATACAGATGCCTACTATAAATGGGTTACTACTGGCTTACCATGAAGAAAGCTATAGCGGAATTTG
The DNA here is from genome assembly GCA_028216015.1 of Quercus dentata. Classification (NCBI taxonomy): domain Eukaryota; kingdom Viridiplantae; phylum Streptophyta; class Magnoliopsida; order Fagales; family Fagaceae; genus Quercus; species Quercus dentata. Next base: position 35,077,682 of record CP116450.1, on the reverse strand, counting down.
TGAAAAAAAATGCCACGCTTGCCAAGTACAAGCCAACCCGACTCACACTCACCCGTGAGTTTGCATAGCATGGTCATTCCATGGCCCTTCCACACTTGGGGGCTTGATTTGGTAGGGCTAGTTAACCCACCGTTGTGTGGATACATATGGATCCTAGTGGCTACTGAATACTTCACTAAATGGGGGTAGGCGGTACCATTCCGTAAAGCCACGGAGGAGCAAGAGAAAACTTTATCAAGGAGAATATAATTGTGAGGTTTGGGGTACCCCACAGGATTATCAGTGACAATGGCACACCCTTTGTCAATAGTGATGTAAGGAAGATGTTAGAGTTCTACCAAATCAAGCACCATCGTTTATCGCCCTATTAACCTCAAGGAAATGGGCAAGTAGAGGCAACAAACAAGATCCTCATAAAGATCATCGGTAAAATAAACCAAGACTATACGGGAGGATGGGTAATGCACCTGCTAGACGCTTTTTGGGCTTATAGAAATTCACCAAAGTCGCTTATAGGGTTTTCAACTTTTTCCTTAGTCTACGAAACAGAGGTGATGAGCCCGGTAGAAGTAATGACTCCATCCCCGAGAGTTATGTAGATGCGGGATAAAGAAAAAGAAAAGGAAGTCTTTGCGGCAAAAAGATGTGAAGACCTAGAAGGGCTTGATGAAAGGAGGGAAGAAGCCCAAGAGCACACCAGATAGATACTGAGACAAAGGATGACTAAAGCCTATGGTAGGATGACTAAAGAGAGAGTGTTCATGGAGGGACAACTTGTGTTAAAAGTAGCAGACTATGTCAAGCGAGGCATGGCAGGACCATCTAAGTTTGCACCAAAATGGGAAGGACCCCTTGTGATAAGAGAGGCACATCTAAGTAGGTATTACCATTTGACTCGGATGGATGGCAAAGACCTGATGGATCCCATCAATGGGAAGTGGTTGAAACGTTATTATGCTTAAGAAAAGAAATTATCCCTTTTAATGTTTTTTTCCCCCTTCAAGTGATTGTGTCACAAGACATGATTGTGACATGCTTTTGATATTGTGTAATGAAAAAAAGTATGAAGCATTACGAAAGTATACCATGCCATAGCAATTGCCTAAAGTAGTAGCAAAATGTAGCATCATAATTACAAACCCAAACTATGGCAGTCATATCAAATTTACCAAAGAAGTCCTGTAGGGAATATAAAGTGTGCTAGATAGGGAAATAAGCAAAGAAAGTAAAAGGAAAAACTACATCATCAATGAAGCCCATAAATGAGAGGTCGATCTCCAAAACAACTTGGACTCACTGATGCTAGAAAGAAGGTACTCACGATGACCTTCCAAGTTTGCCACCTCCTTCCTCAGAGCCTCAATCCGTGTATTAATGGCATCAACAAAGGCTGAACTCTTCTCATGAAAAGGGCTTAGGCAATCTCGCGGAGGTGGTCCAGAATGAACTCCATAGCAAAGCCCACACTAACAAGCTCTTGAATTGCAGCTCTTCATCGCAGGATCATCTCGGTGGAGATAGTATCAACAAAGTTTTGCTCAATATTTTTCATCATACTTCCCAAAGATCTTCAAGAAGTGCTCTCTGGCGAAATGCCAAGGTGGAATCCTTGCATAAAATCACCATGGCTCTCGTAGATCACCACCAAATGAGAAGCACAATCTTTGGGAACTTTGAAACCATGGAAGTCTACATAGGGAGGCCTAGAACCCTAGAAATGAGGTCATTAAGAACCTTAGGCTGATCAAAGTGTGCAAAGAAGGCTGCAGCCTCACTCATAGGGTCCGGGAATGGTGGCAAAACTGCGCCCACCTCAAATTGAGGAGGGGTTGTGGGAAGTGGACCTATCAAGAATGCATAAAGCGTGATATGAAAAGCTGTAATTTGAGAAGGATAAACTCACAAGGAAGAAAGGAAGGAGGAGATAAGGGAAAATAAACTCACTAGGACCCGTGAGAATGGGAGTCGTAAGAAGGGCGTAAATTATAGAAGGTACGGCGGAAACCGACACTGTGGGAATGGTAGAAACAGTCTTTGCGAATGTGGTAGGGGAGTGGTTGTGGGCATCTCTATGTCTATTGCAACTCCTGGCTCTCCTGGAGTCTCTACAATCAATGAAAATGGGCATACAAAATAAAGGGAGACCGCAGCAAAGGGATTACACAAATAGATATATAAAGTGAAGATAACAAAAAAAGGGAGGAAGAAACTTAGGAAAAAAAAAAAAGGGGAAAGAGGCACACTCATGAATTCGGTCTCGAAGTCAACACTTTCATCTTCATCGAGTCGAAAATCCTCTTTTTTTTAGTAGGCTCATTGTCAAGATCCTCAAGAACGTCTTCAAACCCCTTAGAGGACAAGTCCGCATCGAGGTCCACGTGTAGCAAAGCTAGGAATGGAAGAAGGGATAACCACCAAAGAAGAACCATCCTTCACAGCTAAGATAGTCTTTGTGAAGGGGTCATTGGTGGAGATAACAAGGGGTGTGGTAGGAGAAGCAACCTCGGTTTGAGCAAAGAAGAAGAGGAATGACTCCCTTTTAGGGAGTAAGTGTTTGGCTGGAATGGGAGTGGCCTCACAACCCTCTTAATATGAGGACCTCACCTATGGGTACTAGCCTAGTGGAGGGGATAGGAGCCTCAACAGAACTCCTTGTGCTTTGTGGGCTGGAGTGGCGGAAGTTGGGGTCCCAAACACAACATTAGCCTTGTCAAAGAAGTCTTCCATGGGTGTGCCCATAGAGGCATAAATCTCCTCAGCTGTGGGGTGATATATAGAGATAGGCTCGAGCTCATCCTAAAAAAAAAAAAAAAAAAAAAAGAAAAAAAATGAAGAACAAAGGAGCCCGAATTGGATGAGACAACCAAAGGCATGTCGCAAAGGAAACACGTGCAAAGAAAAAAAAAAAAAAAAGGGAAGGAAAGGAAAGAGATGTACCTCAAACTCGGGCTTGTCAAGCAATATGGGACGGGTGATAGATGCATCCTTCTTATGCTTAAACTGCGAAAGAAAAGAGAACAAAAGATAAGGTTGAAGAGAGAATTCAGCAAGCATGTTAGGGTTAGCCATAGGAAAGTCAAATATATATATATATATATATATATATATAAAAGACAAAGCAGAATTAGAGATAACATACTCTTCGCTCAAAGGGCAAATGCGGGGTGGGGGGATGTCTTTCTCTTACTACCTCGTGTCTTATTGGAAGGGGGAGCATCTACAAATGGCCGTGGAGTAGCAAACTTGGACTTGCTTGTAGACTTAAGCTTGGTAGGACCCTTCTTACCAAAGCAAAAATGTTCGCCACTTTCACTTTCTTCTCCCAACCTAGAGGATAATCACCGGCATGCCAATGCCACCTTCTATCCTCCTTAATCCACTCAAAGATGGCCGACCAACTTTGCTTCCTAGCATATGCTAACACGGACTTGGAGGGTAGGAGCAATTGAAGATTAGCCGAAATGATCGCATTGAGCCCATTAGGAGGAATAAGGGAGAAACCATGACTACCCATCAATTCCTACTTAAACAAAGTCATCATAGCCTTGCTAGTAGTCGTGCATAGCGGGAGTGAAAGTACGTTTTCTCAATGAGCCTGGAATGGTAACTGTAGTAAAACGTTGGCTCCAGAATTCAAAAGTAGTATGCCATAGGAATGGTCGGATGGAAGTAGGAGACTTCATAAGAAAAGAAAGATCATCAATAATGTCCTAATCTAGCCTAAACTGTCTTCTCACCGGTTGGTAGGATAATGCATGAACTTAAGGCCCTTGAAATCATCGGCCCGGATATGGCAACCACCCAGCATTGGTGGCTACCAAGTAAGTAATCCCTATCTCCTTGAAATTAGTCAAGGGGGTGGTGGTCCCGACAGTATCAACAAATAGACCTATAACAGAGTCTACACATGTGTAACCCGTACCCAAGTTCCTATAAGCTCCCCAAGAAAACCCAATTCCTTTATTAAAAGACTTAACGGTAGAATGATCAATTGGCTTCAAACCGGACCAAAGGAAAGCCAACGGAAAGTCAGACTCAAATCTACCATAAAAATCGGTAATTACTCTCGGGCACGATTGATATTTCTCTTTAGCAAAACAAATGGGCATACACTTCGCCAAGTGTCGGGCACAATGCTTAAACAACAATTGCTTTGCAAGATATTATTGTGAACGGAAGTAGTGACTATGTGGCAAGAGCCTGCTTGACTTTTATTGCTCCGCAAAATGTCCAACTCAACATACAAATGCCCCAAGAACATAGGAGCCAATGGCGGACTCACCCCGACAGATATCTTAATAGCTAAACGAAAATATAAAGGTTTTACAACATAATGAGGGATGAGAGCCAAAGATAAACTTACAAAGCCGTAAAGTGATAAAGGCCGTGCGACGAGTAGCAACAGAGATCTTAGTAGAGGAACTAACCTAATATGACAACTTGGCATTTCCATTCATCTTTTTCTTCAACTCGGCCTCCATGGCCTCTTCCTCCCGGGGGAAAGCTCTAAAGTGCTAAGATTAACATCACCAAGGATGGGCAAAAGCAACTGATTTGCTACATCTTCCAAAGTCATGGTAACCTCACCGTAGGAGAAAAGGAAAGTGTGAATGGTGGTACACCATTGGTAGACCAAATGGCGAGGATTGAAGAGGTCTCTGTAGTTAGATAAATAGCGGGATGAAACAATGACCTTCAATACACCGCCCGTTGTAGAAACCTCATGAAACCCGTGTTAGATAATTCCCTATCCACCCATTCCCTTTAACCTAAGGTAGTGCCCAATCCAAACTTGAAGTGAATAGGCACGGGGAGTGAAGTGACTTGGCAAATGACAAGATCGAGGATTGAGGAGGCCAACGGAGCCTAAGAAACATCCGTGTTTTGCCGGCAAAGAGCAAGCCACACATGGCTCGGGCGGCAGCGGTGTGTAATCACCGGGAACCATAGGGAAATGAGGATGGATATCATACCAAGGATCAATAAGAGGAGCGCACTCACTATCCGGGGCACGCGATGCTTCTTCCTCATCGAAATGGTCCGATTCAAAATAAACGACCTTTTCGCCTACATCACGTGTGGTGGGAGAATCGGAGAAAATCTCTTTTCCCTTATGGCGGGAAGAGCTTTGACCTTTCGCCGGCGTCATGGCAAAGCGGTTGATCGGAGTAAACAAATGAGAGTTGTTAGGTTCTAAGACTTTGAGAACTAATGTATTAAAACTTCAATTTGTATTATGTTGGCAAACCATGATCAAAACATAAAGTCTAGGTTTAGGCTTGCTCAAAGTATGTTTATTTGTAAAATTGGAATTAAGTGGTTGTAGAATTTATTGGACTAAATTTGCAAGGCTTGATCGATCAAAAATTAGACCCGATCGATTGAACCACGTGCAAATTTATTTTTCTCGAGAATTCAATTCAGCCCAAACTCTACTTAAACGTATTGGGTTTCAAGTAAAACACTCCTATATATAAAGGAAACCCTAAAATGTATTTTTTTTTATTGTTTAGAGAGATTAGAGTGCCTCTTTGGTATTTTAGGGTTTTGTACCCAAAAGCTCTTTAAGGTTGCTCTTTATGTTGTGTGTGTGAATCTTTTGTGAGATCTAGAGGTGGTTGCCTTCACATACACTTAGGGTTATCAAAAATCAAGATTATGTTAAGAACTTGATGTTCAATTCAGTTGTTGTTTCAAGAGTTTAAAGATATACAAGTGGGAGTGCTTGTGCTTGTTGGGAATCCAAGTAAAGAAGTAGTCCGTGGACTCGGGGTCATCACGTGGTTGTGGTAGTAAGTTTCCTACTCGAGGTAGCAATAGGATGTTAGTGGTCTAAGTCTCTATTGTGTAAATTTCAATTCTTTCATAGTGGATTCAGTTTTACCTTAAGGATAGCTAGGTTAAATCCTCCCTAGGTTTTTTACCGCTTGGTTTTCTTGGGTTATCATATTGTTATGTTTTTTATTTTCCGCACTTGTCAATGATATGATTTATATGTGTTAACTTAGATTTGCATAATTTATCTAAGTTAATCACTTGGCTAAATAATTAAGTTAATCTGGTAGTGTTTTAAGGGATCTAAAACTAACAAGAGTGTTGAAGAAGGAGAACATGGTGAAGAGAGGGAAACGAAGGAAATGTTTGTGTTGGGAAGGGAGAAGATGTTTGTGTTTAGAGTGTGAAGGGACTTTCCCTTAAATACCAATAACATTAATACTGGCATGAAAGGATGCGATTCTTCACCATTAAATAAGGGATGAAATTAATGAAACGGTGGCCGTGTCTCAAAATAACTGCTAAACCGGGAAATTCAAAGAGACAACATTGTTCATGGTAGGAAAAGAAAAAAAAAAAATATAAAATATATATATATATATATATATATATATATATATATATATATATATATATATATATTATATATATATAATATATATAAAAACTGGGACCACTATTCAAAAAAGCACGTGAAGGAAAAGAAGAAGGAAAGATAGAAAGGGCAGGGAAGTCTTTTAATCCACATATGAACCGCAGAAATGATTCATATGTTTAGGGGGCTAAATGTTGATAATCATTTTCGAAAACCCAATAGAAAGAAGAAGCCTAGCAACATGGGCAGAAAAGAGTTAGTAAATGGATAGAAAAATCATTAAGCCCAAATGGTAGGAATAATGGATTGTAGGTCCATGAAATAAACAAATGGGCCTTGAGGAAGTAGACGGGCCTAAAAGAGCTTGGAAAGAGAGAAGAAGCAAACCCATGGGCAATATGTGATGTAGAAAAGTGAGAAAGGCCCACACAAAGGGCTTGAAGTAATGAAAGTAAGGAAAGTAAGGGGTTGATGGAAAGTCCATGAGTCCCAAGGATGAAGGATAAGGTAATTGGGTTAGGGAAACTCAAAGGAGTTAGTAAAAACCCATGGGAATGCAGAGCTAGGAAAATGGCCAAAAGGGCCCAAGGAAAGTAAATGAGCCAAGGATGCCCAACGTAACCAAAAAAGCCCAAATGACTATATTGAGTCATTGAAGGAAGAATAAGCAACAAACCCAAAGAGGCTCAGCAGGCTTGGGTCAAATAATGCCACAAAGAAGATGTGAGAGATCACGCCCCGACCCCTTTTTATGATGTTGGGCCAAACCCACGTGAATTGGTAGAGCCGTGTTATTGTCTCTCAAAATGGAGGTTTGACTGATTATATTTTCCCCTTTAGATTAAGAGTTTTACAATGGAGTCGCCACTTATTTAAATATTGAAATAAATAAGAAAACCAAAATTGAAAAATTCCTCATTTTATTAATTTGTAGTTGAATTTACATTGATCATAGGAAAATTACATGGCTTTGGTCTTAGATACAATCTAAGATAAAGTATATGGCTTTGTTTCCTAGTTACAATTTAAAAATCGAAAATTACATGGATAAACATTTGATTTACTAACTTTTGATCTTAGCTCGGAGGCTATGTTACAAGGTGAGAAGGTGTTAGGCACCCACCTTGCCCGGTGAAATCGGTCTTCTAGACTATGGTGGCCAACATTCATATCACATCATCCAATATGTTATCAATCAATTTGCATGATGAATTTAATATGTGTGCATGTGATAAAACCTAATTCAATTTATTAAGCATGACATTTGGATTGAAAAATAAACTCTAGTGAATATGTGTGGATGTTGATATCCTAGATTCAAGAATTTAAAAGAATTATTAAACAAACATCTTTTTCATATTTTTTGATGTGGATTTAAGACCAAAGCTAGTGTTATACATGAATATGTGATGAACAACCAAAAACATATGAAGAAAATATAAGAACATTTGAGAACATTCAAACATATTCAAGAGAATTTAAATAGTTACTATCATGCTTTAATCCTAAATTCTTATCATGACAACACAAAAAATAAGTTAGGGAAAATGGATTATACCTTCATGCAAGATCCATATGGTGGAGGAGGAGACTCTTGGTTGAGGTCCTAAAGGTGGAGGAAAAAAAGAGTTGGGAGAGGAAGAGTGAGTCTCACTCAATACCTTGAGTCTTAGGAAGACCAAGATATGACAAGACTACTCAACTTCACTAGAACTCAAAAGAGAGGGGAAGAGAGGGGTTTTTTTTTTTTTTTTTTTTTTTTTGTGTCCCTTGGAATGGAGGAAATGGGGGTTTATATATAATAGTGGTGGAGGAAATATGAATGGAAGGCTATTTAATGAGAGTTGATAAAAAATCATGAACCTAAACCTCATTTTAGCTTTGAGGAAAATCTGGTGCATTAAATGGAGAGAATGGTAGGAGTGAGGAGCAAGCCAAAATTTGGTTTTCCCGTAACTTCTGTAACAGCTTGTAGAGCCAATTTCGAAAAATCATATCTAACTCAATTCTGATCAGAATTGTCTCGTTCTTATGCTCAAATTGAAGCCTTGGATGTCTAGTTTCTGGGAAAATTAACTTCATTCATAGATTCAAAATATTATGAGAGATATCGATGAAATGATGAGCATATGTCATTTGTTAGAAAATGGTTTTAGCATAATTAACATTAATAGGTTCCAAATTAACTCCCAATTAACATTAAATGACTCCAATCACTCCCATTTTAGACTTAATTGGTTCCAAATTTACTCTAATTAAAAGATAATTGCACAAATTTACTCATTGAATAATTAATGTTTAACTATCTAGTTAATTAGGTGTGTGCAACCTACCATAAAATGTAGTCCTAACCAATCACATTATGACACATCATTGATCTCAAATTGATTATACTTATAACCAATTGAAATCAATTGTTCATAATCACATATAATCGGACTCAATTTGTAATAGTGAATCTCAGCCATTAAAACTTGATTTGATGATAACTTTCAATCTGATGGTTCAATTAGGGCTCATGACCACTCGATTTGATCGTTATAACATCAAGATCATTTTGGTGAAATAAGATTAAGGATCTAATGACCAGAATCAAGATGCATATTTTCAAGGTGAAACTACCATTTTACTCTCCATTTGAGGTTAAATGCGGGTTGCAAAATAGGGTGTCAACATAGGAATGACAGAGTGGTATGGCAAGACATGCAAAGATTACGAAAAAAGCAAGAGAGTGGGCTGAAGGAGGAAAATCCCATGGCCAAGCAAAAGCCCAGCCCCGAAAGGAGCAAGCTTTAAAGAATGAGAAACCAGAAAATGGTTCACGCCATAAGAAGCCAAGGATGGGCGGTAGGATGTTTAAACAAATCTTTAGACCATGGCGGATGCGTGAGCAGCAGACAGATTTCGGATATATATGGAAGTGAAGCACACGCAAGGCCTAGACATCACTAGCTGTGTACCCAACCAATACAAGAGGTGGTGAAGTCATGGGTCAGAGGTAAGAGGGCATGGTTTGGCGGTGGGGAGAGGGGAAAACCTATTCTGGGTTCTTGCTTAGGCTCTTTTGGGGGAAACGTCTTGCTGGGATGACATACCACCCAAAGGAAGTAAGGATGAGCTGGGACCACTAGGTGCATGCCATGAGGGATAGGAAGAGAGAGAGAGAGAGAGCACTCACACTTTGTAGCACAATAGGTAAACAAACAAAATAGCCTTCTTTGTCTGTTGTCACAGCCAACATAGGTAAGTGGTGGTGGTTGAGCGATTGACAAACCAATAAGTGGTCGGCAAGGACACCTAGACTAGATAATGGTTGTTAAAGTGTAAAATAGTAAAATCCGGTCACAATGGGGCATTATAAAAAGGGCCTTGCTGTGCACAGAAGGAAGGGACGACCAGGATCACAATCACAAACACTATAATAGCAACCTCTAGGAGAGAATCGCAACAAAATGAGTAAACACTAAGAAAGAAAAGGAAGAAAAAAAGAAAGAAATGAAAAACTAGAAAGGATAGAGAATAGGGAGTATAAAATGGTAGACATGCACCAATAGGTTGATCATTTCTCTCCTTCTAAAGCCTTGCTCTCTATCAAAAAAGATAGAGGATCCTCATTAAACATAAACCATTCAGGCTCATTCCCTCAAAACAATTAATTTATTTCCCATGGGAGATTAGTCGCATTGAGGAAGTGGTTTACCTTCTTGGTTTCAGCTCCGCAACATTACTTGGCATGGCAGACTGATTTTTCCCTCTTTAATTAAATAACCCCATTATTATTATTCCTCATTTATTTCTCTACTTTCGACCTACAGGGTGCCTCTTGTCGCTCCCTTTTATTCATTTTGTCTACTATTTTTTGTGTTATCTTTATTATATTTGCCTGCCATAACTTACCTACAGAGAGAGGCCTGTCATGGGCTTGTGATCAAAGCCTGGCAAACGGGGCATAGTTTGTGCACAAGCCGGACCAAAATTGAGTTGCGATTGGACCGGTCTCGACTCTCTTACTCAGAACACTTGGGCTTAATATAGCAGAGGTAGCCCAGCCCCATTGTAAAAAAGGCCCACTACAATATGTTCTTAGAGCCCACTACAATCTGTTCTTAGACTCTTAGGCCACTATAATTTGTTTGAACTGTTGTAATAAATTCAGATAATAGTAATATGAATAATAATGACATTTTCATTAAACATCAAATAAAACTTACCCACTTAATGGAGTACATAAAATTTCTAGTTGCGTGTGAGTGCCACATAGTCATATACCTTCCCACGTTTACCTAACTCTCGAGCTCACATTTTGTGTAATATAGGCTAATTTACCTTATTCGTGAAGTTAATTATTTAAATTTATTTAAAGGATTTTTATTTATTATTTTATGTTTAATAATTTCATTTTTGATTTTTTTTTAAAAGGCGATCATTTTCAAATAAAATCTGTTATTTTTTGAAATAGCCCTCGGAAGCTTCACATAATGGTATCCAGAAGACTTTCTCTCTCTCTTCTTATTCCCTCTAACCTTAGTGCATCTAAATACACATTCAAAAAGATATTTTCTTTTCATCTTTCATATGATTATCGTTTCCTTACTCTTTCCTTTCCCTTATCTTTTTACTTTCCCTTCCATACCTCCCCATGAACACCTAAACATATTGTGTAAGGCTTAATAAAGAGAAGCTACGTGAGTGTCGCAGGATGGATTTGCTATCACATTGCTATAAAAGAACAAGTGACTAAAAATAAAGAGCAATGCCTCAAATATGTATCAACATGTAAGATATAAATTACAACAAATTCATCCAATAAATAAATAAATATATATATATATATATATATATATATATATATATATATATATATATATATATATTACAGTAACACAAACTCAGCAATCCAAAATACCTAGTTCCATTTAATCTATCTACTCGAACCCTGATCGAATGCAATTTATTTAGGTGTTGAATGAACGAAAAATTAATCAACAAGACAGCAAGAATGGAGCCCTATTGTCAAGATCAATGTTTATAAAAGTTTTTATTCAATTCACACTTCCCAGTCAAAAGCATGTTTGGAAATCTCCTACTATAGTAAAAATGTTTTCAGGCTCCAAAGATTTGAAAAATTCAAATTATACAGAATTGTAAACATTTCTAGATACCCTTCACCGACTAGTGAAATTTATAAGTCTAAGTCTTGCCGTCTAGGGACAAAATTTTAGTGTCACATTTTTTTTTTTTTTGGTTACAATCTTAATGTGGTGGACTGTAAACAAAGTAAGAATAGATAACTATAGGATAATGTATATATCCAGAAAAATTGGGCATCTTGAAGACTGCAATATAAAGAAGGAATCTTATATGTTAATCTCAAGCACAGCTGGATACTTTTCTTTTCAATTAAGAATAATTTGAGAATGGATAAGTATTGAAATGCAGTAACACTCTATTCTCATATTCATAATGGATCTTATTAATTAAATTTACTATAAAAATAATAAATATGAAAAGAATAAGCACTACATAACAGTATTCCAAGAATAGTTAATAATTTTCTAGAATTAAGACAATCATAGTTTTTCTTTTCTTTTATTTTCTTTTCTGTGGACTTAAAAATTAAGTAACGGGGACTTTTTTATGGTGCTAATGATCGATCTTATTGGATTCTTTTTCATCAAGGAAAAAAAAAAAAAAAAAAAAAAAAAAAAAAAAAGAAGCTTGAATGAAAAAGCAAAGTATAAGTCTATAAGCCTCTTCTGTACATGCATTATTGCCTTTCCCGTTTATGTCTATATTTTCTTCTCATGACTAGGAGAGCATGAATTTTGATAAATCATAATCGGTGAATGACATTCTAGTTATTGTCTATCTCTTTGCCATGTCCATGGAACAATCGTTACGCAAGAAACTTGATTTTGTCTGAATCATTAGAGATTTAAACTTTAAAGTGTAGAGAAAGTTAATTACTTTGTATTAAGCATATCAAACTTTATGTGGGCCTCAAGATTAGAATGCTAGCAAAAAAAAAGTCTACCACTATAATGTAAACGTGTGGGGGCTTTGCTGTCCGTGGAAATTCTCCGTCCTATATATGCATTGCAATGTATGCTCTTCTTTTCACATTAGTCCTAGTGTAAAATAACAGATATTCCTCAACTTCAGACATATTAACTAAACACGGATAAGAGTAAAAATTTAAAAAGAGAAGATAAAAAAAGGGAGTAAAAATTACAACCAATGGTGGTGGACTAAAAAAATAACAGTACGGTTCTTTTTACATTAGCTGTTTATTTAAGTGCATGTGTTTTTCTGACATAAAAATGTTCAGATTTATATTCCATTTCAAATTATTACTTAATTTTTAAATTTGTGGATTAAAGTTTTAAGCTTTTGAAATTGTTTTAGTTTGAAAATGAAACTCCTATTTATCTCTTTTTATGTTATTATGGGCAATAACAGAGTAGAGAAAACGTGAAAACTATTGTCAAGGGTTCTTTTTATGTTTCTTTTTGTAAGAAGGAAGTTGGGTCTAAAATCCTTACGTAAACCCATCATGAAATGCATAAATCTCAAAGAGCTCAATGTCCTTAGAACACACCAAAGGGAGGATCTGCAGCAGGGCTTCAAAGTACCATTTTGATTGACCTGTCTCTTGGCGCATTTGATAAAGTTTTGATTCAATTGAAACTCCAAGCTTGAATCATTAGCACAAACGTTGAGTCCAAGTCTAAGGGAAGAAGATTATGAATGGAGGGAATGGGCTTATTCTCCAAGATAAGATCTTACTCAATACTCTTCCATTCCTCTAGACGTTCTTCATAATCATCTGTTGTAAATGGAACTTTTCTCGTTTTTGGACTTAGGGTCCTCGTTTAGGATTGATCGACTTTTCTGCAATTTACGACCCTTGATGCGGTAAAACTTCTTGCTATGCAATAAAGGACGTATGATATCTCATTCACTTTGTTGAGCCAAAGAAAATGACCAAAAAGTGAGATTTCTGATACCTCAAACGCAGTGCCCAAAATCGAAGAAAAATCGCTCCTCTGTTGAAATTTTTTGACTTGGTCAACGGTTAAAGTCAACAGCATATGCATTAAAGCATTCACAGGCAACGAAAAGTCGCGCGTGCGCGTATGCATTAAAGTCGTGGCGGTGCGTGGCAACGCGTGGATGCATTAGAGCCTTCTACCTTGGGGGCGGTAAAGCCTTTTTGCAATGTGAATGACTACTCTTCATTTTTACTACGAACCGAAAAGTCGAGGAAATACTTTTCTACTTCCCGCATATAAACAAATCTAAAACTAGATATGTGTGCGAAAGAAAATACCAATCAAGCAAATGTTAGCTTACATGGGTTAGCATATTCTCAAATATATACATACACATATTGGTAATTATACTTATATGTATTCACATATACATCTATAAAATATATTTTGCAGAAAAAACTGAGAAACAAGATATATGTATATATATCTACTTAACCCCGATAATGATTAGTTTGTGTCAAAAGTAAAACACATAATAACAAATAAAGAAGAAAGTTTGTCAACGTCAATGTTTATAAAAGGTTTAGTTAGTATAATAGCTAGTAAAAATGTTTTCAGGTAAATATAATGAAAATGTGCAAATTATACAGAATTGTAAACATTTCTAATAACTAGTACAACAAGTAAAGATACCACATTTTTTTTTTTTTTGGACAATCTTAATGTACTGCAAATGTAACTATAGATAATGTATATATCCAGAAAAATTGGGCATCTTGAAGACTGCAATATAAAGAAGGAATCTTATATGTTAATCTCAAGCATAAAAAATTAAGAATAATTTGAGAATGGAAAAGTATTGAAATGCAGTATTCCAAGAACAATCTCAAGCACTACATAACCGTATTCCAAGAATGACTAAAATTTTCTAGAATTAAGATATATTTAGTCAAAAAAAAAAAGAAAAAAAGAATTAAGACCATCATAATTTTTCTTTTCTTTTATTTTCTTTTCTGTGGACTTAAAAATTAAGTAGCAGGGACTTTTTTATGGTGTTAATGATCGATCTTATTGGATTCTTTTTCATCAAGGAAAAAAAAAAAAAAAAAAAAAAAAAGCTTGAATGAAAAAGCAAAGTATAAGTCTATAAGCCTCTTCTGTACATGAAATCAAATATTCTCATGATTTAAATCAATCAAAATCAAGTTATTGAATCTTCTCATAAAATAAGTAAACCAAGAAGAAACCCAAACCCACTATAATTGAACAACTTTGTCATAGGCTTTTGCCATCAAAGTTGTGCATTTTTCTTTAATAGGCCTAAATGGCTACTAATTGTTACTTTTGGGGACTTCAAAAACAGTGGGTTTGCTAAGAGGGAGGGAAAAGATGGTCTATTGATGCATGCCCCTATTCCTTGGCTGTTTTTTCTCTTTTCTTTTTGACCACTTTCTTTCTTTCAAATTATTTCCTTTTTTTACTTTTACTTTTTTAGTTTACTACTCTCCTATTTATCTCTTTTTATGTTATTATGGGCAATAACAGGTTGTTCCCCATTTGGTCTTTTCTTTTCTTAGGTCCTTCTCTCTAGGTGACTCTCTCTTTCTAAGTGCCTCCCTTAGGTGCTTCCCCCCATTGGGTCCTCCCCTGCCATTCGCCATGGTTACCTCTTCCTTTTATAAAACCGCGAACTTTCATTCAATGAGATTTTTCCCTTTTATCCCTAGGACTTCACCAATTGTTTTTTGTTTGTTGTGGGCATCCCTTTAGGACTACCCACCAACTCATTGGTTGTCCCAATCAAGCAAATGCTAGCTTACATTTACTCAAATATATACATACACATATTGGTAAATATACTTACACGTTTCACTCATTTCAAATACAAAATTCCATTTTGTTTGTTCCTAATGATTAGTTTGTGTCAAAAGGAAAACCTCTAGGTTTAAATGGATAAGGATTGAGCTACCTCACTACCTAGCTCTATGGCATGCATCAACAAGTAAAGATACCCAACCATCTATTACTTCTTTTGGGCAAGATACCATCCTAAATAAGGTATATTCCCAAAAGAAGTCAAATATATTTGCAAACCAAATATAGACCCCCTTTTCCCCACCACCAAACCACACCCTTGTCATCTTTTGCCATCTTGATTTTGTGGACCCACCTCCATTGTATTTTGGGGACTTCAAAGAGTGGGTTTGCTAGGAGGGTGAAAAGATGGTCTTTGATGCATGCCCTTATTCCCGCTTACTTTCTCTTTTCTTTTTACCACTTTCTTTCTTCTTTTTTGTCTTCTTTTTTACTTTCTCATGCCATTTTTGCCTACTGTAATAGATTAGTTTTGTTTTGTTCCCTCTCTCTGGTGTCTCTCTTTCTAAGTCTTATTTCTTCATGTGTTTCTGGTTACCTCTTCCTTTTATAGTTTTGTCATTTTCCTTTGATTTGGCTTTTCTTTCCTTCACGTGATTCCCGTTGTTGACACTTCCTACTATTCCTTGTTTCTTTTCATCGTGCTTCTTCAAATTAGCTTTCACGCCTATATTTTTATACAAAAGGATTTGGGCCTTTGTGGGCCAAATGATGTTGAACCACCAAACCACACCCTGGATCAAAAGGGGTCTTGGGCCCAATTTGTCTTTATCTTCTATTTTTGTCTTCTTTGTTCATTTTTTGCCATTGCAAGAACTCGATCTGTCTTATTTCTTCATGCGTTTCTCGTGTTTGCCATTTTCCTTTGGTTTGACTTTTCTTTCCTTCACGTGATTTCTCTGCTGCAGACTTTGTAATTTGTTTCTTTTCATCGTGCTTCTTCATATTAGCTTTTATCTTTTTATACAAAAGATTTGGGCTTTTGTGGGCCAAATAATGTTGATCTATCAAAAGGGTCTTGGGCCCAATTTGTCTTTATCTCTCGAGATCTCTCATGTATTCTTTTCTTTCTTTGACCTTTCTTGCTCATCGATCTTCTTGGTGGGCCTTTGGGCCTTGATTTTTATTGGGTTTTCTTCCTCATGGGCTTTTGGATATGGATTAGCAAAAATGGGCATCAACAACTATCAATAAAATATTGTGCTTCAATTAATTGATTCGTTTGAATTTCTAATAATTACTTTTCCACTCAAAAAAAATTGATTTGTAAACATGCCGTGAAATGCATAATTTAATCAATAGTTTTTTAATTTCTTTGTTTCGTTACTATTCAAAATAAAGTAAATTAATAACAGAGAAAGAAAGAGGCTTCAAATCGAACCAGTTTCATATATTTCGGATTTTAATGGACAAAATTAAAATCTTAGGATCTAATGAAATAATGAATCATCATATAAACCTTGGGCTTTTTTATGTAATCTCCTCATACTTTTATTATTCTAGGAAGAAAAAAATGACAACTAAAACTACACGCCAGAACAAGCTAATGACAACCAAATTAACACTTAATAACAAATAGCAAAACTATAAAGATGTTTCAAAAAGATAAACCCGTGATATTTTACTTATCGTTTTAAGTTGTTGGAGCCACCTTTTATTTTTTATTTTTATTTTTTTGCGGCAGAATATAAAGTAGTATAAACTACTCACATAGTTATTCATTTATAAAAGCATTGGATGAATCCTAAAAATTATTTTTAAAAAGGAAGATAAATAAGCTTACTGAGAATAAAGACTAGAACATTATATGTATTTTGATTTGAAGTTTATGTGAATTTTGCAATCAAGTCATAGAAAAATAAGGACAATGCTTGGATGAAGTCTTTAGTATTGACAGCTAGAGCATTATTTGCTAGCTATATCCAATAAAGATAAAGTTTGGTTACAAACTTGGTTGTAGTCAATTACTATAATTTTACTTAATATCTTTTTATTATATATGAATTTTGACAAATCTACTATTAGATAACATTTGCTTTTCATATCCTTCATATTTGTAAATTTTTTTGAAGATCGAAGATCAATAGCTATGTCATTAATTAAATGTTTAAATTATAAAATTTTGTAATCTAAAATTATGAATAAAAACTAAATTTATGGATCAAATAATAAACAATATTAGATTGACATGAAATTTAACATGCGTGTTAAGAACGTAAAGAACATACATTTTAACGATTAGAATTTCAAAAATTATGAATAAAAACTAAATTTATGGATCAAATAATAAACAATATTAGATTGACATGAAATTTAACATGCGTGTTAAGAACATAAAGAACATACATTTTAACGATTAGAATGTTAATTTTAATTTGTGTGTGTGTGTGTGTGTGTGTGTGTGTGTGTGTGTGTGTGTGTGTGTGTGTGTGTGTGTGTGTGTGTGTGTGTGTGTGTGTGTGTGTGTGTGTGTGTGTGTGTGTGTGTGTGGAAGTTATAGTTGTTGGCTATAACTAAGTTTGTAACCAAACTTTCTCAATTTTTTTCTTTTAACATTATTTTTAAATATTTTAATTAATTGTCGGGTTTGCAAAACTATATAACAAACTAGCATCTCGAGACTCTAAAACTTGAGTTTAGATTTGAACTCGAGTTTCTAAGACTTGAATTGCATGTGATGGTAGGCTGAGGTGGAAAAAAATCCACGTGGAAATCGAGTATGTAAAACTCAAGTTCCCGTTCTTCCTCGATTCTTTTCTTCTTCCTTCCACATCCGAGTCTTCCTTTCGGATCCGAGTCTTCTTCTTCCCGCTCGATCTGGTCCTTTGTTCTTCTTCCTCTCTTCTTCTTCTTCTTCTTCTTATTTCTTCCTTCCTTCCCGATCTGTTCCTCTGTTCTTTGTTCCTCTATCTCTGTGTTTTTTGTTTCTCTGTTCCTACCCGATCTGATTTGTGTTGGTATGTTTCACTATAGAAATCGAGTCTTGTAGACTTGGATTTACTTTTTACAAACTCAAGTCTATAAGACTTGAGATCTATATGTGACAAAAAATACCCAAATCAGCAAGTGGAATTCAAGTATTTGAAACTCGATATTTAGATTGAAATCGAGCCTCTAAAAATAGAGATGCTAGTTTGTAGTATTGTTTCTCATGCATGTCAACTTATTATATTCTTTCCCTCACTAATGCTATCTTGCAAATTTCCTCAAACTTTCTCCATCCAATAAAACACATTTAACTTTAATTTGTTTTGGAGTGTTATATATATATATATATATATATATATATATATATATATATATATATATATATATATATATATATATATTTATCAGACTCTTATTGCTGGCATAAAATTTTGGCTAATAATGTTCTTTACACACTAACTACGATAGTCTAGCAAATAACAGGCAATTGCTTTACACACACTTCGGATTAAACAAACAAAAAGACCCCACTCTACATAGAATGAGATTCTTTCCATTTCACTTTAAATGGAGAGAATGCATTTCAAAATTAAAATTTTATTTTCTAGATTTAAAACAAACAATATATTAAGTTATTTAAAATTTTAAATAATGTAAATTAGATATTCTTGTAAAAGTTTAATTTTTAATCTAAACCATAAAATGTATTTATTTTAAATGAAGACGACACACCCATTTAAAATATACAGTAAATATGTTTTATATTAACTATACACGTATTATGGCCCCTTTTAATTCTTTTTCATTCCTTAGGTTGACTCGGAGTCGGGGTATGTGAAATGCATGCCATGACAATGCAGGCAGAGCTCTTGTATAAATATATGAGAACTCTAGTGCCATAACCACAAAACTAGCGAGAAAGCCTTCTTCTTTATCTGCTTCTTTATATCATCATATGGCTCCTTTTCTTTCTATCCCATCAATTCTCACCACCATTAAGTTCTTCCTGTTATTTTCATTTTTTGTGGGGATGGTCTCTGCTCAGTTGTCCTCTACTTTCTATGCAACATCCATGCCTCAATGCCCTTTCCACCATTAAATCAGCTGTAGACTCTGCAGTGTCAAGTGAGCTAGCCACGCATGGGAGCATCCTTGCTCCGTCTTCACTTTCATGACTGCTTTGTTCAAGTCCTCTCTCTCTCTCTCTCTCTCTCTCGTGAATTCTTTGTTTTAAGAACTCACCGACATCTTTAAGTTATATGTTTGACTTCTCAAGGTTTTAAACGTATTCATGTTTTTTTTTTTTTTTTTTTTTTTTCCCGCTTATTTCGCATTACCTCATATCAAGATTTTCTCTTATTACTTTGTTTTTGGTCCTGTTTTCCCTTGCTCCTTGCCTAGAGTTGTTGATGCTATGAGGAAGGATGATTGCTCTTAATTGTATTGTGTTTCATATAACAATGTTAGAACCATAATTTTTTTTTTTTTTTTTCCATGTGATATTAAGATGATAAATTGTGATTGGAGAAACGTCACTTTATATGGATTTATCAATAATACTACTTTTATGGAGAAAATGGGCAAATGCCCTTTTCATGCAAATTATGTAGTGTTTTGCCCTCTTTCCCAAACTAATTAGGGAAATGTCCATATTTTGAAACTCGATTTGAGATAAATCAAAAACTAGGCTCTATAGTGGCGTTTTTAAGGAGCTTATAGTGACGTTTTAAGGACTTATAGTAGCGTTTTGTAACTCAACCTCCATGAACTAGAGTTATAGGTAAAAAAAATTGCCTATAACTTGAGTTCATGGAGGTCGAGTTACAAAACGCCATTATAAGTTCTTAAAACGTCACTATAATGTTTGACTTTTCAAGGTTTTAAAAACGCCACTATAGGGTTTCAGATTTTTTTTTTTTTTTTTTGTTTGATTTATCTCAAATCGAGTTACAAAAGAGGGACATTTCCCTAATTAGTTTGGAAAATGGGACAAAACGCTACAATTTTTGCTCAAAATGGGCATTTGCCAAAATTTTCCCTATTTTTATCCACTAATTACAACAAATCGTATAACTCAGTTGTTAAAAAATTATATATATATATATATATACATGGGTGCATTTCTAGGAAGGATTGATAATTTAGACTATAGTTGCTATAAAACTTTATTGCATAAAACTTAAAAACTATTGTCTTAACTTTTAAATACAATATATATATATATATATATATATATATATATATATATATATATATATATATATATATATATATATATATATTTATTGTAGGGACACGATTATTTACTTACCCAAGAATGACATTGGGTTTGTATGTAAGGGGCAATCTAAAACAATATAATTTGTAGAGTGTGGACTTGAAAAAGATTAAGAGAAGGACCTTGGTCAAGAACAACACTTGATGTCGAAGAGGTCTAGTCTCTCCACCGTGGCTTTTATGGAAGCTTATATGAAGGTGGGCTTGGCTTGACTAACTAAGCCTTGCATCAATGCGGCTTGTAGGGTTTAAGTCCTCGGACTTGTAGGGTTTAAGTCCTCGGACTACGTCCGAGGAGCATAGTATCATTCCCCTTCTCCCTTTTGTAGGATTTATCTTGCTTATGGGGATCCCCATCCCCTTTTTTCCTCTTTCCCTTTTATACTAGTGTTTACTTCCCGTTTAGTGTTCACGTGTAAGTTTTGTTTTTTGGGGTACAAACTCGTCCTATCAATCCATACATAAGAGTGGTTGAGGGTGGTTGGGAAAAGTTAAATAGCATGACTCTTCAGCTCCCTTGAGTATGG
The DNA here is from genome assembly GCA_028216015.1 of Quercus dentata. Taxonomy (NCBI): domain Eukaryota; kingdom Viridiplantae; phylum Streptophyta; class Magnoliopsida; order Fagales; family Fagaceae; genus Quercus; species Quercus dentata. The sequence goes on along the minus strand of CP116450.1, from coordinate 35,056,713 downwards.
GCCAACTTTGTCGCTTACCAGTCGTGAGTCACTCGGGTTCCATACTCCTTGTCTTGAGCATTTCTCCCTTGTATTGCCTCTACATAATTCCCAGTTTGTCATTTTCTTCAGGCGTTTTGTGAGGTGCCGAGCATAAGATGGTTGATAAAATCCTCGGCCATATATCTGGGCCTTTTTTGGATTTTTACTATATCCTCGAAATCATTCTCCTTGGTTTGGATCTTGGGCCCTATTATGAAGTGGGCAATATCACAAATTCTCGGGCCCCACATATATATATATATATATATTATTATATGATTTAAAATAACACCAATCATTTTCATGGTTAAATCATATATATTGTAAACCTTTTATAATAAAAATTGATAATAACTTTAATATTTTCCTTTGTAATGAGACACACAATAGGATTCTTTTAACGTAACATAAATAAATAAATAACGAATTTGAATAACATTATCTAACAGGGTGTGACGCATCGGTCCTCTTAGACGACACTTCAACTTTCATAGGAGAGAAAACAGCTTTTCCCAACAATAATTCACTAAGGGGATTTGATGAAGTAGACACTATCAAATCTCAATTGGAAAATATTTGCCCTGGTGTTGTGTCTTGTGCTAACATTTTGGCTGTTGCTGAGAGAGATTCCGTTGTTGCAGTAAGAAAAAGTCACAACTTCACATTATTTATGAATTTTAATTTGAACCATAATATTATAGGGACATCAACATCTTGTTGTTTTGCTGTCATTTTCATCATATTATTTGTTTCATTCAGCTGGGTGGGACTAATTGGACGGTTCAAGTGGGTAGAAGAGACTCTACCACCGCAAGTTTAACTGCTGCTAAATCCAACATCCCTATTTCAACATTGAATCTTAGTGGCCTTCTTAGCACCTTCTCAAACAAAGGTTTCACTGCCAAAGAATTGGTGGCCCTATCAGGTATTGGTTTAATTTTTTTAAGTCCTCAAACCTTTTATGCCTTTAGAAAGGGCTCCTTAATTTTTTGATAATAGCAAAATGGGTAGAGAGGGCGATCTAAGTTGGCGTCTTTCACCAGGACGTGACTACAATGACATTCTACCCGTTGGGCCCAAGTGCTCCTTGTAAATTAACCAAACATTATTTTTATAATTTGTTTAGGATCTCACACAATAGGCCAAGCAAGGTGCACAGTTTTCCGAATCAGGATTTACATTGAAGCCAACATAGATTCTTCATTGAAATCGAACTGTCCAAGCACTGGTGGTGACAACAATCTTGCCCCTCTAGACTTGTCTAGTCCAACATCTTTTGACAATGCTTACTTCAGGAATTTGATAAGCAACAAGGGTCTCTTACACTCAGACCAAGAACTCTTTAATGGGGGTTCCACAGATTCCCAAGTTAACGCTTACAGCTCCAACTCCGCAAGCTTTCTAACAGACTTTGCAAATGCAATGGTGAAGATGGGGAACCTTAGCCCACTCACAGGCACAAGTGGCCAAATTAGGAAAAATTGTAGAAAAACCAACTAAGTTAAGTCAATGGAGTGTGCCTTTTTGAGGATTCGTTTCATTGTTGTTGCTATTGCTAGTAAACAAAATTTTTCATAGTCATTGATGTGACAAATTATAGTTGACGTATAATAAAAATTGTGAAATTTTTTGAATATCTATTATTGTTATATCAAATATATGGGCATTTGTCCAACTTAAAATGCGTCCCTAGTTTTGTTATATTGAAAATGGGAAAGTGATATATTTTGAATATAACAAAACTAGGGACGCATTTTAAGTTGGACAAATGCCCATATATTTGATATAACAATAATAGATATTTAAAAAATTTTCACAATTTTTACAACAAAAATATAATAAAAATAAGAGAATTCAACAAATAATAAGTAGCTAAATAATATTTAAAATAAACAACAATTGAGACTGCAAAGAAACTCAATTAAGAGAAAGCAAGCAAAGTTTAACCTTAGCAAAAATCCAATGGAAAAAATTGGCATTTGCCCTTTTTAATAAAAACAAATCCAGCATTTAGCCCTTTTTCACAAATTAATTAGGAAATGCCCCTTTTTGAAACTCAATTTTCTCAAAATCGAGTTAAACCCTATAGTGGCGTTTTTAAGGAGCCTATAGTGACGTTTTAAGGACTTATAGTAGTGTTCTGTAACTTGATTTCCATGAAGTCGAGTTATAGGAAAAAGAAAGAAAAAAATTTGCATGTAACTCGACTTTATGGAGATCAAGTTAAAAAACGCCACTATAGGTTCTTAAAATGTCACTATAGGTTTCTTAAAACGCTACAATAGGGCTCTATATATATATATATATATATTATTTTTTATAACTTGATTTTGAGAAAATCGAGTTTCAAAAGAGGGGCATTTCCCTCATTAGTTTGGAAAAGGGGCAAAATGCTAGATTTTTTTTTTTTTTTTTTTTTGAAAGGGGCATTTGCCCATTTTCTCCACAATCCAATGGATAAGTCCATTAATTCAACTGATGTATGTAAATTTAAGATGCATTAAGTCCAAAACCCTCCAATATTTTGACAAATTGATCCAATTTGCTCAGATAAGTGTTAAGGGGTAACTACAATTCCAAATAATGAACCAAATGACCAAGTGACTACTATGGCAAGTTGGCAACATACTCTTTTAGACCCCTTTTTTTTCCTACTTTATTAGGGGAAGTGAGGAAGCCATTGGAAATGTATTCGGTTTATGGGCAACTTGAAACTCCAAAAAATACATAGACAAAATTTAACGGGTTTATCTTGGGGGAGGCCGAGAGACTCTATCAACTGTGAGTCTCCTATCCTCTAGTTAAGCTTCAAAGGCCCAATTTTTTGGGCAAGCTTGGATGGTGGCTCAGGGTGACAATCAGGCCCAATTTGTCGTCGATTGTCATCATGACTGCGGAATGCCTCGAAGTGAATTTTTTTGATGGAAGAAAAATAGGTAAAGAGGAGTGACTTGAATTGGTGTCTTCCGCCTAGACTTGATCATAGTCCTCGTAGTGATTTTGTAGCCAAGGTTTTCATGTGTTTCATTCAATGTTGTCCTAATTATCCTTTCCCAAAACATCATCATTCATCAAATTCTAGCCTGTGTGTGTGTGTGGGTGGGTGGTGGCTTTGCAAAGAAGCCAACCAAGCCTGAAAATCATACAAAGTGTTCAAGCAGACATTTTACTTTTCAGATTCTAAATTTAAGCATCTTCTCCAGCAAGGATTAGTGTTGCAAGACAATTACGAGCTAAAATTGTAAATCAAATTAGTGATTGGGGAAGCTAAATCAGCGTGCATTCCACGTAACTTTGTTTAGTTAGGCCCATAGTTAAACTAAGTCCATATAGAGTTACTGTATCGTTATCAATTTTGTAAGGCTACCACCCATATATAGCTAATAGCAGTGTCAATTAATTAACGGACACATGGACGGACCAAGGATTCAAGTCGAGGGGGACAAATATAATTTTCTTAAGAGGGACAAATATAATTTTTCGTGAACTTATTTTCAAAAATCTTAAATATATACCTACTATTTAATATTTTAAAAAAATTTGGGGGGACACAGCCCCCCTCAGCCTCATGAACATGGTTTCGTCCCTGATTATGGACAAAGTTTCTCTCTAACCCTTTAAACTTCCACTAAAAAATTAAAATGACTATAGACCTTATGGTTATGCTGATACGTTTATGGCAATAGGCCTTATGGTTGTCGGTCCATTTCCGTATAGGAATATAGTTAGCACTTACCTAAACACAGTGGGCCTAATCCTCTAGAAAGGGATTTTCCTAAAAATATAATAATATATTGTGAGATCAAGTAATGAGGATGGCTCAGGTCAATTATGTATACATGTGCCAAATTAGGATATTTTCTATTATCCCACCACCATCATCTCATTTATATTAGCTGTTTCAAATTCCTAACGATGTACCTGATGGCAATCTCTCTCTCTCTTAGAGTCTTAGGATAAGTCAAACTTTGTATGTATCTTTTTCATATGCAAGTTAAATAGCGGTGATTAGACAGATACTAAATTTTCTTTTTATTGATTGCACGGAACTCTTATTGATTGATTCATAACAAAAATTCATATCTTTTTCTAATGGACAAAGAAAAAAAAAATCATCTCCATTTTTATTTAATATTAGTATATGTAGCAAATTAGGGATAGAATAAATTATAGAATTAGATATATAATTTGGTTTTTGATGATTTATGGATTCTTTGTTTTTTGCATGAAATAACTCACTTAGCACAATTTAAAAAAAAAAAAAAAAAAAAAAAAGAAAAGATAGAATATGTGATGCAAAATAAACCTACAAAGTTAACGCAACATTTAATATATATACTATTAAAATTTAAGACTAATGAATGTATATTACAAGGAGCTAAACAAATCCTCAATTGGTAACAACCATTTTTACGTAGGATGGTCCCCTACTAAAATTTTACTTAGAAAAGACTATGAATGTATATTATAGGAAGCTAAACAAATCCTCATTTTGGAACAACCATTTTTAGCTAGGATGGTCCCCTGCAATGCATTTAAGATTTACGAAAAGAAAATTTGGACGGTACCGAACTAGCAGTAGGTCATTAACTGTACCCTCAATACATTTCCAAGTCTTAGAGTTCGTTTAGTTAGGCATTTTATGAGCCTTAAAGCACATTTTGAAAATTCAAAATTTCGTTTCGCAATAGCAACTTTGTATGGTTTTTTTTTTTTTTTTTTTTTTTTTTTTTTTTTTTTTTAAATACTTATTTTAAACTCAAAACACCATTTTGAAATAGCCTATCCAAATGCACCCTTATCTTCATTACAAGTAAAATACTATTACTTACCAAAAGTAAAGTGAAATCTACACATCTATGTGCATTCTAGTAAGAAGTTGGGGTATACTACATTGATACTACTGGTGGAAACCAAAAATTATATAAGGAGTGAAATTGCTAGAAACGGGACGTCATAAGTTGAAACTCCATTAAAAAAAAAAGTAGAGGTTAAGCATAACTGAATAGGTTCGCAGTTTAGCCCAATGTACAAGGTATTGGAAAAAGGAAGCATGAAATAATTAATCACTAAATTTCATATAAAAGATCTAAGTTTTGTTTTTTTTTTTTTTTTGAGAAAGTAAAAGATCCAAGTTAAGGTGCAAATATTCTTCATTTCTTAATAAAGATCAAGAAGATACAACGGCAGATCCAAAAAATATTCAGGGGGACCAAAATAATTCTATAAATAAAATTAAATTGAAAGAGTAACATATTTATACATAAATTATACAAGTTAATATAAGCAAAAATTATAATAATAAGAAAAACTAAAATATATATATATATATATATATATATATATATATATATATATATATATATTTCAAAGATAACAAAAACAAATGCAATATGGATCTCTAACTCTCAACCACAAAATCTGCAATCATATTTTCTTATATATAAAAAATATTGTCCATATCTGATATGTTTTATTCTCCAAATGCAAAATAATGAAAAAAAAAAAGTCTTTTTTTTAATCCTAAAAAAAGGGAGAAAATGATGAAGAAAACTTGTATTAAATAATTGACTTAGCTATTGTTTAGAAACATGTATCTTGAGTATGCTTTAATTTAATGAACTACAATAAGAGCAAAAAATAATGCATTAATTATTTATATAAACTTATCTTTTTTTTTTGGAAAAGATATATTAAATATATATTTTTAACTTAATGAGTTATATATGTTATAAGAGTAATAAAAGGGAAAATGATGAATTGATCACTTAGATAAACGTAGGGCAATAGTTAAATTTGTTTCTATAAATTTTTAATATATATGGTGCCTCTAGTCCCCCTTCTCTCTGCCATGCACTGGGAAGATACTAGAAAATTTTTTAGGTCTACTTGACAGTTCGTCAATTCCTCCACTCATGTGATGGGTGAGTCTAAAAAAAAGGATAAGTTGATATATCTTTCTAAATTTTATTCTAAGTGACTATATATGGAACAATTTTCATTGATTTCTTTTGTTCTTTAATGCAGAACATTGTCCACGGTTATTAGAAGAATTTTCTTGCATTTTTGTTATTTTTTAAAATTATTTATTTAGTTGGTTTTCCACAATCTACAAATAAAATAAAAATCAAAAGATCGAATATATTTTTTTTTTAAAAAAGATTATTTCTTTGATCGTGCGCAGATGTGGTAGTGAGTGATTAAGGCTGTCCACAGTGCGGATTGTGCCCAACCCACAACTGACCTGATTAGATTGGGTGGGAAATCTTCATATCTTATAAATGGTGTAGGCTTGTAAGGATAATTAATAAGGTGGCTGAGTTGTTGTATCCTTGGCGTGGCATGCCAATGTTGTTAGTCTACTACATTGGGAATCTCATAGACGATGTGTATTGTCTCAAGATAGTAATTTGGTCCAATCCTCAACTCCATCACCTAAAAACATTCATGAACTGACTATAAATTGTTTATCATATCATAAGTTGCACTATAAGCACCAACAATGTAATATCTCTTAATTTTATTTCTGTTTTATGGTTAAATCTACAACTTGCAAAAATTATTTTGATCTAAATGATATTTTGAATGTTATAAAATTCAATTTATTTATTATTCTTAAGAACAACATGGATTCAACTCCAGATATCTTATTCAAAGAATAAGGATATTACTAGTTTAGCTAACAAGAACCTATAAATTAAGAGTTTGCTTACTTTTAGTATTTTTTTAACTGGACATGTTCTTTTGTTTTTGTTTTTGTTTTTTTGTTTTGTTTTTATTTATTTATTTTTTTTATATTTTTTTTATAACACATTAACACACAAACATATAACAACACCCCAACTCCAAAACTACTAACGGTAGTTAGTGGGTGATGTGGCAGTATTTCATTTATTTAAAAAATTTCATTAAAAAAAAATTCTGTAAATAAGTCAAACTTACAAATTAAAAGTTAAACAAATAACCTCATGTACATCTTTCATTAATTTATTTTATTCCTTTTCTGTCCACGGCGTTGACTCTCGGCCGGGTAACGAGAAAAATACATTATTCCAGAACGTGCATGTTAGCTGAAACTCTTGTATAAATACATGAGAACTCTAGTGCCTTAACCGCCCAACAAAGCAAAAAATCCATCATCTTCTTCTTGTTTCTCTATCTTCAATAATCATTCTGGCTCATTATTATTCTAGCTCAGCAATTCTAGCTGCCATTAGATTCTACCTCTTATTTTCACTTTTTGTGGGAATAGTCTCAGCTCGATTATTGTCCCCTTTTCTCTATGCAAGAACATGCCCTAATGCCCTTACCACCATTAAATCAGTTGTAGACTTTGCAGTGTCAAGTGAGCCACGCATGGGAGCATCCTTGCTCCGTCTTCACTTTCATGACTGCTTTGTTCAAGTCATCTCTCTCTCTCTCTCTCTCTCTCTCTCTCTCTCTCTTGACTGCTTTAATTTGTTTAAATATAGTCACATACTTTTTTTTATATATGGGTCTACTATTGACACAATTTTATCATGCAAAAATCACAAGTAGTCATGTACTTTTTCTTAAAATTTTTTGTTTAATTATAATTTGATGATTACAATATGGGAGGGAGAATTTGAATTCTAAACGTCTTCATTAAAAATACAAAAATGTGTCAATTGAACAATAAGGTTCTTCACATAACAAATCGCATAATTAGTAGTGAAAAAAATTGTAAAAGTTTTTTTTTTTTTTGGTTATTTAAACTTAATGATAACCACAAATTTAGAATAAAGTCATGGACCAAATTCCGTTAAGATGCATGCAAGATTATTGTGATCGCTTGTTTTGGCTAAATAATTTAAATTGTAAAGCGTCATGATATCTATGATATCGTAGATTCAAAACCTTTTGCTAGTATCTTGAGGCCACCCTCAAGGTTTTCTTCCTTGTAATAATCCGGTGTGTATGGGACAGGAGACTGCGCATGTCTAAGGAAATAGTTAGATACTTGAAAAGGTCCGGATACCCTTATTTGTTAAAAAACATATCTAGCAAGCTCTTCACATACAATAATGTTTTATGAGCCATGTAAAGTCATTTACTTGTTTAACCCAACATAAATTTAAAGGTTCATGACAACATAAAAGACTATACTAAATTGTGCTAATGGATTATTGAACCCCTTGATTTGTTGAGGTATTATCCCTGCATTTGCGGTGAGGAGTAGTACTATAGCTATTACACATTTTATTACATAAATTTTACACATTCTTATGTTAAATTAAAAAAAAATTAAAATTTTATTATTATATGACATCAATCATATATTTTGTCATTATCATGTTATAGATTTTTAAATTTTTTTTTTTATAGTAAAATTAATAGTAACCTTGACATTTTCCTTGTAATGAATATAGAAAATATAGATGGTAGGAATATTTAGCATCAGAAAAATAACAAGTTTGGGTAATATTATGTAATAGGGGTGTGATGCATCGGTCCTCCTGGATGACACAGCAAATTTCATAGGAGAGAAAACAGCTTTTCCAAATAATAATTCACTAAGGGGATCTGACGTAACAGACACCATCAAATCTCAATTGGAGAATATGTGCCCTGGCGTTGTATCGTGTGCTGACATTGTAATGGTTGCTGCTAGAGACTCTGTTGTTGCTGTAAGAAAAAGTTTCAAATTCATATTATTTATAAATTTTAATTTAGACCATAATATTAGAACATATATTAAAATCGTGTTCTTTTGCTGTTGAAATTATTTGTTTCAATCCAGTTGGGTGGACCTAGGTGGCCGCTCCTATTGGGTAGAAGAGACTACTACTGCAAATTTAAGTGCTGCTAATTCCGACCTTCCTTCCCTAGCATTGAATCTTAGTGGTCTTATTAGGAGAAAGTATACAATGTTTTGGTAATACCAACTCAGCATCTGTTTTGGTATTTTCTATCTAATAAATGAGTGACACCGATGATGCCGAGATCGTCAATCAAGAGTGATCGTCCAGATTGATGTCGTCCTCAGCCAACTTGATCTCAAAGAATGAATGGAAAGAAAGAAAAAAATGTGGGTCACCGGTGTGGTGCTTGCCAAAAAGCCTCCGATGCTAAAGTCAGAAAAATTGATCAAAGAAATGTTAAGAAATCAATATGCTAGAGTTTGAGAATTACTTTGTATCTCCTCCCCTTTTGGATTTCATTGCTATATATATATATATATATATATGCACGTACATGCAGGTGTCTTCTTCTAGCTGTTGGTGAAGCCTTGATGGTGACTTTATTCTTTCTTGGTAACACCTTTGTAGGGTGTTAATGGTGGATTATCCTCCCAACGGCATGGAAGCCGATCAATGCTTTGTAACATTCATTGATGAGTGAGGATGGATTTATCCGTTCTTGTTTGGTGACCATTGTTGCCAAGACGAATCTAGGTATATTCCTCATCCTTGATCGTGGTAATGGACAATGATAATATGATTGAGTCTATATTTTGCCCCCCTATTCCGAGGTCATCCACACTTTGGATGGTCACGAGAATACAAAAGGATTTATTGATTTTTTATTTATTTTATTTTTTATTTTTTTTTTTTTTTGCGGTTATGGCGCTTGGGGTTCTGCTCCGCATTGATTGCTTAATCGCGGCTTGACACACATCATGGCCACGTGTTTGATTTTGATTGGCCGAGGGGTCTTGTTTCCGGTGAAAACCTTTTCAAGTTTCCTTATTTTTCAAGGCAAAACCATTTGATTTTTGGCTTTCCCCTTTTTACTTCTTCATCTTCACTCTTTGCTATTGGTTTCTCCGACTCCCTTAGTTGCATATTTTGCTCTTAGTCTTCTCCATTTCCTCCTAAACGCTTTTTTCCCTTTCTGAATTTTGCTTGTATTCGTGTCATTTAAGTTCTTTTTTTCTTTCTATGCTTTCCCTTTCCTCTTTTCGAGTGGTTTTGTTTCCTTTTAATGGTGGGTAACTCTGAAGTTAAACGTACTTCTCCTATCGTCGCATTTCTTTTTGCCCGCTTAGGGGCTTTAGTGGAATCTTCCGGTGACCCATTGGGTACACTTTCACCTAGTAGTTCATACCCGCAAATTGAGGAATTTATTTTTAGTGGCGGTGGCTTAGGTTTAGTGTTGGGTGATTTATACCCTTTAATGTACAAATCTCGGGTTTGGTTTCAGTCTGTTTGAGAGGTCCTAAGGGGGGAAAATATGGGGTCCGAGGTGGGATAAGGTGACTTGGAGAGAGGCTCATCTTCTAATGTTGGCGGGGAAGGGGCGGGATAGATACAAAGAACTTCCGTTCCTTCTCACGCGCCTTCGTCTTCCCATTCTCCTACTCCAGGCCGTTGCTCGTCTTTTCCATGTCCTCAAGGAGAAATGTTCCTTGAAAATAGAAGTCTTTAGCAAGTTCAAAGATAGGTTTCGGTTTCGGAGGGGACTAAGGCTCATCTTCCCGAGAAAGATTGAAAAGGCTTGCGCCTTCACTCATGGGGAAGTTTGTTTTTATGAGGTTGTGTTTTCATGCGGCCTCGATTCCCGTCCATCCATTCATCATGGAGCTTCTTCACTATCTAAACCTTGCACCAGGCGCTTTATGCCCAACTCAAGGAGAATAGTCATAAGCAGTATGGTGATTTGGACGACCATCAGCCGATGGAGATATGATCACGATCAATGAGTTCGTCCATCTCTACCGTTTGAAAGAGTCCAAGGAATTTGGGTATTATGAGTTTGTACCTTGGAATAGGAAGTCGCGTCTTATCGTTGATCTCTCGTCGTCCTTCCGTTATTGGAAGTCTAGATACTTCTTTGTGTTGGGTGATGGTTGGGAGACACTATCGATGATCTTTGGGGGAATGTCCCTAGGTTGCTGCGCTGGTGGGAGACCTCTTTGATTGGTGCGTTTGCTCCTCATGAGATGCCCTTCTCTCTCTTTATTATTTATTTATTGATCTTTTCTTGCATTTGTATTTTGCAGTAAAAAAGAACATCTCGAGCTTGAGAGTAAGTTTGAAGAGTGGGTTCGTAGCAATCAAGTTCGCAAGGATGATTGATGATTTTGGCGAATTGATTGATCCACGCACATTAGCTTGTCATTGCTTAGGGTCGGAGCCTTCTCTTTACGTCCTCAAAGACACTTGACCAAGAAGAGAAAAAGCGTAAGTTGTCTTTTCATATGGGTTCATCTTATCTCCTTTTTCTTCGTCTTTAACTTCTTGTTTTCTTTGGCGTAGACATTAGCTCGTCATTGCTTAGGGCCGGAGCCTTTCTTTTACGTCTTTGACCAAGAAGAGAAAAAGCGTAAGTTGTCTTTGCATATGGGTTCGTCTTATCTCCTTTTTCTTCGTCTTTAACTTCTTGTTTTCTTTGGCGTAGAGATGACGACCAAGTTTAACAAGGAGATGTATAATAAAATTAAGGAGAAGAAGAATGAGCCTCTTTCCAACATTGGGCAGAGAAGGCTAAGGATCACGGACAAGGAAAAGGAGAAAGAGATGGTGAAGAGAGGTTCGTCCACCCTTGCCTTGGACTTGGAAGAGGGTCAGGGCTGCTTCTCTTGGTATTTATGTTAGAGGAGGTTACTCGTCCTTCGAAAAAGCGAAAAGTGGCGAATAAGGGAAAAGAGAAGATTGGTTCCAGTGTTTGGTCTGATGTCGAGATGGCTATGGACCGTGCTAATGAGCTCCTCACTCCTGGGGAGATGAAAGAGATCTCAAGCGTACCCTCCCACGAGATGGTGAGTCGTCACGTCCACAAGCTTGTGCGGGTAATCCTTCATATTTTCATCTTCTTTCTCTTCGTCCTTAAGTGTTTAACTGTTTTTATAGACTTTGATGGGGTTTTTCATTGTAAGGTGTTGGAGGAGACCATGCATATCACCACCCAATACTTGGCAAATGAGGAGAAGGCCGTTGTGGCCAACTCGAAGGTGGAGGTGCTTGAGGTTGAGGCTTGAGGGTTACGGAAGGATTTGATCGCAACCATGGATGCTCTCAACACTTCCAAGGGACATATTCAAATTTTAACAAAAGCAGTTGGAACCCGAGAAGCAATCAATGAAGCAAAAGGATGAACTCCTTGCAACAAACTGCCCAAAGGATGAAGGTTGTTGTGGCCAAGGCCGTCATTGATTTTTAGACCACGAGAGGAATACAATACTATCCTGTTCGAGTGGTACTTCAAAGGCTTTGAACTTCTCCGGAGATATCTGATTAAGTACGGCCCTAGCATGGATCTTGAAGACTTGGATTTTTAAACTATTGACAAAGAGATTGAGGAGGACGAGGCGGCTCGGATCGTAGCCTCAACTAGTGCGGAACCTTCCTAGGCGACCAAGGACAATGATACTACCCCCAAGCCTGATCCTGTTGCTTCTTACCAAAGTTTGTTTGTTTGTTTTGTTTGTTTTTTTTTATGATATATGTCTTAAGGTTCTTGGACAACTGGCATTTGGATGCCCCACTTGTTTTTGGGGCCTTTTTTTTTTTTTTTTAGTTTTATATAATGTGTTTATTGATTTACCTTTGCCTTCTAGGTTGGTTGCTATCTTTTGCTTGTGTTGTGTTAGGATCTACTTTTGGATGTTCTTCTCTTCCCTCCGGGGATTTAGAAAAATTTTGTTGGCGTATTTCATTTATCCTCGTCCTTTTGTGGACTTAGAAGATTTTGTCCCAAGAACTTTTGTTTGGGCAACATTTCCAAGATAAGAAGTTTGACGATTTTTATTAGGAAGATATGACTCTGTTCAGGGAGTTTAACCGTCTTTTTGCATGGGCGATGTGGTTCCTTTTGGGGAATCATATCATCTTTTTTATTCAGGACGATGTACATCCATTTAAAGAATCTTATCATCTTTTTTATTTAGGATGATGTACATCCATCTAAGGAATCTTATCGTCTTTTTTATTTAGGACAATGTACATCCACTTAAGGAATCTTATCGTCTTTTTTGTTTAGGACGATGTACATCCATTTAAGGAATCTTATCGTCTTTATTGTTTAGGACGACTATTTCAATCTTTCGAGGAGAAAAGAATTGTAGTGCATGGATTGCTGGGTAACACTTGTGAAATGCTGAATAATACTTGTGAAATGCTTTGAATAACAACTTAGTAAATTCTGAATAATCACTTACATAAGAAGGGAATCACAAAATTAAATTAGGTTTTACAATCGAGGCTATGGTTCCTTTTCATAATACCTCTTTAGATGTTCAACATTCCATGGATGAGGAAGTCTCTTTCCCTCTGAGTCTTCTAGATGGTAACTTCCCTGGCGTGAATAGTGGACGACTCTATAAGGCCCTTCCCAAGTTGGGCCTAGTTTGCCTTGTGTTGGATCTTTTGTTGCGGGAGTAACCTTCCGAAGGACGAGATCTCCGATGTTGAATCTTTTCAACTTCACTCTTCGATTGTAGTATTCGGCCATCTTCTGCTGGTACTTGGCCATTCTTTGGGATGCTTGGTCTCTAACTTTGTCCGGATAGTCTAGGTTCTCCTTGATTGATCGTTGTTGATTTGCTCATCAAAGAATTCCCTTCTAAGGCTAGTGAGCCCTACTTCAACCGGGATGACTGCTTTTGTGCCATATGTCAAATTGAATGGCGTTTCTCCTGTTGGTGTTCGTCTTTGTTGTCTATACGCCCACAAGACACTTGGTAATTCTTCGGGCTATACTCCCTTTGCCCCCACTAACCGGGACTTGATAATCCTGAGCAAGGTTCGATTCCATTGGCCAGAGGATGTCCTGGTGATGAGTACTTGTTTTTGATGCCCAAGCTCGAGCAAAATGATCTGAATTTCTGGTTGTCGAATTGACGATCGTTATCTGATATAATCGTTCTGGGTATCCCAAACCTGCAAACAATATTTTTCCATATAAAATTTTGTACATTTGCTTCTGTGATTGTTGCAAGGGCTTCAACTTCGACCCACTTTGTGAAGTAGTCAATTGCGACAAGTAGGAACTTCATTTGTCTTTTTCCCTATGGTAAGGGATCCATGATGTCGATCCCTTATTGTGCGAACGGCCAAGGCGAGAAAATTTTCGTCATCTTTTCTTTGGGGACTTGTTGAACATTTTCGTACCTTTTGCAATTGTCACACTTCTTCACAAAATCGACTGCGTCTTGCTGCATCGTCGGCTAGAAGTAGTCTGTCCTCATGATCTTCCCGACAAGGGACTTTCCCCCCCATGTGGTCTTCCCAGACTCCCCGTGTACTTCTTCCAGGACGTTATTTGGCTTCTTCCTCTTCTATACATCTCAAATATGGCTAGGAGTAGCCCCTTTTGTAAAGCTCGTCATTTAGTATTGTAAATCTGGCAAAGACATTTCTAGATCTTCTTAGCTTCTTCAGATTTGGTGGTAATCGTCCTTCTCGAAGGAACGACAGAATCGGGCTTATCCATCCTGGGCTGGTGTGTACTAGGAAAGTTTGAAGTTCCTTGATGCTAGGGGAGTTTTGTTCTTCCAGCCTCCAATCATGCATTTTATCCCGGTTGTCTACTAGACGCTTTGTGCTACCTCGTCAACTTCTGCATTCGATCCGCGGGATCTCGAACGAACTCTCGTGATGAAAGGTACTTACCAGCTAGTTCGTCGGTTTGAGGTATTTTTGCATCCTTGTCTCTTTTCTTTGAACTCTCCTTGAACTTGCCCTATGACGAGCTATGAGTCGCTCTTGAGCATGATATTTTCAACTCTAAGTGCCCGAGCTATTCTTAGTCCTGTCGGCAAAGGCCTCGTACTCTGCTTCGTTATTAGTTATAGGGAATTTGAGCTGGACCCCATACTTGAGAACGTCTTTTTCGGGGGAAGTAATAACAATGCCTGCTCCGCCTCCTTTTTGAGTGGTCGATTCGTCGGTGTTTATCGTCCCGAGGTCTTCTTGGTCGCTTGTGTTCTCGGGGGTGGTAAATTCCGCTATGAAATCGGCTAACGCCCGAGCTTTTATGGCTGTTCATGGACGGTACTCTATATCCGGCTGAGCTCGATAGCCTATTGTACCATTTGTCCTGCGGCTTCGGTTTTGTTCATTGCTTTTTTAATAGGCTGGTTCGTCATTACTATGATAGGATTGGCTTGAAAGTATGGATGAAGTTTTCTTGAAGCCACTTTTAGGGCGAAGGTGATCTTCTTTATGCGAGGATACCGCGCTTGGCACTCGGAAAGCCTGGCCGACGTAGTAGACGGGGAGTTGCAACCTGTTTTCTTCTTCGATCAACGCTACTGATGATCGCTGTGATAGATACCGCTAAGTACAAGAATAAGTTTTCGCCTTCTTTGGACGGACTTAAGAATGGAGGGTTGCTCGGGTAGTGCTTCAACTCTTGAAACGTTGTTTTGCATTCCTCCATCCAAGCAAACGCTTTCTTCAAAGTCTTGAAGAATGGAAGGCATTTGTCCGTGGCGTTCGAGACGAACCTATTGAGGGCTGCTACTCTTCCCGTGAGGGATTGTACTTCTTTGATCGTCTTGGGTGAAGACATTTCGAGGATGGCCTTGACTTTCTCGAGGTTTGCTTCAATTCCTCTTTGTGACACCATAAACCCAACGAATTTCCCCGAGGAAACCCCGAAAGCACATTTGTACGGGTTTAGCTTCATGTTGTAGTGCCTGAGTTTGTTGAACGTCTCCTTGAGGTCGTCCAAGTGATCCTCTTCCTCTTTGCTCTTGACGAGCATATCATCAACGTATACCTCCATGTTTCTTGAACATCTAGTTCACCAACCTTTGATAGGTGGCCCCTGCGTTCTTGAGTCCAAAAGGCATGACCCGGTAGCAGTAGAGCCCCTGGCTAGTGATAAAGGCAATCTTTTCTTGGTCTTCTTCAGCCATTTGTATCTGGTTATATCCGAAAAATGCATCCATGAACGTGAGAAGTTTATGTCCTGCGGTGGAATCTACCAACTGATCAATTTTGGGTAATGGAAAACTGTCTTTTGGGCGGGCCTGATTAAGATCTGTGAAATCGATACACATTCTTCACTTCCCGTTTGCTTTCTTAACCATGACCACGTTGGCCAACCACTTGGGGTAGTGAACTTCCCGAATAAAATTTGCTGCGAGTAACTTATTTACCTCGTCCATTACTGCTTTGTTTCGTTCGAGAGCAAAGACTCTTCTTCTCTACTAGACGGGCTTCTTCTCTGGGTCAACATTCGGGCAATGCTGGATGAGATTTGCTGGGATCCTTGGCATATCCTCGTGGCTCCAAGCAAATACATCGAGGTTATCTTTCGTGAAGTTGATGATCCTTTCCTTAGTCTTGGGATTTAGATTCGTCCCTATTTGGGTCGTCTTCGCTGGACTTCCTTCAACCAACTCTATTGTTTCTAGCTTCTCAATGATCTCTGGTGTTTTTTCCTCGATTGTCCACGTATGGTTCTCTTTTGAGGTTAGGATGGCCTGGTAACACTCTCTTGCCAACACCTGGTCTCCTTTTATTTCTTCGACCCCCATTAGAAATTTTACCTTTAAGCGGTATGTGGAAGTAGCAGCGTTCAAGCGGTTGAGCGTTGGTCGTCCTATGATCACGTTGTAGGACGAGGGTGAGTCTACTACCAAGAAATTGTGTTGGTTGGTTACATGGAGGGGGTATGAGCCGACAAGAATCGCTCATCAACGTCACTATTCCCCTAGGGTATACCTTGTCTCCACCGAAATCGACGAGGGGGGACTCAAAAGGACGAAGCCTTTTTGGGTCTAGCTTTAGTTGTTGGAAGGCGGAAAGGTAGATAATGTCGGCCAAGCTCCCACTATCTACTAGAACTCTCCTCGTATTGAACCCCTCGATCATGATCATAATGACGAGTGGGTCATCATGAGGTTGCTTTATACCCCTGGCATCTTCTTCTGAGAAGTACATATCTTGGTTGGTTTATCTTTGCTTCAGGGGAGGTAGTCCGTGAACACTGTTTACCCGCCTTTAATGTGCCTTCTTGAGGGATTTGAATGATCCCCAGTGGGTCACCCACTTGCGATGGTCTTTATTTCCCCTAGTGCATTCTGTGGACGAGGTGGTGGGCGGTCTTCATCTCTCCTTGAACCCCGTCTTGACCTTTCGGGCTGTATTTGCTGGAATCTCCCATTTTTACATTCGGTTGTAGTTTCCCATTCCGTATAAGTTCTTCGATCTGCTCCTTCAGATCCCTACAATCTTCTGTGTAATACCCATGGTCTTTGTGAAAACGCAGCGATTTTCCTCTTGTCGCGCAAACTAGGCGATGAATGGAGTGGCCTCGACCACTTAAGAGATTGTTCGTCCCTTATTTCCATTAGAATCTGGTCAACAGGCATTACCAACGGTGTGAATTTCATTGGACGAGGGTTCTTGTCCTCCCTCCGTCTATTTCCTTCGTCATTCCGTCGATCAGCTCGATCTCTTTTTTGTCCTTTTCAGTCATCCTCCTTTTCCTTCTTCTTTTCCTTGCTTTTTTCTGCTCCATCAATGGCTGCCAGAGCTTCCTCAGCGTTCATATACTTCTGTACTTTCAACAATGCCTCGGCCATCGTCTTGGGGGGATTCTTGGCTAGGGAAGCCACGAAATCTCTAGACTTTAACCCCGCCTTGAAGGTCGTGAGTTGTACCTTATCGTCCGCCTCATCTACTTCCAGCATTCCTTGGGTGAAACGTGTTACATAAGACCTCAATGGTTCCTTCTTTCCTTGTCTGATGGTGAGCAAATGGTCGGCGATCCTTTTTGGGCGTTGCCCGCCAACGAAATGACGGACAAAGGAACTGCTTGGCTGCTCAAAGTTATCAATGGATGACGTTGGTAACTTGTTGAACCACTCCCTAGCCGCCCCTTTGAGGGTAGTGGGAAAGGAGCGGCACAAAATCTCGTCAGGGGTTTATTGAAGACCTAGGGTTGTCTTGAAGGTATTCAGGTGATCCAGGGGGTCTTTCAACCCATCAAAGGGCTCTAGTTGTGGTAGACGGAATTTGGAGGGCACTAGGCACTCCTGGGCGGCCACGGTGAAAGGTGAATCCGTCTTCCTGGCTATCCTTTCCAAGCTTTGGTTTGTCTTTCCTTTGATGGTGTTTCTCAATTCATCCATCTCCTTTCTCATCTCTCTGAGGAGATCTGAGCTCGCCTCTTCCGGAGTCTTTGTTTCGTCTCTTATTCTTGTCTTCATCATCACCCCTGTTGACATTTGCACGGTTGTCTTCCTGTTCTGCCCAGCGCCTCATCTCCTGGTTTTTCCTGGTGAGTTCTTCCACAATGGCTGCAAACGACTAAATTTGTAAGGCCAACGCGGCGGGATCTGGGTTAGTATTGGATTCCATCTGGACTTGCGAGTTAATTGGGACAGATCACGTGTTGAGTAGCAATCGTTCCCACAGATGGCGACAAACCGATAATGCCGAGATTGTCACTCAAGAGTGATCGTCTAGATTGATGTCGTCCTCGGCCAACCTGATCTCAAAGAATGAATGGAAAGAAGAAGAAATGTGGGTTACCGGTGTGGTGCCCGCCAAAAAGCCTCCGATGCTAAAGTCAGAAAAATTGATCAAAGAAATGTTAAGAAATCAATATGCTAGAGTTTGAGAATTACTTTGTATCTCCTCCCCTTTTGGATTTCATTGCTATATATATATGCACGTACATGCAGGTGTCTTCTTCTAGCCGTTGGTAAAGCCTTGATGGTGACTTTATTCTCTCCCGGTAACGCCTCTGTAGGGTGTTAATGGTGGATTATCCTCCCAAAGGCATGGAAGCTGATCAATGCTTTGTAACGGTTCTTTGATGAGTGAGGATGGATTTATCCATCCTTGTTTGGCGACCATTCTTTGCCGCCAGGGACGAATCTGGGTATATTCCTCGTCCTTGATTGTGGTAATGGACGATGATAATATGATCGAGTCTATCAACACCTATTTAAAAAAATCTCATTAGACTACTCCAATAAATTAATCACAATCTTCTATACTATCGGGAAGATAAATTAATAATTTATTGGAGTAGTCTGATGTGGTTTTTTGAAATAGGTGTCACTCATTTATTGGATAGGAAATACCAAAACAGATCTTTGTTGATATTACCGAAACATGGTATACTTTCTCCTGTATTAGTGCATTCTCAAACAAGGGTTTCACTGCCCAAGAAATGGTGGTCCTATCGGGGTAGTATTGTTTAAAAATATTACATTTTTTCAAGGTACAGTCATGTACAAAAGAAACAAAATAAATTTATGAAAGCAAACTAATCCACAATAATTATAAAAAAAAAAATGGTCATGTTAACGGATGCCCATAAGATAATTGTTAATAAACAATTTTAGGAAAGTTTTTATATCACTTTTATGGCAAATTGAAAAAATTGTCAAAATATTAGTTACTTTTTCTTTTTTCCCATAAATACATTCCTAAAATGGTTCCCCAACAAATGCCTTTAAGACATTCATTAACATTTCCCTTTAAAAAATAATAAAAACCTAGTTTTTTAAACTTATTTTGGCTGGTCCTATACTACAAACTTTTCTCCCTGATTCCTACGCAACTTTACAACAAATAAACAATTAACAAAGCACATATGAAAGAGTATAGTTGGCAAGCCAAAAAAGGAAAGGTTTTTTTTGTTATAAAATTTTGGTGGATCCCAAATTTTATTTATTTTTTATTTTTATAAAAAAATACTTTGTTTTTTTTAGAGATAATTATAACATGCTGCTAACCTCACAACTAGAATCCTTTCCCCCTAGACCCCCAAGCACTTTGTGCATAGGGAGGTGCCAATTCAGCTACAAGACCTTTGTAAATTAGTAAATCTCATCTAAACGCAATAGTAAAAAGTTCTTATAAACTTAATATTTAATTAACCCATCAATTATTTGGGGTTTAGGGGAAATGATTCAAATGGTGAGATTAACAGTATGTTGTAATTATCTCGCTTAAAAAAAATAAAAAATAAAAAATAACCCATCAATGCTGTTGAAAGCCATGTATAAAATGACCCAACATATTATTTTTATAAAATTTGTTTAGGATCTCACACAATAGGCCAAGCAAGGTGCACAATTTTTCGAGATAGGATTTACAATGAAAGCAACATAGATTCCTCATATGCAACTTCATTGAAATCAAACTGTCCAAGAACTGGTGGTGATGACAATCTTGCCCCTCTAGATGTCACAAGTCCAACATCCTTTGACAATGCTTTCTTCAAGAATTTGTTGAGCAAAAAGGGCCTCTTGCACTCAGACCAACAACTCTTTCATGGAGGTTCCACAGATTTCTAAGTTGGTGCTTATAGCTCTGACTTGGGAAGCTTTCAAATAGACTTTGCGAACGCAATGGTGAAGATGGGGAACCTTAGCCCACTCACTGGCACAAGCGGCCAAATCAGGATAAATTGCAGGAAAGCCAACTAATTTAAGGCACTAATTAATCTACCATTTGTGTGCCTGTTGAGAATAAAGTGTTTCTTCTCGATGCTATTGTTGTTTGGTGATTTGGTAGATAATATTAAGAACAATAAATCTTGTGATACAAAAGATTTTACTTTTTTTTTTTTTTTTTTTTGGTTGGTGCATAATAAAAAGTGATAATGTGATATTAGCGAAGTCTATGTAAAAATCGTGTTACTCCAATCACAACTTATTAAAAAAAAAAAAGTTATTATCTTAATAAGTTGTGAAAAAGTTGTAAAACATGTAGCGAAAAAAATTTATATCTCTAATATTGCTATATAAAATTAATGGACATTGGTTCAAATATAGTTATTATTATTATTATTTTTTGTTTTACAAAAAATATAATAAAAACAAGATAATTCAACAACTAATATATATGTAGCAAGATAATCTTAAAATAAACAACTTTTCACTATTGAGATGGCAAAGAAACACAATCAAGAGAGAGCAAGCCAAGTTTAACCTTAATTAACAGCAATCCAACGGACAATCCCTTAACTCTGCATACTTTTTTTTTTTTTTTTTTTTTTTTTTGAGAAGAACATTAACTCGACTGTCTCGACAACTGATGCAAGTAAATTTCAGATGTACTGAATCCAATATTTAAACAAAGTGATCCAATTTATTCATATGAGTGTTAAAGGGTAACTATAATTCCAAATAAAACCACCAAATAACCGAGTGAGTACCATGGCATGTAAGTTGGCAACATACTTAATTTTAGACCTTTATTTATTTATTTTTAATTCCTTCTTTTTTAGGGGAAATGGAGAAACCATTGGAAATTTATTGGGTTTGTGGATCACCATAAAAGCATAAACTCCAAACAACATAAACAAAATTAATTAACAGATGTATTGGGTAGTAGCGGTTTCAGAAATTTTTCTCGGGGTGTTCCTTAAGAAGTATAAATTACACAATCTAATAAAAAGAAATTCATATATTGACAATAACAACAATCAAAAAACATGCAAATACATAAAGTTTACAATTTCCTTCTATGAGTTTTCATATTTTGAAATCGTTGCATGATAGTCTCATTATCAATGCTACAAGCTACATCTCTTTCAATGTACATAACCAAGCAATCATTCATCCACTTATCTCCCATTTGATTGCATAGTTCATTATTTATATATTTCATTGCTGAAAAACTTCTTTCTACTATTGCAGTAGCGACATGAAAGGTCAAAACTAACTTCACAAGCAAATAGACTAATGGATAAGTGTCATGCTTCCCTATCTTCATTAACTTTTCAGCAAGTTCACCAACTCCTTGAAGCTCTAAAAACAAGTCATTGCTACGCATTTGAAAAATGTAATTCTGAAGTTGAGAGCCAAATGTCTAGATATTTGTCCTAGAAAAATCAGATGGATAGAACTTTGCTAGATGTATTAACTTTTCCTTATCAAAAGCCACAAATGAATTACTTGGATTCAAACAAGCCATACAAAGTAGCAAATCGGTATTCGCCTTTGAAAAACAGTTGTTAAGCTCTTGAAGTTGCAAATCTATGACTATGTAGAAAAGTTCAACACAATAATGATATAAATTTGTATTTTGTTGGGTGTTGTGTCGCACCTCCCACTAACTACAAATATTTCATCCATGTTTAAGATAGGAATATCATGTGTGGTACAAAATGAAGACACTTTAGTCAATAAAGATATCCATTCATCATCTCTCATCATTTCTAATCGTTGCATAAACATTTTAACAAGATCCATAGCATTTACTATATTTTTTTTTTTTTTTTTTTGCAATGCTATTGACAACTCATTTGTGACCCCTAAAATGTTTTTCATCAAGTGTAGAGCAAAGACAAATTCAAAAGATAGAATTGACCTCATAATAGATCGAGCTTCAACCTTTTGGTTGGAGAGGCCATCTTCTTCAATAATCTCAAGTACATCAACAACAAAAGAGAGAACATCAAAATCAAGTTGAGAATAGTCCCATAATATGATCCCCAATGTGTATCACTAGGACGTTTAAGATTTGTCTCTTGATTCAAACCTTACCCACTTCTACATACACCCTTCTCTAATTCTTCTTTAATTTTGGCAAATTGAGCATCTTAAAGGGCATCTAGTCTTTTACAAGAGCCTCCAACAACAGTTATTAAATTACTAACCATATAAAAAAATTCAGCAATGTTAATGTGATTTTTAGCAACGGCAATAAGAGTCAATTGAATCGATGAGCAAAACAATAGACATAAAATACTGACTTATTCTCTTTAAAAATTAAAGTTTTGAGACCATTGATATCACTTTGCATATTACTAGCCCTGTCATAACCTTGCCCACGTTGTTTCGATAAACTCAAATTATGTTTGTAAAGTAAACATTCAACAACATATTTGAGTGACAAAGTGGTGGTACTTGCTACATGTATAATACCAATGAACCGCTTTATAATAATTCCTTTTTTGTTCACATTACGAAGAACGAGGGCCACTTACTCTTTCACTAAGATATCACGCGACTCATCAATTATATTGAAAAGAACCCATTGTCAAGATCCTTGATGATGGCTTTGGATGTTTCACATGCAACTGCATTCACAATGTCTTTTTGAATTTTATGGTGAGTAATTGCAATTTTTCAAAGCTTTTTGCAACACTTCATTGATAGATTCATTATGATTTGCCAAAATTTGTAGAAGCTCAAGGAAATTTCCTTTATCACTTGAACCTTGAGATTCATCGTGACCACAAAAAGCTAACTCCCAACATAAAAGAAATTTTATGCAATCAACTATTGCATTTAATTGAACCCGATATTCAATTTTATCTTGATTTGATTGCTTAACCAAAACACTTTGAATGTGTTGCTTTTCCTTCATTAGATCTTCACTCTTCTTGGCAGCTTGGTTAGGAGCACTATTAACTCCTCTAACATGGGATGATAACTTCTCTTTCTGATTCCAAAGTTTGAATCCCTTCGTTACAAAAGTCTCGATCTCCTCCTCCTTGCTTACGAACATCTTGCCCAAATAGGAAGCAATATAAACAAAATAATGCATTCTTGTCTATACTATATTCCAACCAGTTTCTATTTACATACCAATTGGATCTAAATTGATGGGGCTTTCAAAAAAATCCATTGGAGGGTATTCATGGAGAACAGGTTGACAAGGGCTTTTTTGTAAATAAAATTTTCTTATTTCATCATGATTATTAGGATGATAAGATGATATCTTTTCTTGTAGCCTAGGATTTGAATGAAGATTTTCTAAGTTAAAGTCAACACGAATTTGCTTAGAATATGAAGATAAATTTTGCACAGGAAATGAATCTTGCACAGGAGATGAATCTTGAGTATGTAGTTTTCTTATTAAATATTTGTCCATAATTTTAGCAAAAAATAAACAATAAACTATAAATTCATTTGAAGTATTAATAAAATTATTAATTATTGTTGTTTAATTGTTTCATTATTTTTCTTTACTGACTACTAGCAGTCTAGCACACACCCCACTATGCGATAGCACACACCCCAATGTGCATTATCCACCCGGCTCAACCCACTACCTAACATAATTTAATTTGTTTGTCTTTTATAATGTCTTGTTCAGTTACTTTTATGCCTTTACCACCTCTGCTGTCCACTTCCCTAATTCAAATATCCAACCCCACATTTGACACGGCCCCCATCCACCCCCTACTCAACAGACAAGAGCCAATCAACATTACACAAAAATTAAAGATATAAAACATTCACAATACATAAAACGACAAACTCACAAACCGATAAAGTCAAAATGTCAAATAAAGGCAATTAGACATTAGGTAAAGTTATTCAATTCCAAAGAGAGAATCTCATTTTTCAATTCATAAAGAAATAGAGAAAGAGCTCCGCTCTCACTCTCAGAGCATAGCAAAGATGAGATAGAGAAAAAGAGAGAGAACCGAAATACCTTGAGGGGCGTAGCACATTGAGGACTTGAGGCCAAGGCAATCTTTGATCCGATCTCACCATCACCGATGTTGATGTGCTCTGGACCAGGGGCGGGGTCTTGTTGGGTTGCTCTGTTCTTTGTTTGCTCGAGGCCAAGGCAATCTCTTATCTCCGATCTAATCTCACCGTCGATGCACTCTGTTGTTGTTGCTATTGCTGTTTCTAAGTCTAAGGCGGAGGCACTACTCGTTGAGAACCCGAGACGCTAATTCTTTGAAGGTGACCGACTAAGGATGAGGTTCTTTTTCCCTTTAGGTTATGATCTCAATTTTGCTTTAAAATTTGATCAATCGGCATATTGGGTATTTAGTTTATAAAAATTTAATTATTATTATTTTTGTTGATTTAAAAATCTATCCGGGGTTTATTTAGGATTGATCTTGGGCTTTTTCCCCTGAGCTTTATTGGGTATTTGGGCTTGCTAAGTTATAATTTTTATTTTTATTCTATTTTTATAGATTTTAGTTCAAAAAATTTTTTGGGTTTTTTTTTTTTTTTTTTTGAAAGCCCCACTATATTGTTAAGTAGAACAAATTATGGAGCAAAATTTAATTTTATTTGCATAAAAAAAACTGAGGGTGTTCACAAATTTCTTTTGAAGTGTAGACAAATATAAAATTTTAAATTATATATATATATATATATTTTCCAGGTCGGGGTGGTCCTATGAGACCACCCTAACCTTAATGTGTCATTGCCCCTGGTACCGTGGCTGTAAGAGGTAGTTTGGTTGTTTTAATGTTTGGACCTATGTTAGATCTGTTATTAGAGCATCTACATCGGTAGAGCTAAAAATTTTAGCATTTAATACTTTAAAAAACTACTTTATCTATTTTAACACATAATTTCATAACACATCCTACATCAATGATCTTATTTTTACCATAAGCCAAAAGCTATTCATTTTCTTATTAATTTCTTTCTCACTTCCTCTCTCTTTCTCTCTGCCACCAATCCCAAAAAGTGATAAAGTAATAATTTTTTTATACCACCTTGTTACAGTGAACTACCACAATAGCAAGAAGGCAAAATATTTTGCCTTTGGCTCCCCAAATATTGGCACTTAAATCGGAGTTTGAGGTGGTAAAATAGCTATTTTGCCACCACCAATGGTGATGCTTTTTTTTTTTTTGAGAAAACCAATGGTGATGCTTTTAGTTGTGTTTTGTTAGTTTATTTATGTACTTAGTCTAATTTGAACTCTTTACTTCATTTTATGTACAATATTCTTTTATATATATATATATATATATATATATATATATATATTGTTGGGGCATTTTAATATTAAATAATTAAAATGAATAAATGTTACAACATAAATGTAAAATGTGGGAGTGAATATGGAAGATGAGGAGTTGTGAAAATGTTTAATCCCACATTGAAAAGGAGAGAGACTATTTTATTCTTTTTAATTGTGTTGATTAATGGGCTAACATGAATTGTTTTTTATATTGGGCTAGATACGTGCGCAAGGGGAAGGTGAAGAGTGGAGGTATCAAAATTGGAAATGAATCAGCCCGTCCATATATATATATATATATATATATATATATATATATTGTTTAAAATTTCCTATCAAAAGGGTTGCGAATGATACTTTAAGTAGAGGCAGGGGCGGAGCCAGAGGGTGGTGAGGGGGCACACCGCCCCCCTACTTCTCCTAAAATTGTCATGTAATCTTAATTCTTAAGTAGTTTCTCATTGGCATAGAGAAAAAAACTAAAAAAGGACTCCCACTTCGTTGAAACGTGAAAATGATTCTGACACAGGAAAAGAAAGTAAAAAAAGTTTTCTCAAACATCAAACAGTATGACCTTTTCACCTATTTTACTGTTCATGTAAGTAGCTTTTGTCTTCTCCAAGTTTGACACCTGTTTCACTTTTTTTTCTTTTCTATTTTTTTACCATTTTCATTGTCAATGATACTTTTTACAGTATTTTATTGTTGAGTGATGCTAGAGATACTACAAATTTTATTACTTATATCTTAAAAATTGGTATGTCACTAATAACAAAAAAAAAAAAAAATTCAAACATTTATTCATTATATATTGTTTAAGTAACACTAATCACATTTTTACCACATCGGTTTGTAAATTTTTTGTTGTAGATTTTGTAGTATGAATTGGTTATTTTTTAAAATTTATTTTAATGATATGAAATATGTTTATTTTCTTACAACTGTCTATTTATTTTGTTATTATTATCGATTAATATTTTTTAGATCAATTTCACTTTAAATAATATCTTTTAAGTTTGCCCCCTCTGAACCAAAATTCTGGCTCCGCCACTTTGTAGAGGATAATAGTTTGCATTTTAGGGGTGGTGATTGCTTTAATCCACAGTGCAAAAACTTCCGAACTAGGGTTTACAATGATACCAACATAGATTCCTCATTCACAACTTCATTGCAATCGAACTGTCCAAGCACTAGTGGTGACAGCAATCTTGCCCCTCTAGATGTGACCAGTTTAGAATCCTTTGACAATGAATACTTCAAGAATTTGATATGCAAAAAGGGTCTCTTGCACTCAGACCAACAATTCTTCAACGGGGTTCCACAGGTTCCCTTGTTAACGCTTACAGCACCAACTCAGCAAGCTTCCTAACAGACTTTGCTAATGCATTAATGGTAAAGATAAGGGAGCTTAGCCCTCTCATGGACACAAGTGGTCAAATCAGAACAAATTGTAACAAAGCAAACTGAGTTAAGGCACTAGAGTTTGCCGTTTGAGTGTCCATGTATTCTCATTGTTCTTCGCTATTAATTATGTGGTTGGGCAGATAATATAAAAAAATAAGGGCATTATTGCTCGTGTAATTTAGCTATCTAGTGATAGAGAAGTGAGTATGAGATATATCTATTAGGTTCTAAAAGTTTAGAACAATTAGCAAACCATAAGTACAAACTTGTCTACATATAGATTCCTAGATCTTTAGGTTTGATTAGACAATGCTCAAGGTGTTATAAGTCGAAATACAGAACATACAAGTTGCAAAAAGAAGAATTCAAATTTTGTGAAATCCGACCGATCGAAAATCACGAGAAAATCGATTTTGTAGAATTTTAATTAAGCCCAATAGCCCATTGGCCCATTATGTGATTAGGGTTTTCAGATCTATTTCACATAATATATAAAGGAAACCCTAAGGCACATTTTGAAGAGATTTTAGAGGTGCTCTTGTGATATCTAAAAAGTATTATGCGTTCCTCTTTCAAAGTCACTATTGGAAATCATTTTCATATCATTAGATCTGGTAGATTTGAAGTTGTTGCAATAAGATCAACAATTGTTGATGATCTAAACCTTCAAAGGTGGTCTTGAAGTCACAAACTAGAGAGTTTGTGTTGCTAAACCTATGAGTGGGATCTCAAAGTCACAAGCGTGGGTGCTTATGTTGTTAGGGTTTGAAGTTTGCACGTGGTCGTGTCAATAAATTACTATTGGAGGTAGCAATAGATTTAGGGTTAAATCTGATTGTAAAAACTTCGATTCTCTTATAGTAGATTTGTTTTACCTTGAGGATAGTAAGGCTAAATCCTCCTCGGTTTTTACCTTGAAATAGTTCGTTTCATTGGTTTTCCTGGGTCATCATATTGTAATGCTATTTACTTTTATGTTGTTTTGCATGATATGATATATTGTTGTTTAACCTAGATTTGAATAATTAATCTAAATAATCACTTGGTTAATATATTAGGTTAAACAATCTATTTTAAGGGGTCTTAACAAAAAAAAAAAAAAATATATATATATATATATATATCAAAAGACATTCTTTTGAATTCTAGTTAAGGCCAATTATATTGACTCTTGATAATTTGATCGAGCACACTACTCAAGTCCTATAGCATCCAAAAGCTTTATGTCTCTAGGATTTATGGTCATTTTATTCAGGCTGTCTGTTTCATTAACAGAATGTACTCAAGAAACAACAAATTTTAAAATCTCTTTCATTTAGTTAAGTCTATTTGTTATCCAAAGTGCATGTACGTCCTTTTCAATTCCCAAAGTCTTTTAAGTTGTGTTTTAAGTATTTAGTCATGTTATTGAATTTTATTACATGTTTTGATTTTGAAAATGCTAATTTTGATTAATAATTGGGGGCTTGTTCCATGCAAGTTGGTCTAGTATAAGTCCTACTTCATGTATGTATGGAAATCGAAGAGTGAATATTGAGTGTTACTTTGGCTTTTGAGAAAAATAATTTTTTTATTGTTATCTTTCAGTGGTGAGTTCTTGCTTTATATCTATTAGGTGGATTCCTTAAGAGTGTTGTACATTTCTATCCTTTATTTTGTATCCGTTGGGTCCTTCGGGTGGTGAGCTTATTCTTGTGAGTGTATACTTATGTTCCTTTCTTTCTCTCCAAAAAAATCCAGTATCAGTTTGGTATTTGAGTTTTGGTTGTCAAGGCTTATCGTCGTCATTGTGGGCACAACGTTGAAGCACCTCCAAATCGAAAAAGAGACCTTCGTGATGTTGAAGCGGCTGATTTATGGATAGAAGTGTAGCAGCTTCAGCAGAGTCTTGAGCGCTTTGAACCTTTTGAGCATGGTGATTCTCTCTTGATATAGAGGGTGGAAATTTTCTTCTAGTGAAAATGAAGACTCTGAACCCCTTTTATCGTAGGGAATATCCTTAAATTTCCAGATCTGTGAGATGCAAAAATAGAGAAAAAAAAAAAATGAGCTAAAGAAAACAATCACACAAAACAATATACGTGGTTTGACAATTTGCCTATGTTTATAGAGTTGCAGTGATTTCATTATTTTTAGGGAAAAATATAAAATATGACAGTGCAATTTTTCACTCTCAAAACAACACATCAAACTCTAATATGAAACAATAGTATTTATATCCTGCATGGAAGATTCACAATGGGCCTATAGGCCAAAGCTTCCTCTTCATGGACTAAGCCTAAAAAAATAACTCATTACAAACTGTAACACTTTTATATCAAATAAGATCAAACATAATTAGGCTTCACATGGCCCAATATTTACTGTGCTCAATGTCAAGCATCAAGTGGAGAGTATTTTCCTCAATTTCATACTTGAAGGAATCAGGGGGTTCCAATGAGATTGATTGGATGTGAAAGTTGATATTCCCTAGTTTGAAGGAATAATACAACCAATAGATTTTTAATAGGCTATACTCAATGGAGCAAATCCTTGCTAATGAGGATGTATCAGATTTGGATCCGGTGCAAAAGCTAGGGCTATTGCACCACGCAATACTCCCAAAATCACTCACAAAAAGTTTCAACATTTTCATCTTTAACCTCTTCTAACATTTAACTTTTATTTTTATTTTTTAAACCTCTTTAATCTAATGGTTGATATTAAAAGTAACCTTTCTAACTTTTGATCATAATTGATGGTGTCACAAAAATCATCCAACTCCATAACTCGTCCATATGTCTCGTCCAACGAAAGACAAGCTACGATAGGCAAAGTAAATGTTCCAAGCGTTACGGCTAACCTCGTCCATCTATGGACGGATAATACCTCATGGAATCTTACACATCATTTAAGCGGGGAAAGCCGTCAAGATGGTCTCGTCCATCTTTTACTAAAGATGGATGAGTTCATCATGGAGGTCTCGTCCATCTTTTACTAAGGATGGACGAGTTCACCGACCCGTCCAACCAACCCGAAAACTTCCATAGCGATTATGGAAGTTACCCCCCCAATTCTCCGGACTCCTCGACATTGGGAACGGTTACTAAGCAGATAACCGTTCCACGCATACTATATAAGGCTTCTTCGATGAAGGGTAAGGGGATTGAGACAATTTTACTTTGAGAAAATACTTCTTCCTTACGAAAGTTCAAAAGTAACTAACTTCATCATCGGAGGACTCTTGGCCGGTCCCCACCGGTTCCCTCTCGATTCAAGATTCTTTGTATTACAGGATATAGCCCAAAGATCATTGCTCGAGTCTTGTTAACCCACTAATATCCAAGGAATCATCGATTGGCGCCGTCAGTAGGAAGAGATTGTTTCACGATTTACTTCTCCGTGACAAAGGGTTGATGGTTCGGACTAGATCAAGGGCTACTAGTCCAGGCCATTAGGGAAGCAATAACCCGCATCGCGATTGCCCGTCTGCACCGGTCATGCAAAGGCGTCATCATCCCAACATGCGCAATCCATGGCGGACGCTATGGCGGTTGACTCGCCAAAACCAAGAATTACGAATGGAGATTAATATAAGGAGGCAAACACATGAAGAACGTGAAGGAGGACAAACACAGAGTCATGGCGGTAGAGAGAATACCGAAATTGGAAGTCGGTTTAGAGGCACCACTTCACGAACGGTACCACACTTGAAGGAAGAAATGGACCAAATGAAGAGAGTTATGGAGGAAATGAAAGAGAATATGAAAAGGGTGAATCCGATAGAAGATTTGGTTCACGAGGGCGATTCTCCCTTTACGGCTTCCTAGCATCAAAGTTCAAGTTGCCTTCTCTGGATTCATATGATGGAACACATGACCCGTTTGATCACATAGCCACTTTCAAGACCACCATGCATCTTCAAGGGGTGCCTGATGAGATAATGTGTAGAGCCTTCCCTATCACCCTTAAGGGTCCGGCGCGAGTTTGGTTCAAAAAAATATCCCCAAATTCGGTGAGTTCTTTTGAAGAGTTGAGCAAGTTGTTTGTTAACAATTTTATTGGGGGACAAAGGCACAAGCGTTCCTCATCCAAATGTTGACAATAGAGCAGGGAGAGAACGAGAGCCTTCAGTCATTTATCACCCATTTCAACAGAGAAGCTCTCGGTGTGGATGAAGCGGATGATAAGCTCCCTCTTGGCGGCCTTCCATAACGGGGTGAATTCGGATCTGTTTATACACAAACTCTATGAAAAAGAGCCCCAGTCCATGGCCGAACTCGTCCATTCGGCTCAGAATTTTATGAATGCAGAAGATGCAATCATTGCTAAGAAGAGGAAAAGGTCTAAAAGAATGGACGCAAATCCCGATCGCCATCACGAGCAAGGTACTCGTCCAAAGAAGGGACGGACGGAAGAAAGGAGAGACCAAGAAAGTAAGAAGCCAGGCCCTTGATGACGGAACCAGCAATATACCCCTTTAAACGCCCCACTTGAGCAAGTCCTTATGCAAATCAAGGATGATCCTTCCTTGAAATGGCCGGAGAAAATGAAGGGGGATCCCAACAAGCGCAATAGGAACAAGTATTGTCGCTTTCATAGGGATCATGGTCATGACACGGATGAGTGTTTTGTTTTAAAGCAACAAATTGAAAATCTTATAAGGCAAGGGAAGTTGAGGGGTTTCCTTGGACGAGACCGGAGGGACGAGAAACAGAAAGGGAAGATGGAAGAATCATCATGACCACCACTCGGGGAGATAAGAGTCATTATTGGGAGAAGTTCAACGGCGGTCGTCCAAGTCCAAGAAAGCATACTTGAAGGTAGTACAGAGCGTCCAACTTTTATGGCGATCATCGAGAGCAAGGTCCACGGACGAGTAGGCAATCACTTTCATGGACGAGGATGCTGACAGAATTCATCACCCTCATGACGATGCTCTCGTCATTTCCTTATAAATTGCAAACTACACAACTAGAAGAGTGCTTGTGGACAATGGAAGCTCAGCAGACATTTTATATTATCCAACTTTTTTGAAGATGAGATTAGGATGAGACCAGCTCCGTCCGGTGAACTCCCCCTAGTAGGCTTTGGTGGGATGAAGGTGCAACCAGTGGGTACTATTTCCTTATCCATGGTAGTGGGGGCATACCCACGATAAATCACCAAGGATGTAAACTTCCTTGTGGTAGATTGTCCATCCTCCTACAATGCCATAATTGGGAGACCAACTTTGAATAGTTGGAAAGCCGTTACCTCTACTTACCACTTATCAGTCAAGTTTCCAACGAACACGGGGTAGGGTAGGTACAAGGGGACCAACTGGCGACAAGAAGAAATGTTACTTGGCCATGTTGGCCATGGATGAACAAGTTCAAGCCATGAATATTGAAGAAAAGAAGGTTGTAGCAGAGCCTCCTGAAGCGTTGGAAGATATTTCCTTGGATGAAGATAACCCTGAGAGGTGTACCAGGGTTGGAGCAGATTTAGAAGAGAAGATTAAAAAGGACCTCGTCCAGTTTTTGAAGAAAAACATCGATGTGTTTGCGTGGAGTCACGAGGATATGCCAAGTATAGACCTAGTGTCATTACCCACCGTTTGAATGTATGTCCTTCCTCCAAGCCTGTGCGGCAAAAGAAGAGGGTGTTTGCCCCTGAGAGAGATGGTGCAATCAAGGACGAGGTCCAAAAGGCGATGGTAGCGAAGTTCATTTGGGAAGTGTACTACCCGGATTGGTTGGCCAATGTAGTAATGGTCAAAAAGGCAAATGGCAAGTGGAGAATGTGCGTGGACTTCACTGATCTGAACAAGACTTGCCCCAAGGATAGTTATCTGCTACCGCACATTGACCAGTTAGTAGACTCAACTGCAGGCCACAAATTGCTTAGCTTCATGGATGCCTTTTCAGGATACAATCAGATAAGGATGGACGAGGCTGACCAAGAGAAGACATCTTTTGTCACCAATCAAGGCTTATTCTGCTATAAGGTAATGCCATTTGGTTTAAAGAACGCAGGGGCGACATATCAGAAGTTGGTCAACCACATGTTTCGTCTGTAGATTGGGCGGAATGTGGAAGTCTATGTAGATGACATCTTTGGTGAAAAGTCGGGACGAGGGGAGGCATCTAGACGACTGCGGGAGACATTTGACACACCGAGACAAGATCACATGAAGCTGAATCCTAGCAAATGCGCTTTTGGAGTATCGTCAAGGAAATTCCTTGGCTTTATGGTCTCCACACAGGGAATTGAAGCAAATCCGAGATAAAATTCAAGCAATATTGGACATGAAGCCACCGCAAAATACCAAGGAAATCCAATCCCTCACTTTGGACGAGTTGCCGCGCTTAACGAGTTTTGTCTCTAAAGCTACTTGATAAATGTTTGCCATTTTTTAAGATTCTAAAAAAAGCATTCGAATGGACCGACGAGTGTCGAGAGCTTTCGAAGATTTGAAGGCATACCTTACCATGGCACCGCTTTGAGTCCATCGGTGGAGGGAGAGGAATTATATTTATACTTAGCGGTAACCCCACATGTCGTGAGCTCGGCATTGATAAGAGAGGAAGATAAAGTGCAAAGACCTGTGTACTATACAAGCAAGGCATTGAAAGGAGCGGAAGGACGGTATCCACAAATGGAGAAATTAGCCTTCGCACCGATCAACGCTTCTAGGAAGTTGAGGCATTATTTCCAAGCACATGTCATTAATGTCATGACAGATCATCCACTCAAGAAGGCAATGAATAGATTGGAAGCTGCAAGACGATTAATCCGGTGGGCTGTGGAGCTCGATGAGTTTGATATTAGGTATCAACCAAGGCATGCCATAAAAGCTCAAGCCCTAACAAATTTTATTGCGGAGTTTACCCCAAGTCATAATGAGACAGAAGACAGTAAGAGATGGATCGTCCACGTGGATGGTTCGTCTACACGGCATGCGGGAGGAATTGGTGTGGTCCTGCAACCCCTAGAAGGAGATAAACTGAAACATAAAGTCCGTCTACATTACCAAGCGACTAACAATGAAGTCGAATATGAAGCCCTCCTCAAAGGGCTAGAATTGGCTAAGTCTGTGGAAGCCAAGTCCATATGTGTCATGAGGGATTCTCAACTGATCATGGGGCAAGTAAATGGGATGTATGAAGCGAAGGAAGAACGAATGAAGAAATACCTTGGTAGGGTGATGCGCCTTGTGAAAAGATTTGAAAAAGGCGACTTCGTTCAAATCCCAAGGAAGGAGAACGTGGAAGGCGATACTATAGCAAAAGAAGCCTCGGCAAATGAATCAATAGAGAAGTTAGATGAAGTTCAATATATGCCAAGTATAGATGTCCCTGAAGTACAATAGGTGGATAACATAGAAAATTGGATGACCCCCATTATATCATACTTGAAAGACGGACGACTACCAGAAGAGAAGGATGAGGCCAGGAAGGTGAGGGTGAGATCAACTAGATACGTCCTTATGAATGAAGTGCTATACAAGAGAGGTTTCTCTCAACCTTACCTTAGATGCTTAGCTCCGGATGAAGCAAACTACGTCTTGAGAGAAGTTCATGAAGGGGCATGTGGCAATCACTCGGGAGCCGATCACTTGTCCACAAGGTCGTCCGTGCGGGTATTCTTGGCGAACATGCAAGCTGATGCTAAAGCATACGTTAAGGTCTCGTGACCCGGTGCCAACGGTTTAGCAATGTCCCAGGACAATCATCGGAATACCTCACTCCAATGGTGGCACCGTGGCCCTTCGCACAATGGGGACTGGACATTTTGGATCCCTTCCCTTTGGGAATAAGGCGGATGAAGTTTTTAGTGGTGGGCATCGATTACTTCACCAAATGGGTGGAAGCGAGAATCGTTGGCAAATATCACACAACGTAATGTGAAAAATTTCATGTGGAAGAACATTGTATGCAAATTTGGAGTGCTGAAGGTATTGGTGTCTGACAACGAACGACAATTTGACAATGCACTCTTCAAGGACTTTTGCTTACACTTTGAAATTCAGAACCATTATTCCTCGCTTGCACACCCCCAAGCCCGGCCAAGTTGAAGTTGCAAACCGATCCTTGTTGAAAATCATCAAGACTCGGCTTGAAGGGGCAAAGGGAGTATGGCCAGATGAATTACCGGGAGTTTTATGGGCGTACAGGACCACGGTGAGAACCCCTACAGGGGAGACTCCTTTCAAGCTAGCCTATGGAAGCGATGCGATCATACCTACTGAAGTACATATGGCTAATTACAGGGTGATGATGTATCAAGACAAGGATAATGAGGACCCGGCTTCGTCAAACCTCGATTTAATAGACGAGGTAAGGGCAAACGCAGAACACGGGGCAGCAAAGTACAAGACCCTCATGGCTAGGCAGTATGATGCGATGGTGAAGCCTAGGCGTTTCAACATAGGAGATCTCGTCCTGAGAAAGGTCTCTTTGTCAACCAAGAACCCAAAGACATGGGAAGTTGGGCCCAAATCGGAAGGACCCTATAGAGTTATCAACTGTAAAAGGTAAGGATCCTACTACCTGGAGGCCCAGGACGGGAGAAAGTTGGAACATCCTTGGAATGTGGAGCACCCGAGGAGGTATTATTAGTAAGAGTGAACCTATGGACGAGACTAGGTCTTATCCGTCTACTAACGTACTACTATGTTTGATGCTATTTGTGTTTGATACTACTAGTGTTTGATACTACTATGTTTGGTGCTGTTTGTGTGTGAAGTTTGAAACTACTATCTTATTACTTATCATGGTTGTGTTATGGTTATGGACGAAGTCATGAAGTATGTACTTATTAAATAAAGAGGCATCGGTGTGCATGTGCCTTATCTGTAAACAATATCTATGTTATGTACAAAATGTTGTGTGAATTTTACATCTCCATGATATTGTCGTCCAAGCCAATCCTGAAGAGGATTGAAAGATCTAAGACGAACAAAATCTCTGGGCGCAGAGATGTAACGTCTAAATTTTCTTGAATAAAGCAAGGAAAAAACCATAACCACACTCATCCAAATCATGGACAAGGCGAAGCCAACTGAAACAATCCAGGACTGCGGACGAGAGAAAAAGTTGGGCAAAATAAGTAAGATGGTATGTAAAATTAGTTTGTAAGTCTTAGGACGAATCAAGCTAATTAAAAATACTACCTGCTAAGACGAGTTAGACTAACAACATGAAAAATATGTATTCTCGACATAGACGAGCTAAAGTTGGAGTTCAACTTAAAATAGTTTAGCAGCATTCGTCCATGCAAAGAAAATGAAATCACTTGTCCATGCAAAGAAAATAAAACTTCATTCAAAGGGTGGACATCCTATGTCCAAAAACCCTTGATTAGTTCGAAAAGCAGAAATGGTTTGCTTAAAAGACCCGTCCTAAAACCATGGACGTGTATAATGTATTCTTGTTACATAAAGAAGGTCCTAAAACAAAGGACCAAATATAAACCAAACAAAAAAAAAAACAAAGGCTACTAAGCTTAAAGGTCTCGTCCTAAGCAGGGGGAGCATTCACAGCAGGCTCGTCCCGAGGGGTTGAGTACTAGCATCGTCTTCCACATTGACGTCATCAGAGCCGGTCCGGAGAAGAGAGCTTGTGGCAGCAGCAAGGTTAAGCTTGATTGAGCTAAAGTCAACTTCGGGGAAGTTCTCAATAGCGTCCATTCTGAAATCTTCAAAACCAGCTGCATAATTGCGATCCAAAGTGTCTGTATACGCTTTGGATGACTTGAATTCAGCCACAGCGTCCTTTTTTGCCTTGGAGAGACGAGCATTCAGTTCGTCGTTCATCTTTTGCAAGTGATCAATGCGCGTATCCTTCTCAAATGCATCAGTCCTTAGCTCCTCGATCAGCTTGTTACGCTTATTGACCTCGTCCATAGCTTTTGCAGCAGCCCCAGCCCATTTTTTACGATTAGCATTCACCTGTTGAATCCTCGTCTCCAACAAGACTCTCGTCTTGTCCAGCTCTCTGTTACTGTCTAGACGCTTTTATAAACTTTGACATGGCCTATGAATAGATAAAACATAGGATGATTAAGTGAGGAAAAGTTGCTAACTGAACAAGGACGAGAGATATTGACATACCTTAAAGAGGTCATGGGCCTGAATGCTCAAATTCCTTCAAGCCCATGTTATAGCACATGTTTATGTCCTCATCCTGGGCGGCCATCTAGAAACGTTCCCAAGCCGGATCTTCGTTCTCAATGATGTTCGTAGAAGGCTGGGACGAGCCAGGCGTAGTAGACTTGGCCAAAGGAGTTAAGGCGGAGTCTTGGACGGAGTGGACTCAACTGGAGTGGATGAGTCCACATCAACTACCTGGATGGTAGGCCGAGACTTAGGAGGTTTGGACTTAACCACCTTGGACGAGCCCTGCTTAACTCTTTTGTCTCGACGACCGGGGAGCCCTTCCAAGTCAATGTTCTTTGGCAAGAACTTCCTTTTGTCCCCAGCCGTTGGACGTGCCTGACCCTCAAGACGATCCTGGGCCTGACCCTCGGGACGTTTTCCCTCTCCCGCAATTTTCTTCCCTTTGTTCTCTTTCATTGTTGACATTCCTAAAACGAGATGAACAGATCAGGAATGTAAACTTAAAAAAGAAAAAGAAAAGGAGGTTTAGCTAAAAACTTACTTTTTGCGCACGAACCTCGTGGGCGATAGCCTTGTCTCAAGGCTCGGGACCTAAACCCCACTTGGCTAGACGTCTAAGGGTGACAAGAGAACGAAAGCTCCTGTGCCAACGTATGAAGACGAGCCCTGTGGACGCGGTCACGGTGAAATTTGCTCAAAGACGGACGTTTGGCGGCTACAACACAATGAATAAACAAAGGTTAGAAATTGTAAATATACTAAATAGAAGAAAGAATAAAAATAAACAAGGGGAAGGGACGTACCTTCCGGACGAAGGTTCCCTAGGTCCCCAGTGTAAGGAGGAAAGGGATCCTTGCCAATGTCCACAGGGTTCCCCGCCCAAAAGCCTAAAACAAAGATGAGCTCCGTCTTCCACTTTCTATCAGACGAAGCTAGGGACTTGATTAACCTACAATCATTCCCCTAGCGATGAACCGATAGAAACCCTCAGATTGACTTATTGCAGAAGGTTTATAACAATAAAGAAACTCGTCCACCGTAAGAGGACGGTCCCCACCAAAAACTTCCCTCCACAAAATTTGCATGGAGATAACTAATCTCCACGCATTAGGATTGAATTGACAAACACCTAAACCTAACTTGACTAATAACTCTCTAGCGAAGGCATTTAAAGGAAACCTAAGGCCACCTAGGAAGTAAGATTCATAAACGCCTATTCCAAAACGTGGTTCGCAACACCAATCTCCACAGACGGGCAGCCTAGGGTTGAACTCGTCCGGGATTTGATACCAAGATCTAAGACTATTTAACCTTTGTTCGTCTGTCTTAGAATGGACGCTTACAACGCAACTAAAGACGGTTTCTACCTCGTCCGTAGGATTGGACGGAGAACCAGCTTGAGAGCCAGAAGCTCT
The DNA here is from genome assembly GCA_028216015.1 of Quercus dentata. Classification (NCBI taxonomy): domain Eukaryota; kingdom Viridiplantae; phylum Streptophyta; class Magnoliopsida; order Fagales; family Fagaceae; genus Quercus; species Quercus dentata. The sequence continues at coordinate 35,018,185 of CP116450.1, read as the reverse complement.
CCTAAGTTGTTCTTGGACGACCTTAAGAGGGAACCCGGGGGCCCCAAAAGAGTAATTCTCGTCCGTGCTTCCTCCACTATCATCACTAGCACTGCTAGAACTTGACCTATCACTACTGTCCTTATAATACTCGTCTATAGCCTTATTAAGGCTATCGGTGGACGAGGAAGCAACATACATCTCTAACAAGAAACTTAGAACCTAAAGACGAAGAGAAGAAGAGTACCTGGCTCTAGACGGAAGAAGACTCTAGACGCAGAGGAACTCCTAGACGAGGCTCTAGACGATGGATGTCAAGGAAGAAAATCTTTGAAATGAGAAGGGTTAAGGGAGGCATTCCACTATTTATAGGATGTTGACCTGGGTATTCAAAACAACCCTACCAATACGAAAACGACACGTGGCATCTACCTCGGAAAAATAAATTGACGGAATCGGTTGCCAATAAAAAAATGACACGTGGTGCATTGATTTATAACCAATTATATATACGTCCAAGGACGTCCAATTCTTTGGGCGACCCTCATGGACGAGGGGGCAACTGATGGTGTCACGAAAAATCATCCAACTCCATAACTCGTCCATATGTCTCGTCCAACGAAAGACAAGCTACGATAGGCGAAGTAAATATTCCAAGCGTTAAGGCTAACCTCGTCCGTCTATGGACGGATAATACCTCATGGAATCTTACACATCATTTAAGCGGGGCAAGTCGTCCAAGATGGTCTCGTCCATCTTTTACTAAAGATGGACGAGTTCATCGTGGAGGTCTCGTCCATCTTTTACTAAGGATGGACGAGTTCACCGACCCGTCCAACCTAGGTAACTTCCATAGCGGTTATGGAAGTTACCCCCAATTCTCCGGACTCCTCGACATTGGGAACGGTTACTAAACAGATAACTGTTCCACGCATACTATATAAGGCTTCTTCGATGAAGGGTAAGGGGATTGAGACAATTTTACTTTGAGAAAATACTTCTTCCTTATAGAGAGTTCAAAAGTAACTAACTTCATCATCGGAGGACTTTTGGCCGGTCCCCACCGGTCCCCTCTGATTCAGTGTTCTTTGTATTACAGGATATAGCCCAATGATCATCGCTAGAGCCTTGTCAACCCACCGATATCCAAGGAATCATCAATAACTATTAAAAAGGAATCGCATGGTGCAATAGCCCTAGCTATTGAGCTATTGCATTTGATCTCAATCCATGATGTATCAGATCATCACATAGTAAAACTTGTTGCCATGAAGTTGAAGAATATTCTTCTTCGTGGTGGAAGAATCTAAAGAAATGAACTCATGAAGGTGAAAGTCGAACTGATACTTGGGAAAAGACGGGGAAATAGTCTAAAAAAGAGTTTTTGCTGGACAATTATTGACGAGATATACTTTCCTTAGGTTCAACATTTTCTAGCAAAAAGATATGAAAAGAACAAAACAACACTCACTCCCAAACCCAACCCCAACCCCCCCTTCGAGGTTTGTGTGGACAAATCAAACTCTTCCTCTTAAGTTTGTATAAATGAGTAGATATCCTTCTTTTTTTTTTTTTTTTTTTTTGAAATATTCTATTAGGGAAGTAACCGTGTGAAAGAGTGTATACTTTTCTATTGCATTTATTAGAACTTCAAGAGAAAGTGTCTTTTTTTGAAACATTAGGAGAGTGAGTGTCATTCCATGAAACTTCTGGAGTAATCTAAAAAAACAACAAAAACAAAAAACAAACAGAAAAAAACAATAGACATAGTTATAGCAAGAATCTATCAATGCTCAATATTATGTTATACTACCAAAAAAAAAAAAAAAAATTTTGTTCCATGTTCTCTTAGCTATATCAATACCCAATCTTACAGTTAAAATCCACTTACATTTTTTAAAAATTATTCTTATAATTGAAATTAGTGAATCAATTGGGGAAAATTGTAAATGAAATTATATATACATTTTTCAATCCTAAAATTCAAGCATTTTTTAGAATAATGTTTCTATCTAAACTAGATTGCAAAGAAACTCTTCAAACTCATCATATATCTTTTTATTGGATGTTGATTATGAAAATCTAACCGTTAGATTACATGTTTTTTATGCTCTTAACATGTTTGTCAAATTTCTTTTAAATTGGATGTTATATACTATTTGATCAATAGACTTATTTTTTTATGCATAATTTTAGACTATAAAAACTTGAAATTTAAACATTTGATTAATATCATTGTAATTATCTTTGATTTTTTAGAAATTTGTGCAAGCATGAAGGATATAATAAGAACATGCAATTCAATGATTAGCTTTTCAAAATTTACACTCAATAAAAATATATAGGAGAAGTTTGAAGGATTTCTCTCCCTAGTTTGAGAGAAACCTTTTTTTTAATCCGCTGCCCTTGGTGCGTTAAGGACCTAGAGGAATTAGTAGTCTATGGACAGCATGATTAAGGGCTTGGAGAAATTAGTAGTTTGTGGACGGCAGGGCAAGTGTTGTGGACGGCATGGCAACACTTGAAGATTGTTGACACCTTCATATGGAATCACCACTTGAACTTAGAAAACGTTGACTACAAAAAATTCATTTCTTTATTTATTTGTGTAAATGATTGGGTAGCATACCAGGGTCTATTTTGATTTGAAGGTGATGCATTATTTTGCTATTTGGATTCGGTCATATGTGTGTGTTTTGCAAGTGCAACTAGGTTCTTTTTTTTTTTTTTTTTTTTTGACTTACTCCTTCACTCAATGTCACATTATCCGTCCTGACCACAAATTGCCTCCACATTCTCAAGTAGTGCACTATTGCTAGCATCTTCTTTTCCTGGAACACGCCTTTCGGCTAATTTTGAGATGCCCCTATGGCCTAATTAAATTCTGAAGAGGTCAAATATAACTTTTAAGACTCAAACTCTAAACTTTAATTACATAATTATATGTTTTTTGAAATATGGGTCTGCCTACGCATACAAAGTAAGATAAATAATATTACATACACAAGCTCATCTCTAAACATCAAGATATTAATGAACTGTATGGCTATTTTGTTTTTGGTAAAACATGATAGGGCAATAGGCTTCATGATAAGGTTTGGTTATTATTTGATTATATGTGTAAAACTTGTCTTGTTAAAACTTAAAACAAGATTTTGATTTGTTTTTGTTTTTGTTTTTTGGGAAGAGTGTCAAAACAAGTTGATTCATTTATAGACAAACTCCATATATTAATCTATTTTGAGTTGTACGCGTCTAACTCCTTTCCATGTGCACGGAATAATTATATTGCACAGAAAACTTTGGATGTGGTCTCCACATGGAATGCTAGCAAACAAGTCTACCACTATAAAAGCAAAGCGTGTGGGGTACCGCCGTACTGGTGGCCGTGGAAAATCTCACTCCGGCCGTTCTTCGTTTCACATTAGTCCATGTGTTAAAAAAAAAACTATATATTCCTCACGAGACGTATTAACTAAAAATGGATAAGAGCCAAAATTTTTTAAAATTTATTTTCTTTTAAGAGAAGGACAAAAATAATAAGAAAATATGTAAAAGTTATTAGAGTGGTGTGAATTAGTCTATTTCTAAAAAGAGTCATATAATTCAGCCAGTTATTAAATTACAAAAAAAAAGAAAGAAAAAGTGGTGGGCTATTTTTTTAATTAATTTTTTGGGATAATTTTTGGCGGTGGACTAATTAAATAACACTATATCCTTCAATTAATTTATTTTACATTAATTTTGTGTGAATAGGTGTGTTTTTGGGGAAAAAAATTAAGGTGTAACACTTTTATTAACAAAAGACGAAACATGACTAGATCACAGATAAGCCCACGGTATTTTTTATTCCGTTTTCAGTATCTGTTTGGATCACTTTTTGATTCTTTGCAACAGCGGAATATATACTAGTCTTACAAAGTTATTCATTTATAGTGGGTTCAATGAATCCTAGACTTTCTGTTTTTTTATTATTATTATTTTTAAAGGAAGACAAATAAGCTAACTCAGTATAAATTCTACGTAATATATAGGGCCAAAATGGCCCATTAGCATGTTTTTTTGAACTATTTAGTAACAGAGCTTTTTTGAACTAATTAGGGAAATACCACTTTTTCTCAGTTGAGTTGGTAATAGAAAACTAAGGATAATATATGCTTGGATGTAATTAGATCGTATTTTGTAGTATTGACAGCCATATCCATCAAAGCTCATTTATTAGTTTTAATTGTTTTTGGAGAGTAATTATACTTTCATAAACATGTAGTTTTTTTTTTTTTTTTTTTTTTTTTTTATTATGGGTATCAAATTTGAAGTTTTTCTTTTGTTTGTTGACTTTTTCCCCTATTGGAACACAACTTTTGTATAAACAATCACTCTTCGTTGGTATAAAGTTTTGACTAAATTACTATTGGATATTTTGAATCTTCCGGGAAAAACTCTAATGAAAATGACCATTCAATTATTGTCCAATAATTAAATAACGATAGCTTTACACACACACATGAGCTTAAATAAACAAGAAGATCTTAATCTACCATCCTAATTGAATTCCATTTTGAAATGAATCCAATTCATATTTCGAATTATATGTTATAAATCTAAATGTACATCGAATATTAGATTATTTAAAATTTTATATAAAATAATGCTTTATACATTATTAGATTCAAGAAATAAAAAAATCTTAAATGTGAAAGGATATTATCCATTTCAAATGAAATGGAGAGGGTTGTATTCTCTTGGCTCCACTTAATTAAAAAAATGCAATAAAAATGTTTATAGTATAAATTATACACATATTTATTGCATTTTTTTTATAAAACAAATAGTATTTTTCATTCCAAAGGTTTGACTCGGTGCACACGAAAAATGCCACGCAGGGAGACCTGCTCTTGTATAAAACTATAAATACACGAGAAGTCTAGTGCATTAACCTCACAACAAGCTAGAAAGCCTTCTTCTTTTTCTGCTTCTTTATATCATTATCATGGCTCCCTTATTCTCTGTCCCAATTGTTCTCACTACCATGATTAAGTCCTGCCTGCTATTTTCACTTCTTGTGGGTATGGTTTCTGCTCAGTTATCCTCAACTTTCTATGCAAAATCATGCCCTAATGCCCTTTCCACCATTAAATCTGCTATAGACTCTGCAATATCAAGTGAGGCACGAATGGGAGCATCCTTGATTCGCCTGCACTTTCATGACTGCTTTGTTAATGCAAGTCAGCTTTAACTCTCTTTTTTTTTTTTTTATTTATTCTCTGTGTGTGTGTGTTTTTTGCCCCTTATCCATTATCTTATCTACAAGTACCAATGTTTGTTTGTTTTGCGCATGTGTTTTGGGTTTGTATTTTAAAAGGTAGTGTAACATGTTATGATTAAAGCAACATTACTTTTAGTTAGATCATTATAGACATCACTTTTATTATATACCAATCACAATAAATTACATCAATTGTTGTGAAAAAATTGTAAAAATAAAAAAGTTATATTGTTGAATTTATTTATATTTTAATGCATGTAGAAGATGTGTCATAGTAATATTTAGTTTATACAGTATTTTAACATTCAAATCTGCTATTTGGCAGTATGAATTTAATTACATGTTTTTGCTGTTATAGGTTCAATTAACAAAGTAAATCCAACGTACATAGATTGATGATTAAAGTGGATTAGCATAGCTTGCAGAACAATATTTTGAATCAATTTTATACTTTCTTACTATAAACAAATCTGTCTGATTAATACTATTTTTGAGGAAAATAATACTCTTCATTTGAAATGAATCTATTTCAGTCATCTAAAAATGCTTTTCTTCTTTTTTTTTTAAGTATGAGAGACATTTGGGCCCTTTGCTACAATTTCACTATCATCATCATTATTATTATTATTATTATTAGTCTCAAGTACCTTAATGGATTGGCACATAATTGGCCCATTGGATGTCTTTTTGTATAATTTGGGAATCCAAATCCATCAACTCTATTTATTCTTGAACTCTCGTGAATACTGATGGGTAGGTTTTCTAGAACCTCCCTTTTGTCTATTCCCATCAAAACTTATCCTTATTCAACCCAAAAAAAAAAAAAAGTCTGTTTATTTTTGCTTGTCTGGGCTTTTATAATATTATTATTTTTTATTTATTTTTCTTATTTGTTATATACAGGTTTTTGAAATATTTGTATTATATTAATATTATTTACAAGTATTTTTCCTCTTTGTTGAGCCATATCAATTTAATTTATTTTGCTTATTTGTTATATATTAAAGGCCCATATATAATATAGTTTCATGAACCATATAATAAAGTCATTCAAATGTTATAAGAAACGTAAATTATAAATTATTAAATTTCATGGAAATGGGAGAATGATTCTAATTGAATATATAAGAAACTAAACTATATATTGTGTTAATGGAATATGAACCTCTCATTTTGTGGAAAAAATAACATGTTTATATAACATTTTGTAACAGGGATGTGATGCATCTGTACTCTTGGACAAAACAGCAACTGAACCAGGAGAGAAAAATGTTGGTCCAAATCCTTCACTAAGGGGATATGAAGTAATCGACACTATCAAATCTCAATTGGAGAATTTGTGCCCCGGTGTTGTATCTTGTGCAGATATCTTAGCCGTTGCTGCAAGAGATTCAGCTGTTGCTGTAAGAAAGAACTCAAACTTTTACATCACTTATTATTTTTAACCCGTAATATTAGGTGATCTAGTGAGTAGCTTATTTTCTTGAGTTTATTTGGTTTAAAAAATAAACCAGAGAAAGTATAATGTTACATAGAAAAAGTAAAGTTTTAAAATACGGTATATAAATCAAATCAAATAAACTAAATAAGTTAAAAATAAGTTGTGGCTATAGACCAGAGTTAGTTTATTATTAAAACCTTGTTCTTTTGATGTCATTTTAATCACATTATTGGTTTTAATTCAGCTAAGTGCACCTAGTTGGTCTTGGACTGTTGATTTGGGAAGAAGAGACTCTGCCACAGCAAGTTCTGCTGCTGTTACTGGCAACATCCCGCTTCCAACATTAGATCTTAGTGGCCTTATTAGCGCCTTCTCAAAAAAAGGTTTCACTGCCAAAGAAATGGTAGCTTTATCAGGTGGGTTCAAATCTTAGTAACTCTAATTGTAGTGTTTAAAGTCTCATACAATGAATTCTAGCTTAACTCAATTAGTAAAGTTTTGAGTGTTTTACTTCAAAGGACGGAACCAAAACTTTTTGTTTGGGGTCAAGACTAAACAATCATAAGTCACTAATCATTGCACTAGTGAATTTTCCATCAATTCAAGATTTGCTTCTTCAATTGTCAAAGATAAAAGATAAATTTGTTTGTCTTGACTTGTGTATTAGATTTTTTATATTAGATTAGTGGTACCACATATTTGACTAGAAGATTTACGTTATAATATTAATCTAGCACTAGTTGTGTTTGTCATACAAATCCTACCTATATCTAGTTGGGGGAGCTCTAATAATTGGGGTCTGATATTTTACCTATTATTAAAAAAAAAAATAATAATCAACATATTTGGGGCCCTACTATTAATGTAGTTCCACCCCTATATGACAAAGTGTGATTGATAGAGAATAAATTTGAGTATATAACATATGATTTTTATCTTCTTGTCAATTGAGGAACTTAAGTTTAAATCCTACAAACAAGAAAAATAAAAAATAAAAAATTAATGTTTGAAATTGATGGTAAACAGTAATTTTTTTTGTATAGTAGATGATATTTCAAATTATATGATACCTTACAAAAAATGCCTCGTATGAAATGACACCCACATTATTCTTATACTTTTTCTAGGAATTCACTCTGTCGGCCAAGCAAGTTGCAGAAACTTCCGAACCAGGATTTACAATGAAACCAACATAGATTCCTCATATGCAACTTCATTGAAATCAGTTTGTCCAAGCACTGGCGGTGACAACAATCTTGCCCCTCTAGATGTAACTACTCCAACAAACTTTGACAATGCTTACTACACGAATTTGATAAACAAAAAGGGTCTCTTACACTCGGATCAGCAACTCTTTAGCGGAGGTTCCACTGATTCCATAGTTACCACTTATAGCAACAATGTGGGAAACCTCATAACGGACTTTGCCAATGCAATGGTGAAGATGGGAAGACTCAGTCCACTCACGGGCACAAGCGGCCAAATAAGGAAAAATTGCAGGAAAGCCAACTGAGTAATTAAGGCACTAGAGTATGCTGTTTTTGTGTCCATTTTAATTGCTCTTTCACTTTTTTGTGGTTGAAAAAATAAGGGCATTAATGCTCGTTTGAATTAGTTTTCTAGTGTCAATTTTGAGTACAAGTTCAAAGAAATATTGGTATATGTATGACAAGAATTGTCCATAATGAACTGTGTATTCTCGGATATTGGCTCAACCGGAGTAATTAAATTAGATTGCAATGTTGTTGTGCGACTTGTGTTGAATTGTAATTTTATATCGATCACCACGTGAACAAGTGACGAGTATCAATTTGTGCTGACAGATGGTATATTTTCATATCTTTTTTTTTTTTTTTTTTTAATTCAATAGTTGGGATTAGGAAATTTGAACTCTAAACATTTTTATTGAAAAAATCAAGAGATGTTAATTGATCTATCTATCATTGTGAATTCATATGGTTTTCTTTTAATAAAAAAAGTAGCGAGTACTCCTTGTAAAACCTTCTAATTAGGGATAAAATATAATTAGCTAATTCACCACCATGAGAGACACTAAACATGATCTCACCCTTTCACATGAGTTTGCCCCAATATATTGGCAAATCAAGGTTGCAATCTCTCGCATGCGTTAAGGATCTAGTGGTATTTTTAGTTTGTGGACAACATGTTAACACATTTGAGGTGGTTGACGCCTTCGATAAGAAAATCTATTTGCACAATCTAAAGGGAAAGGGAACACAAATATGAACCAACTGACCATCCAGCTTTTAGATTTTTCTTTGGCCCAATTAAATAAAAGGCCAAATATAACTTTTGAAAAAAAAAAATATATTGGATGTGGAGGACAAGGCTCCCCTTTATCAACATATGGATCTGCCTTTGCATACAATGTAAAATAAATAATATTACAAACTCAAGCTCATCTCTAAACATCAAGATTAATGAACATGAATGGATATTTGTTTCTGGTAAAAGATGTTAGGGCAATATGCTTCATTAATTATTCAATTATTTATTTAAAATTTAATTTTACATATTATAAAAATGTCATTTTGATTATATACGTTCAACACATCGTGTCAAAACAAGTTATAAATTAACTTCAAAATCTCTTTTTAGCTGAACAGATACGTCTTGTTCTTTTCTATGTGCATGGAACAATTATTACACTAATTAATCTTGATTTGACAAATGCACAGTACTGCGCACTCATATTTGAATCATTAGAATAACGTAGAAAAACGTTGCTTTCTATCAGGCGCATCAAACTTTGGATGTGTTCTAGATTGCATGCAAGCAAACAAAATCTACCACCCTATAGAGTAAACGTGTAGGGTCACTTGGTGACTGTAGAATTTCTTCGTCTTATGCACTGCCATGCATGTATGTCCTTTTCACATTAGTCAGTGTAAAATACCAGATATTCCTAAAATAAGAGACATATTAACTATTAACTATATACGAATAAGAGTAAAAGTTAAAAGGAAAATTCTTATTTTACATTGTACTAACAACGTAATTTTTTTTTTTTTTTATAATGTATAGACATTTGTGTGTCTAGCTACTATGTAAAATTTATATTACTAATATAATGTAAACGTATAATTACTTTTAGTTAAAATAAAAAAATAAAAAAAAAAAAAAAAAAAAGAAAGAAAGAAAGAAAGAAGGGGAAAACGAAAAAAGAAAAGGCATAAAAGTTACATATGCAATGGTGGTGGACTAATTAAATAACACTATCCTTCAATCCGTTTATTTTACATTAATTGTGTTTGTGTTAGCGCGTATGTGTTTGTGTTTTTGTCAAATAAATTAATATTATCGAAAAGAACAATCGTGACTAGGAGTTGGAGATATTACAAACAGATATGCTAGAAACATGACTAGGAGATATTAGATAAGCCCAAGATACCTTTCATATCTTTTTCAATGTTTATTAGATCCACTTTCGATCGTTTGACTTCTCAAAAAAAAAAAAAAAAAAAAAAAAAAAAAAAAAATCGATCCTTTGCAGTAGAATATAATAGTTAGGGGTGTCCAACCCACTTGACCAACCCACCAAAACCAACTCCACCCAACCCGTTGTCATCCGATTTGATTGCTTCGGCGATCAAACACAGGTTCGAACTTCAAAAACTCAACACCGGTAGGGGTCGGTTGCAAGTCTCCTAATCCAAAACTTGTGAAACCTAACTCGACCAAAATACATCAATTCCAACAATTTCTCAAACTTTTCGGTGACTTTTCCAACTAGATACAATAGATTTTGACAACTAACACAGTTAGATCCAACAAAAATACACCAAATCTGGTAGAAATTTATCAAACTTGATAAGTTCTTCGCACAAATTGGCAAAAATCTCTCCCAGATTCGACGAGATCTTCGCCAAATCTCACTGGATCTTGGATGAATTTGGCAAGATCTTGCCAAATCTAAAGAGATGTGGCATCTTGTTGCTTTTCGATTTCACCCAAAACAGACCACCACCCAACAAAAACCCAAACTGGCCAAACCGATATTGGTCACCGCAGTTTGGAAGTTCCCCAACCAATCTAATCAGGTCGGTTGCGGGTTGGGCATAAACCCGAACCAACCTATGGATTACCTTAATACTAGCTAGTCATCCAAATTAATTCATTCATAATGGGTTAAATGAATACTAGATTTTTTTCTTCTTTAAAAAAAAAAAAAAAAAAAAAAGAAGAAAAGAAAAAGAAAAGGAAGATAAAGAAGTTAACTAAGTATATATAAGTGGGCAAAGCTTATCTAGTTCCATTGTACATTGGACCTGTTATGATAGTATTTTATGTCATTATTTCAATGGATCTAGTGCATTGAACCCAAGCCTAACTCTATATTAGTCTACAAAATATTTAGCTTATAAGTTTGTATAAATTTTGTAGAGTAATTCTATGGTACCCCCTCAAAAAAGGGGGGAGGGGGTACGATACCCACTAGTAGGTAACCTGTTACACTAGGTTACTTTATTTTCACATTTGACGGTTTCATCTTCATATTGTGCAGTTCTAACATCACATGTCACAGTTCTTTTCTCACATTTGGTGGTTTCCTTACTTTTTTCTCACATTTGACAGTTCCATTCTCATATTGTGCGCTTTCAATATCACATGTGATAGTTCTTTTCTCACATTTGGTGGTTCCCTTACTTTTTCTTCTTACATTTGATTCTCACATTGTACAGTTCCAACATCACATATGACAGTTCTTTTGTCACATTGGGTGGTTCCCTTACTTTTTTCTCACACTTAATGGTTATATCCTCACATTGTGTAATTCTAACATCATATGTGACAATTTTTTTTTCACATTTTGTGGTTTTCTTACTTTTTTCTCACATTTGACGATTTCATCCTCACATTGTTCGGTTACAACATTACATCTAACAGTTCTTTTGTCATATTGGGTGGTTCCCTTACTTTTTTGTCACACTTGACGATTCCATCCCCACATTGTGCAGTTCCAACATCACATGTGAGTTTTTTTCTAACATTCGGTGGTTCCCTTACTTTTTTTCCTCACATTTGACGATTCCATCCTCACATTGTGCGTTTCCAACATCACATCTGATAGTTCTTTTGTCATATTGGGTGGTTTCCTTACTTTTTTCTCACACTTGACGATTCCATCCCCACATTGTGCGGTTCCAACATCACATGTGACAGTTTTTTTCTAAAATTCGGTTGTTCCCTTACTTTTTTTCCTCACATTTGACGATTCCATCCTCACATTGTGCGTTTCCAACATCACATCTGATAGTTCTTTTGTCATATTGGGTGGTTCCCTTACTTTTTTCTCACGCTTAACGGTTCCATCCTCACATTGTGCGCTTTCAACATCACATGTGATAGTTCTTTTCTCACATTTGGGTGGTTCCTTTATTGTTTTCTCACATTTGACGGTTCCATCCTCACATTGTGCAGTTCCAACATCACATGTGATAGTTTTTTCTCACATTTGGTGGTTCCCTTACTTTTTTTTCCTTACGTTTGACGGTTCCATTCTCATATTATGCGGTTCCAACATTATATGTGACAATTCTTTTGTCACATTTAGTGGTTCTCTTACTTTTTTCTCACACTTGATGGTTCCATCTTCATATTGTGCTGTTCCAACATCACATGTGACAGTTTTTTTCTCACATTTGGTGGTTCCCTTATTTTTTTCTCACATTTGACAGTTTCATCCTCACATTGTGCAGTTCTAATATCACATGTGATAGTTTTTTTTTTCACATTTTGTGATTCCTTTACCTTTTTTTTCTCACATTTGACGGTTTTATCTTCACATTGTGCGATTCCAATGTCACATCCGGCAGTTTTTTTGTCATATTGGGTGGTTCCCTTACTTTTTTCTCATACTTGATGGTTCTATCCCCACATTGTGCGGTTCCAACATCACATGTGACAGTTCTTTTCTCACATTCGGTGGTTCCCTTACTTTTTTTCATCACATTGTGTGTTTCTAGCATCACATCTGACAGTTCTTTTGTCACATTAGGTGGTTCCCTTACTTTTTTCTCACACTTAACGGTTCCATCCTCACATTATGCGCCTCCAACATCACATATGACAGTTCTTTTCTCACATTTGGGTGGTTCCTTTACTGTTTTCTCACACTTGACGATTCCATCTCCACATTTTGCGCTTCAACATCACATGTGACAGTTTTTTTCTCACATTTGGTGGTCCCTTACTTTTTTCTCACATTTGATGGTTCTATCCTCACATTGTGCAGTTCCAACATCACATGTGACAGTTCTATTCTCACATTTGGTGGTTCCCTTATTTTTTTCTCACATTTGACGGTTCCATCCTCACATTGTGCAATTCCAATATCATATGTGTCAATTCTTTTGTCAAATTTGGTGGTTCTTTTCTAAATCACCAGAATTCTAATAGATCATATAAGCAAACCTTTAACTTCCTTTTAATTTCACAATTACTTTTAAATTTTCCATCATTACTTTCTCCTAAACCAAACAACTCAAAGAAAATCATTTTAGAGAGAGAGAGAAAAAAGCGAACCTTGAGAATGTGTTTGTAATGATGGGATTTCTTGAGGTCCTTGGAGATGTGGCAAAGGTCGGAGATGGAAATTTGATTGCCTTCCCAAAATATAATGATCGGTGATTTATCAAAATCGGACCTCCTTTATGTTCACATTCACGGGTGACACGTGAGCTAGGGACGGTGTCATCGGCGGAGGCATAAGTAGCAGCAACATCATCTTTGGATTGAATCTTATTGCTACTATTATTGGAAGCCTCGCCATCTTGATTAGCTTGAGGTTGATGGTGGGGCTGTTCATATTGAGAGAGATTGTTCATACTCACGCTCTTCCTCAAAAAGTCCACCACAACTCTCACCCCAAACAGCATGATCTCTCCATTTCCACACGTGTCGGACTTCATCTCCATCTTTGAGAGAGAAAACCTTTCACTTTGCTATTCCTTTTTTTTTTTTAGATTTATATTTTGTATTATCAATTAAGATGGTTTTTTTTAGTATAATAAAAAGGAAGAAAAAATATTTTATCCAATGTTGATTATTTAATTCACATCAGAAAAAAATTATAAAAAATATTGTATGCTATAGTCATAATTATTTAATCTAACAAATTAATCATAGACCAATGTTGCAAGTCCATTTTTAAATAGGGGTAAATTTGTTTATTTAAATTGTTTCCTCTCCTTTTCATTCTAATCTATATCTATATATTAATAAAAGTTGAAGCATAGCGTTTAATGTCAGTCTTTGCTCTCACGTTGCGTCACATCACCTGCCACATCAATTTTTTTTTTTCTTTTCTTTTTTAAAATATAATTTGTCATACAATTTTTAAATGGTTTTTACAATTTTCAACCCTAGAAATGCAGCCCACTACTTATTTATTTACTTCCACTATCACCCTATAATAAATCCAGCCCACTACTTATTTATTTATTTCCACTATCACCCTATAATAAGTCTGTATAATTAATCCAACCCACCTCTTATTTATTTAGTTCCACTATCAAGCCCAACTCAAAACCTTTTCAATTCAGTTTTAGGGTTTTGTGTGAGCCTTTATAGCTTAAAGGAAGAAGAAAAAAAAAAAAAAAAAAAAAAAAAAAAACATGCAAAACATTGAAGCCTTTCAAGTTTTAGGGTTTTTTTATTTTTTTATTTTTTTTATTCCAATTTTCTTAGAATTGTTTTTAACATTTATTTTTTTAATATTTACACTTCTCCAACCTTTCTCTCTCCCTTACCATTTCATCTCCCCACTACTTCTTCAATCTTTCTCCCTCCCTTACTTTTTCATCTCCCCACTACCCACTACCCTCTACATTAATATCATTATTCCTCTTTTTCTTCATCTTCCTTTATTTTTGTCTCTTCTTATTCATATCATCTTACTATAAATTTGTCACTATCTTTTCTATTCTATGCATAGTTTTCCCTCACGAAAAAAAGGTTCCCTCTCTCTCTAAATTTTTTGGTGGATTTTTATTTTTATTTTTCTTGCATCTCTACTTTAGGTTAATAATTTTTTATATTCTTTAAAACTCTATTTTGGGTTAATGTGATTTAGTTTTGTTTTTTAAACTGTTGTTGTTTTTTTTTTTTTTTTTTTTTTTTTATTCTCTTTGATTGTTAAATGTTATCCTATTGTGTTCTAAAGAATTAAATATAACATATAAAAATATAATATTATTCTATTACATAGCATGATTTGGATAATTTAGTATTTATTCTGTTACATAGCATGATTTTTTATAGTGCTCAATTTAGATGTTAAACTATGAGACTTTACTAATTTTTGTTTATTTTCTAATCCTTTGTGGTGGACAAAGTACTCTTAATAGTTGTATTAGAAGTACTCTATAATGCATTTTATTTAAAGAAAAGTAAAGGTTAGCCAAACGAAAATAATCGGATAAGTGACAAATTTTAACTTTTGCAATTTTATTATTTTTTTATTATTATTATTATTATTATTATTATTATTATTATTATTATTATTATTATTTTATAACAATGCATGTATAGAAATTTAATTCTTAGATTTTGCTAATAATTGTTTATTTGATAATATGTTTTGGGCAGCCGAAATTGTAAATTTTACAAAGAAAATAACCTTAATAGATTATCAAAAACAAAATTTTATCCTAATATTGGTTCAATTAATCATTGTTAAGTTTTATTAATTTTTTTTTAGTTTACATTTTTTTGGTGTTTTGGATTGTTTCTATATTACATTTATAATTGTTCCTATAATAAATAAAAATATAATTACGAAATACATTACTCATTATTAGATTAGTTTAAATTGTAATTTTTTTTTTAATAAAACCACTATAAAAATAATTATCACGCACAACGTGCGGGTTTTGGTTAGTTTTTAAAACATCCAAACAAGAGGAAGAGCTAATTACTCTCTTCCCCTTACTAATTTTAAAAACATCCAAACGAGCTTTGAAATTGTTAATAGGTGCCTTAGGTTGCATCACCTTGTTCTTGCCCCATTAATTATCGTCCTATATCTACAAGAAACATGCTACACGTATAATTTTTGGCCTTAGATTTAAGCTCTCGTTTCCTTCTTTGTGGGGTAGGAGGTAGTGCACTTAAATTGTGTTGCCCCAATTGCTTAATTGATGTTTTCGTATCTGACATGTCTTATACAGGCTTGCAATTTGATTCCCTAACTTGCAATTTGAGTCATTCAATTATAGGCTTCAAGGTTCACACATGTAGGAATTGCACATTCATTTTCAGTCTGGATTTTCATAATGAGATCAGCTAGAATGACCACAAACTTCAGATGCGCAGAAGTGGAAGGGCACTGATGTACGTATAGAACTTTTTTAAGCTCTGTGGAGGAAGGATGTGGGCCCTTAATGTGCATTAACATCTCCATTCCTTTCATGCATTTGCAAATTTCCAAGAAACAAGCAGCAGCAAAAACAATTCAACTTGTTATAGAATCATCACAAATACTGATGATTTTTCCAAGAATAATATTTCATTTATGAAGAGCTAACAATTTTATGACTTAAATCTAAGAGCAGCATAAATTCAAATTGCCGTTAATACTTTTTTTTAAAACAACAAAATGGAACCACCTCATAAAGTCTGGTACAAACAAAAATCATTCCAGTATCAACCTTTGGCAGCCAGCCAGGTAAACACGTAACTAATGTAGAGCAAATTTCAAAATAGCCTTAATTTCACACTGGGGCTTAGGGGCCGACCTGAACCTAGCAGCTGGCTGATTAGATTAGTCACCTGGCAAAACACAAAACAGCTTGCTTTTATTTCCATTACATGATGGTAATCACACCCAAATCATAATTCATAGGTGACGAAATACCAATTCCATACACTAAATTACCACAAATCAAAATAGAACTAGCAAGCAACCCACACTATTCAAATACTGATGTCACAGAAAATCACATGACTATAAGGTTAGGCCTTTCTAAAGCAACATCAAGGCTGCAAGACTTATACAGATATTTCTAAGCTAATGGCATGGTGCACAGAATTATTAGTATAACATACGTATTGATAAACTAAATAAAATAATGTGAAGGAAGCATGGAAGTAATGGATGATATAAAATTAAAATTAAGCCAGAAACATGATTGAGAGAATCCAATCAAACATCAAGACAACAAAATTCAAAGAAAGGCCAAGGGGAAAAATGAAATTTCTGGTGTGGAGGGGTTGAAGGTAAGAAGAAACTGAAATATTGTCTTTTTTGTAACAAAATCCAGTTCAAAAGAATATGACAATAGATGAGAGTCAATCCACATTTAAAACATCTGCATTGCTCCTTATACAGGATATCTATGAGTAGCTTGAAAATATTTACAAACTTATCAAGCAAATTATAACATGGATATGACTTTATATCAATCAAATTATAACAAGAGACAAGAGAGTAATATAATAATGAGAAATTTAATCTACCCCCTCAAAAAAAAAAAAAAAATACATTAATCAAAAGTTTATACTGTGGGAAGTCTTGTGTAAACCATATGTGAATATGATTGTCAACTTACATGCCAATATTTTGATATGCAGCGATCGATGCAACTATTTTCACCCATATTTAGTTCAGACTCCTTGTACCTGAAATAATAAATGATAATATGACCAATTTGATACATTTTCTTTACACAAGGATGTCAAATGAGGACTTTTTGCAATTAATTAATATAGAGAAAAAATTACTGAACTTTGTAAAAAAATTTAACTGGAAGGTGAATTCAAAATCAAATTAGAAAAGTTCATGCAAATTGCAGGGAATAAATTAACACAAAGTTTTGTACCTTTTCTCAACGCACTTATTAAAACATGTGTGTGTAAGCCTGATTCAAAAACAGAAAAAGGAAGCAGGTTAACCTCTATAAATATTTATCATGAATGGAAAATCATAAACAATGCAATTTTATTCAAAATATATATCACTATGAGACATCCTCAACCATAGCAGTCCAATTCCCAATCTAATCTAGCAAGTAAAAGCATTGATAAATGTGCTTATTATAGGGTAGTTTCTTTTTTGGTGGTAATTATGCACTCATCCTTTTTATAGGTGAGACCACACCTTAAAATGACATTGACCTAAATTCACAAAGTAATATTTCCAATCATGATGGTTAGTCGTTTATTTGGTATTATCTTGATTCAAAGTACCTCACCTCACCTAGGAAAAACCAAAGCTAAAATAAACTCTCAACGAGAAATAATGTTAACCTGATTTTTCACAGCAACTAGACTAAAAAAGAAAAAAGAAAAATAGTTAGCTAATCCTAATTTGAAAGTAATCATTGGGCTGAACTCAAAACTATCTATGCAAATGGCCGTTTTTGCTATTCGAATTGGAGATGACCTTACCTTGTACTCTGTAATTGTTGTTGAGGTAAAGGTGTCAGAGTAGCTATATCTTTGTCAAACAAACAAGTGGGTTTTGGTTTTTGTCTCTTGCTACATTCTCTTTCTCTAGGTGCAGTGCTGCTCTACAACTTCCGCGGTAATGTACAAATGCTTTGGGAGTTGGGGGACCAACTATTTGTTACTCAAGTTGAGAGATCGCTTTGTTATTGACTAATTCCCAGTTGAATCCTTGCCTTTGACACCAACTGGCTCTATGCAAAGCCACACAGCTAGAAAGTAGAAAGTAGAAAGTAGAAAGTAGAAACTAATGCTAAAAGAGGGACACAATTTTGATACAGGAGATGATCTAATTAGAAAGGCTGTTTTTATTACAACTTCAATTTGTGGTGAACTTCACCCGGATAAAATATTTGCTCCTAAAACTCTAAGCAAACTCACCAGGGCTTCTTTCAATTTCTAAATTTTAGAGAAACCAACTCTAAAATTGGAAACCAACTCTAAAATATAGCACAAACCAACACTAAAATTGGTGTTCTTACAGCCAAGGTGGTTGAAAAAAAAAAAAAAATCCTAATTCCATAGGTTCATAGTATTCTATCCTCCCCACACTCCCAACCAAATCTAATCTTATCCCAACTTATGGATAAGGGTTCCCACGTCTCACTCAAGTTTCATGTCTCGCATCCCAAACTCAAAAGTGTAAAGATTATTATTTTTTTTTTTTTTTTTTTTTGAGTAACCAGTCAGGAGAGACAGACCGATGCTTTTATTAAAACATAAGAAAACTATGAACATCAAACGAGCAAGGGGGATAATGTCCCCATGTAAGTCTTCAACCCAAACTTGAAGTTCTAGCCCAACCCAAGATTTCTTTGCCAAAGCATCGGCAACCTTATTACAATTTCGTTTCACATGGCAATAGTGATCCAGGCAATGGTGGATCATCAAGCCCTTCGGTGTAAAGATTAATTTGTCAAATATATAATGTAAGGTTGAATTTAATCAACCATCTTGTTGGCTTTATTCCGTGCCAAATTTGCTTGTATTTCAGCATTTAGTAACCCCGTATTTAGGTGGGTTTTGTTTGTAAGGGTAGTGAGTGAGATAGAGTGTTGATTACTCAAGAGTGCAAGAAAACAGAGACTCGCGACTTGATCTCGCGGGTGACTCATGGCTGTAAGCCGCCAGATGCAGCACACATGCCAAGCATGTCAGAAGGTGAACAGTCATGCTAGCTGGAGTACTACAGGACAAAACAAGACAATCGGCCATACGGTTATCTCGCGATCGGATCTCGTGACTCAGCCAAGTCGCGAGGCCAAGCCGCGAGCCACCCCCGTTTTGAAAAACCCGACGTTTCACATTCTCCTCTCACCTTAGTATAAATACCCTTTATACCCACAAATGAAAGAGAGCTTCCAGAGAGAATTTTGAGAGAGAAACCCTAGAGTAAAACAAGATTGATTCACCTACAACCTATACATTAGAGTCTCTTCAAATTCCTCAACTCTCTTCCTTTCCATTGTCAAATCCTTGAGAGGCATTTTACCAAAACCTTGTTCTCACCATATTCATTATTGTGAGAGGGTTGTTTGGTGTTCTGGGAAGCGATTAGGAAGGAACCAATCGACATTGGTTGATGCTATGGCCAAGTAGCGGAATCTGGGAAGTTAGAAAAGAAAAAAGTTCGGCGCAACCTCGTTGGAGCAAGAAGCTTGGAGGGCTTAGGTGCACTGGGTAGATTAGGCTTGGAGGGTCTATTGCTATCCATGTATCCCAACTACATTTTCTAGTGGATTGTTTACCGCTTGGAGGGCGACGGAGAGGTTTTACGCCGAGGGCTTCGGTTTCCTCTTCGATAACACATCGCGTGTTGTCTTTGTGTTTGCATCTTCCTTTCCTTTTATCTTTGCCTTTTATTATCTGCTGTGGGTTATGATTTTATTTTGGCTTAGATAGTTTTTCCAATTCTATATTATAGCTTGTGTTAATTTTCCGCACACTAGTTGTTTGACATAAAGCTTGAATTGGTTAATTTGTAAATTGGGGGTCTAAACGTTCAAGGGTGTTTTTACACAATTTGAACTTTCAATTGGTATTAGAGCGGGTACACTTCTAGTGGTTTCATTACCATAGTGTGATCCTTGACTCCCTATTGAAATGGATCGGTCTCAATCCCTAAATGCACCTCCATATTTTGATGGTAATAATTATGCTTTTTGGAAGGTTCGAATGAGAGCATTTCTGTGTTCCATTGATGAATCTGTTTGGGATCTTTGTTGAGATTGGTTGGACCAGACACGAGGCAGCCAAATCCACATGGGATAAGGCAAAGACTCACTGCATCTAATGCTAACAAAGAAAGCATTCAATGCTATTTTCTGTGGTGTGTCTCCGGATGAATTTCATAGGATCTCTCACATTACCGTTGCCAAAGAAGCATGGGAGATATTGGAGACCACTTACAAAGGCACAAAGAAAGTAAAAGACACCAAGCTGCAGATACTAACCACTCGGTTTGAGGAGTTAAAAATGAGTGAGGATGAGTCTTTTGACTCTTTCTATAGTAAGCTGAATGAGGTGATTGTAAGCAAGTTTAATTTGGGAGAGAAAACGGAGGATTCTAAAATTGTAAGGAAGATCCTTCGATTATTGCCGGAAAGTTTTCGTGCCAAAGTGACATTGATTGAAGAGAGCAAAGACCTTAATGACATCAAAGTCCAGGAGCTGGTTGGTTCTCTTGGACTTATGAAATGTCGCGCCCAATCAACAAAGAGTAAATCTCTTGCTCTTAAGACCATTAATGAGAAGGTGGAAGACCATGACTCATCGGAAGAAGATGTGGTTGACAAAGATGTTGCATACCTTGTAAAAAATTTCCGAAAATTCTTGAAATTCAAGAATAATGGAAAATTTGGTGATAAAGGAAAATTCCAAAGTTTAGGAAGGGAGAAAAGGGAATTCAAAAAGAAAGATGGAAAAGAATCCCAATCTACACAAGGTGTCACTTGTTTCGAATGCAACAGGCATGTACACTTTAAGAAAGAATGTCCGAATTATTTGAAATCGAAATGCAAAGTGTATGTCATGACATTGAGTGACTCAGATTTATCCGACTCAGATTCTCAAGAAAGTCGTGATGGACAGGGGAACCATTCAGCTTTTATGACTATTGCCAATGTTGAGTCTTGAGATGAGTTGAATCTACTTGTACGAGACCTTGGAGAACATAGTGATGAAGAATCACTGGGAGTTGTTGAAGAATCGAGATCTTTGAAGAAGATGAAAGCACAGCCAATCTTCAAGAGAATTATAACTCACTCCTAGAGAAGTCGGGTGAGTACACAAGGGTGGCCAAGGCAGCTGTGAGAAAAATGAAGAAGGCAGAGGAGGATTATAAAAGTCTCCTAATCCGATATAGGGAGGCCAAATGTGAGATAGAAACACTGAATGGTGAGCTCTCAGAAACTTACACAAAAGTGAGATTTCTTGAGCAAGAGGTTGTACAAGCGAATGCTAAAATAGAGAGGGTCACCACCAAGAAGCTAGATGATGTTATTTCATCTCAAAAGAGCTTTTCAGACAAATCCGGATTGGGATATACTGGAGGAAGTAGCTCATCCGGAAATGTCACTAAAGAAGTGAAGTTTATAAAGGCCAAAGAATCAGTGATGTTGGTCCTACATACCGAGAAGCCCAAGATAGAGGAGAAGAGAAATGTGGGGAACAAACGGTTGTTGAATTCACGTAATCAATCGTGGGCGGTCGAATCCCGAGCCAAGTCTCATCCACGACCACAAAGAGGTCCTAGATCAAATTATGTGTGTCATCATTGCGGACTTCAAGGGCATACTCGACCAAATTGTCAAAAGTCGAGAGCAAAGAATAGTGCAACTCCTCAAAGGTCACAAGGACCTAGAAATGATAGGAGAAATTGGGCCGGTGAACTATCAAGAGATTAAAACGGTGATCCCGGAATGATGAACGTGATGAAGATGATTGGTGCATTCACCAACTGCTTGGAAAGCTTCACACGAAGGTTTGAAAGCCCTAACTCTCGTACCCAATCCTATAAGGAAATCACCCCAAACGCAAGTGACGTGTGGGTGAAAAATGGTACTCATGCATAAGCATTACAACATGTCCATGCATTAATTCTTTCTATGCTGTGTGATGGTGTTTGAGTGTTTGCTTATTGTTTATGTTGATGGTTGTTTGTTTATCTATTTGTGCATACTTTTGGTTTTCTTTTTATTTTTGATCAATCTTTTTCTTCTTATGTGTCAAAAATCCAAAAATCACATAAAAATTAGAAAATCAAAAAGTTTGATTGACATTGTTGAGTTTTGTCTCAAAACTTGTTTTGCCTTGTACCTTTGTGCTAATGGCTTTGTGCATTTTCGAGCATAGCTTGTTTCTTTGCACTCTTATCATGTGGGAGAAATTTTGATATCTATGTTGTAAGGTTGATTTTATTCAACCATCTAATTGGCTTTATTCCGTGCCAAATTTGCTTGTAATTCAGCATTTAGTAACCCCGTATTTAGGTGGGTTTGTTGTAAGGGTAGTGAGTGAGATAGAGTGAAGATTGCTCAAGAGTGTGCAAGAAAAAAGCAGTGTCGCGGCTGGGACTCGCGGTGTCTCGCGGCCGCAAGCCGCTGAGGCAAAGACACACGTGCCAAGCATCTTTGGAAGATGAATAGTCATGCTAGCCGGAGCACTATAGGACAAAACAGACAACTGGACATACGGTTAACTCGCGACCGATCTCCCGACTTAGTCAAGCTGCGAGGTCAAGCCGCGAGTCACCCTGTTTTGTAAAACCCGACGTTTCGCATTGCTCTCCCACTCCAAAGATAAATACCCCTTTTACCCACGATTGAAAGAGAGCTTCCAGAGAGAATTTTGAGAGAAAAACCCTAAAGAAAAACCAGATTGTTTCACCCACAATCTCTACCTTAGAGTCTCTTCAAATTCCTCAACTCTCTTCCTCTCCATTGTCAAATCCTTGAGAGGCATTATACCAAACCTGGTTCTCATCATCATCATCATCACGTGAGACAGTTGTTTGGGTTTAAGGGAAGCGATTAGGAAGGAACCAATCTTCATTGGTTGATGCTATGGTCTAGTAGCGGAATCCGGGAAGCTAGAATAGAAAAAGGTTCGGCGCAACCTCGTTGGAGCAAGAAGCTTGGAGGGCTTAGGTGCACTTTGGGTAGATTAGGCTTGGAGGGTCTATTGCTTTGTCCTTGTATCCCAACCGTATTTTCTAGTGGATTGATTACCGCTTGGAGGGCGGCGGAGAGGTTTTTCGCGAGGACTTGATTTCCTCTTCGATAACACATCGCGTGTTGTCTTTGTGTTTGCATCTTCCTTCCTCTCTATCTTTGCCTTTTTTATTATCTGTTGTGGTTTTATTCTGTTATAACTTAGATAGTATTTAACCAATTTCGTATTATAGCATGTGTTAAGTTTTCGTACACTAGTTGTTTGACATATTGCTTGTGTTGGTTAAGTTGTAATTTGGGGTCTAAACGTTCAAAGGTGTTTTGTACACGTTTTTGAACTTTCATTTGCATCGTATCGAGCAGGTACACTTTGTTATTGGTTTCATTACCATTGTGTGATCCTTGACTCCCTTTTGAGATGGATAGGTCTCAATCCCTAAATGCACCTCCATATTTTGATGGTAGTAATTATGCTTTTGGAAGGTTCACATGAGAGCTTTTCTGTGCTCTATTGATGAATCCGTTTGGGATCTTTGTTGAGATTGGTTGGACCAAACCCGAGGCAGCCAAATCCACATGGGATAAGGCAAGCACTTGCTGCATCTAATGCTAACAATAAAGTACTCAATGCTATTTTCCGTGGTGTGTCTCCGGATGAATTTCACAGATTTCTCACATTACCATTGCCAAAGAAGCATGGGAGATTCTGGAAACCACTTATGAAGGCACGAAGAAAGTGAAAGACACCAAGTTACAAATGCTGACCACTCGTTTTGAGGAGCTCAAAATGAGTGAGGATGAGTCTTTTGACTCTTTCTATGGAAAGCTAAATGAGGTGGTTGTCGATAAGTTCAACTTGGGGAGAAAACGGAGGACTCAAAGATTGTAAGGAAGATCCTTCGATCATTGCCGGAAAGTTTTCGTGCAAAAGTGACAGCAATTGAAGAGAGCAAGGATCTTGATGACATCAAAGTACAGGAGCTGGTTGGTTCTATGCGGACTTATGAGATGTCGCGCCCAATCAGGAAGAAGAGTAAATCTCTTGCTCTAAAGACCATTAATGAGAAGGTGGAAGATCAAGACTCTTCGGGAGAAGATGTGGTTGACAAAGATGTAGCTTACCTTGTCAAAAATTTCAGAAAGTTCTTGAAATTCAAAAATAATGGCAAATTTGATGATAAAAGAAAATTCCAAAGTTTTGGAAGGAGAAAGAGGGAATTCAAAAAGAAAGATGGAAAAGAATCCCAACCCACACAAGGTGTCACTTGTTTCGAATGTAACGGGCATGGACACTTTAAGAAGGAATGTCCAAATTATCTGAAATTGAAAGGTAAAGTGTATGCCACGACCTTGAGTGACTCGGATTCGTCCGACTCAGAATCTGAAGAGAGCTGTGATGGAGAGGGGAACTATTCGGCTTTTATGACTATTGCTCATGTTGAGTCTTGAGATGAGTTGAATCTGCTTGTACGAGACCTTGGAGAACATAGTGATGATGAATCACTAGGAATTGTTGAAGAATCGGATCTTTGAAGAAGATGAAAGCACAAAGAAATCTTCAAGAGAATTATAACTCACTCTTGGAGAAGTCGGGTGAGTATACAAGGGTGGCCAAGGCTGCTGTGAGAAAAATGAAGAAGGCCGAGGAGGACTACAAAAGTCTCCTAATTCGATATGGGGAGGCCAAATGTGAGATAGAAACACTGAATGATGAGTTGTCCGAAACTTACACAAAAGTGAGATTTCTTGAGAATGAGGTTGTGCAAGCGAATGCTAAAATAGAGAGGGTCACCACCAATAAGCTAGATGATGTTATATCATTTCAAAAGAGCTTTTCAGACAAATCTGGATTGGGATATACCGGAGGAAGTAGTTCATCTGAAAATGTCACTAAAGAAGTGAAGTTTGTAAAGGCCAAAGATCCAGTTGTGGCTGAACTTACTGGTGAGAAGCTCGAGGTGGAGGAGAAGAAGAATGTGGTGAACCAACGGATGCTGAATCCCCGTAATCGCCTATGGGCAGGTCTGAATCTCGTGCCAAGTCACGTCCACGACCACAAAGAGGTCCTAGAGGAACTTATGTGTGCCATTATTGCGGACTTCAAGGGCATACTAGACCAAATTGCCAAAAGTCGAGAGCAAAGAACAGTGCAACTCCTCAAAGGTCGAGTACCCGAAAATGATAGGAGAACTTGGGCAGATGATCAATCTAGAGATCAAAATGGAGATCCCGGAATGATGAATGTGATGAAGATGATTGGTGCATTCACCAACTGCTTGGAAAGCTTCTTACGAAGGTTTGAAAGCCCTAACTCTCGTACCCAATCCTATAAGGAAATCACCCCAAACGCAAGTGACGTGTGGGTGAAAAAGGGTACTCATGCATAAGCATTACAACATGTCCATGCATTAATACTTCCTATGCTTTGTGACAATGTTTGTTTGGTTTGCTTGCTGTTTTTGATGTTGGGTGTTTGCTTGTCTACTTGTGAATATTTTTAATTTTGTTTTATCAATCTTTTTGTTTCTTGTGTCAAAAATCCAAAAACACATAAAAATTAGAAAATCAAAAAACTTGATTGACTTTGTTGAGTTTTGTCTCAAATCTTGTTTTGCCTTGTACCTTTGTGCTAATGGCTTTGTGCATTTTCGAGCATTGCTTGTTTTCATGCACTTATATCACTATGGGAAAAATCTTGAAATCTATGTGATTGTTGTAAATAAATCTTCAAACTTGTCATGAATGATTAGTGAATGGTTATGTTGATCTTGAGACATGCATAGACTTGTGTCTATATATCTTCCCACTCTTTAATTTTTGTTTTGCTAAAAAGAGCTCACCAAATGTAAATCTCCAAATGAAAAGAAATATTGAGCTGCAAAAGCCTCATCGCACATTCTAGTATTCGACTAGGAAAAAGGGTAAGCGACCTTATATTAAAGTGAATGTTTATTCAAAAAGCCAAAGGCTTGTTCATTAAAGTGAAATGTCAAATATCATTCTCACAATGAGAGGTGATTGTCATCAAAAGATCAAAAGATCAAATGTTATGATTAAAAGTGGAGTCAAATGATAAGCTCCAAGTTATGTTATCAAGTTGTGTGGGAGGTCATATATACATATTTCTATAATTGAGATGGGTCACATGATCTAGTGCTAATTGTGTATGCCTTGGTTGAATTGATCATTGAAGCTTCACATTAGACGAAGGACTATCTCATTGTTGATATCCACACACAACACACAAGTTTATGTTCAATAAATGCCATATTCATTTGTGTGATTGTACTTGATGAAATGTGTTTTCACATACTCAATCTCTGTTTATTCAAGCACAAAAAGATTTTTGAGTGTTTTAGGTGTTTTTGGAAAGTATTTTGTTTGAAAAATCTGAAAATTTCAAAAATCCTGTTTTGCCCTGTTTTGGCGGCTCAATCGCGGGTATGTCAAGTCGCGAGCCTCGATCGCATCTTCGCTGGTCATTTTTGGCGACTTGTTCGCGAGTGGAAGGTCCATCGCGAGGTTCACTCGAGAGATTTTCGCGGCTCAGCTCGCGACTCACTCATGCGGTAGACCTTCCAGTCGCGAAAAACACTTAGAAAAATTTTTCAAATTTTTGTTCTTGTGTGATTTGGCGGCTTGAGTGGCGATCGTGTGTGGCGACTTAATCAAGTCGCGAAAATCGCGTGTTTAGCAGAAATAGGAGCAGATTTTAAACCTTTTTCAGTTTTTCCCTCGAACTTTTGTGACTGTTCATCTTCCCTCTAAACTATCTCCCTCTCAAACACTCCGTGCTCCCATTTCCAATCTCCATTGTTGCTTTCTTGTAAGCTCAAAATCTTCAAGTCACAGGTATGAGTTTTCAGTTTTGCACTCTCTTCTACTTGATTTTGTGATTTTCCCTTTGATTTTTCGCATATTTTTGTGATTTAGAAATGGGTTTGTGTTTCGGTTTTTGCTCCTTGTTCATGCTTAGCTTGCAAATGCTACTGCTAGAATTTGTTTTGATCTTAGTTGTTTCCTTATTGGTCTTCATCCTGTGCTTAGCTAAGTGTTTTTTTTTTTTTTTTTTTTTTTTTTTTTTTTTTTTAACTTTGAGCTGTTGAGTTGTTGCAATTTGTTCCTTTTGAGGTCGTGAGTTTTACTGTGCTAAATATGCATGTTCTATTGTGTTAATCTGTGAGAGCTTCAGTTAGTCTCAAAATACTGATTGTGTGTCATATCATTTTTTCCTCTATATGTCTCCATGACATATATCTGCCTTTAGGATAGTTTCTCCATGTTGTTCATGTGTTTCCTATCTTAGGCTTGGTTTATCCATGTGATTGATCTAAGTAGCTATTGTTTAAGTGTTCAAAGTTCATTTGTATGGATGATATCCCTTTGTTAATTACATGGTCTTGACTGGTTCGCACATATATTGTTCTATCTTTGTTGTGGCCTTTTCTGATTGTTCACAGATGGCTCCCTCACCTCAGAAGAAGAAATCTACTGCAAAGAAGGCTGACAAAAGATTAAAAATGGATTCTAAATTGTTTAGGTCAGTTCATCACTTTGAGAGATACAAGGATAATTTCTTGCATGCAGGAATTGTTCAAGAAAGATTTGTAGATTTAGAGGACTTAAGGCAAACCTTTATCCCCAGCTGTTTTGAAGGAAGAGGATGGGAAAAGCTTCTAAGTGATTTCCCTTTGGTATGTGAACCCCTGATTAGGGAATTTTACTCAAATGCTGTGATAAAGGAGAATGAGTTAAATTGTTGGGTTAGAGGTAAAGAATTCATTTTGGATGCACATGTCATAGATGATGTACTAGGGATTGAAGGATTAGATGATGAGGAATTTATCAATTACAAGGATAGGAGTGTTTCTATTGAAACAGTTCAACAAAGGATAGGGGGGCAGAGAGAAGGGAAATGTTTGAATACCACTGCTTTTCCAGTGGACATGAGGTGTCTAACAATAATCATGATGTTTAACCTCTATCCCATTAAGAAATTGACTACAATCAATTGTGCTAGAGCAGTTTTTCTGATGGATCTCAAAGACAAGAAGTTCATAGATATAAGTTCCCACATATTTGACACCATTGTGGATGAGACAAGAACAACTTCTAGGCCAAAATTGATCTTTCCCAGATCTGCTAATGAGGATATTTAGAAGGAAGGGTGTTCCAATCCCTCAAGACATCAGCCACATGTCCACACCCTCTGCAATTAACAAGCTTACCCGCAAAAGGATAAGTGTTAGGCTTCCAGGAGAAGAAGATGAAGGTGATGAAGGAGAGGGTGTCCCAATGGAGATTGAAGCGAGGCGGCGGGGCATGCATCAACCTCAACACCCGGGAGAAGTGGCAAAAGGTCCAGAGCATCAACTTCTTCGGATACATCTCCGGATGCTTTCCAAATCATTTTGGAACGACTTGATGGGATCAGAGAAGTTCAGACTGAGCACTCTGATAGGATGAGAGCCATGCAGGACCAGTTTGATGTCTTCTCTGCAAAACTTGACAACTTCACTAATCAGGCTGAACAGTGACCCTTTGGCCATTCCTGTCAAAAAGGGGGAGATTGGTACCAAAGTTTCTTTCTGATGATAATGTCATTGATGATTGAGAAGCGGAAACGCAGCTCTTAAGGGGGAGTAATGAGTTGAGGGGGAGTTGTCAAAATCAGAGACTTTGTTTATATATGTTTATGCTTTGGATACTTCTAGTGTTTTATGGGTTTGATACACTGTGTTTTTGGTGTATAGTTGTTTCTAACTCTTAACCTTTACTCTTGGTTTAAACTTTAATATATTTTGATGATGTTTTTCAGGATGGTTTTGTGTTTGTACCCATATGCTTTTGTAAGCTTTTAGGGTTATTGTTTTATGCATAGTTTGTAGGCTTTATGGTATGTACCTTGCTTTATGCAGCCTTTATGCTATGTTGAAATCAGTACTTTAATCTAAATGTTTTGCATTTTGGTTTATGTCTTGTCACTCTTGTGCCCTTGTAGGATTGTTTCTAGATGCATATGCCTTGTGTGTTATGCATTGGTTGAGTGTTGAGCATACAAGTGTCTTGCCTTGTGCTTGTTAACTTGTATGTCCTTATGTTCATTCCAAGTGTGAATGAGCACTGTGATCACTACCTTGTGGTGTTCACTTGGTTGATCAAGTCATGGTTTGTATCTTATCTCCATCTTTGCTTGATCACATACTGCTTGTTTCATATGCATTTATAATTTTCTGCTTACAATGATCATGGTGTATTGTTGTGTTTCGGGAGTATTATGTTCATATGATTCAAGTGCTTCACAGCTTCTAGAGTTAGGTGTGAGTGAGTTTTGTTCAACTGTTCCCAACTCACATGTTAAGTCTAGAGTCTGTTTTAGGGTTTTGTCACGGAATAGCCAAAGGGGGAGATTGTAAGGTTGATTTTATTCAACCATCTAATTGGCTTTATTCCGTGCCAAATTTGCTTGTAATTCAGCATTTAGTAACCCTGTATTTAGGTGGGTTTGTTGTAAGGGTAGTAAGTGAGATAGAGTGAAGATTGCTCAAGAGTGTGTAAGAAAAGCAGTGTCGCGGCTGGGACTCGCGGGTGTCTCGCGGCTGCAAGCCGCGGAGGCAAAGACACGTGCCAAGCATCTTTGGAAGATGAACAGTCATGCTAGCTTTGGGCACACTACAGGACAAAACAGGACAATCGGACATACGGTTAACTCGCGATGGATCTCGCGACTTAGTCAAGCCGCGAGGTCAAGCCGCGAGCCACCCCCTGTTTTTGTAAAACCTGACGTTTCGCATTCCTCTCCCACTCTAGTATAAATACCCCTTTTACCCACGATTGAAAGAGAGCTTCCAGAGAGAATTTTGAGAGAAAAACCTAAAGAAAAACCAGATTGTTTCACCTACAATCTCTACCTTAGAGTCTCTTCAAATTCCTCAACTCTCTTCCTCTCCATTGTCAAATCCTTGAGAGGCATTATACCAAACCTGGTTCTCATCATCATCATCACTTTGTGAGACAGTTGTTTGGGTTTAAGGAAGCGATTAGGAAGGAACCAATCTTCATTGGTTGATGCTATGGTCTAGTAGCGGAATCCGGGAAGCTAGAAAAGAAAAAGGTTCGGCGCAACCTCGTTGGAGCAAGAAGTTTGGAGGGCTTAGGTGCACTTTGGGTAGATTAGGCTTGGAGGGTCTATTCTTTGTCCTTGTATCCCAACTGTATTTTCTAGTGGATTGATTACCGCTTGGAGGGCGGCGGAGAGGTTTTTCGCCGAGGACTTGGTTTCCTCTTCGATAACACATCGCGTGTTGTCTTTGTGTTTGCATCTTCCTTCCTCTCTATCTTTGCCTTTTTATTATCTGCTTTGTGGTTTTATTCTGTTATGGCTTAGATAGTATTTAACCAATTTCGTATTATAGCATGTGTTAAGTTTCCGCACACTAGTTGTTTGACATATTGCTTGTGTTGGTTAAGTTGTAATTTGGGGGTCTAAACGTTCAAAGGTGTTTTGTACACGTTTTTGAACTTTCATATGTGATTATTGTAAATAGATCTTTAAACTTGTCATGAATGATTAGTGAATGGTTATGTTGATCTTGAGACATGCATAGACTTGTGTCTATATATCTTCCTACTCTTTATT
The DNA here is from genome assembly GCA_028216015.1 of Quercus dentata. NCBI lineage: Eukaryota > Viridiplantae > Streptophyta > Magnoliopsida > Fagales > Fagaceae > Quercus > Quercus dentata. The sequence goes on along the minus strand of CP116450.1, from coordinate 34,987,223 downwards.
TTTGTTTTTGCTAAATAGAGCTCACCAAATGTAAATCTCCAAATGAAAAGAGATTTTGAACTGTAAAAGCTTGTCGCACATACTAGTATTCGACTAGGAAAAAGGGAAAGCGACCAAAGATTAGAGTGAATGTTTATTCAAGAAAGCCAAAGGCTATCTCATCAAAGTGTAATATCAAACATCACTCTCACAATGAGAGGTGATTGTCTCAAAAAGATCAAAAAGATCAAATGGTATGATTGAAAGTGGAGTCAAATGTAAAGCTCCAAGTTATGTTATCAAGTTTTGTGGGAGGTCATATATGCATATTTCTATAATTGAGATGGGTCACATGATCTAGTGCTAATTGTGTATGCCTTGGTTGAATTGATCATTGAAGCTTCACATTAGACTAAGGACTATCTCATTGTTGATATCCACACACAACGCACAAGTCTGTGTTCAATACATGCCATATTCATTTGTGTAATTGTACTTGATGAAATGTGTTTTCACATGCTCAATCTATGTTGATTCAAGCACAAAAAGATTTTTGAGCGTTTTAAGTGTTTTTGGAAAGTATTTTGTTCTTAAAATCTGAAAATTTCAAAAATTCTTTTTTGCCCTGTTTTGGCGACTTAGTCGCGGGTAAGTCAAGTCACAGGAATCAGTTGCGAGTTCGCGGGTCAATTTTGGCGACTTGTTTGCGAGTGGAAGGTCCAGTCGCGAGGGTTACTCAGAGATTTTCGCGGCTCATTTCGCGACTCTCTCGTGGGTAGACCTTCCAGTCGCGAAAAACACATAGAAATTTTTTTTCAAAATTTTGTCTTTGAATGTTTTGGCGGCTCGACCTGGCGACTTGTTGGCAACTCACTTAAGTCGCGAAAAACGCGTGTTTGGCAAAAATCGGGGCAGTTTTTAAATCTTTTTCAGTTTTTTCTCGAACTTTTTGTGACTATTCATCTTCTCTCTCAACTGTCTCCTTCCCAAACGCTCCGTGTAACCATTTTCAAACTCCATTGTTGCTTCCTTTCAACTCAAAATCTTCAAGTAACAGGTATGGGTTTTCTTTCTTGAACTCTATTTTACTTGATTTTGTGTTTTTCCCTCTTGATTATTCGCATTTGTGTATGTTTTTGAGATTTATTTATTTATTTTTTATTTTTTTTTCAAGTTGTTGCTTTTTGTCCATGCTTAGCTAGTGGAAGCTATTGATTTAGTTTGAACTTAATTAAGTTGTTGGTTTTGTTCTTCATCTTGTGCTTAGCTAGGGTTTGTTATTGTTGGTTACTCATCTTGTCTGATCTTATTTTGATGAGTTGATTCAAAATGTTCCTGTTTTGGTTGTGAGGTTTCTTGTGTTGAATATGTGTCTGTTCATCTTTTGTGTGCATCTGTCTTTTGTTCTTTGAGTCATGTCATACTCATCAAAATGTATGTCTTATTGACATATATTTGTCTTTTGGGTGTTTTCAATCTCTGCTGCTTTAATACTCCCCCGCATTATACCGATTGTTCTTGTGTATCCACTTTTAGGCTTATTCATCCGTGTGGTTGATTTAAGTAGCATGAGGTTTAAATGTTTTAAGTTCATCTGTGTGGTTGCATTTTTGTCCTTGTTACTAACAAAATACTGATTTGTTCTACACATGTATTGTACTATGTTGTTGTGGCCTCTTCTGATTGTTCACAGATGACTCCTTCATCCTCAAAGAAGAAAACACCTGCAAAGAAAGCAGATAAGAGAATGAAAATGGACCCTAACCTGTTCAGATCTGTTTCCCACTTTGAGAGATTCAAGGACTTCTTCTTAAAGGCAAGTATTATTCAAGAAAGGTTTGTGGATTTGGAGGATTTGAGAGGCACTTTTATCCCCAGCTGTTTTGAAGGGAGAGGATGGGAAAAGCTTCTGTGTGATCTCCCGGTTGTGTGTGAACCCCTGATTAGGGAGTTTTATTCTAATCTTTGTGATAAGGGGGGATGATCTAAGCTGCTGGGTTAGAGGTAAAGAGTTCACTTTGGATGCACATGACATTGATGATGTGCTAGGTCTTGAGGGATTAGAAGATTAAGAGTTTGTCAATTACAAAGATAGAATTCTGTCTATTGAAACTATACAACAGAAGATAGGTGGACAGAGAAAAAGGAAGTGTCTAAATACCACAGCTTTTCCAGTGGACATGAGGTGTCTCACTATAATCATGATGTTTAACCTCTATCCCATAAGGAAGTTGACTACAATCAACATTGCAAGAGCAATTTTTCTGATGGACCTCAAGGAAAAGACATTCATTGACATCGGTTCCCACATATTTGACACTATTGTGGATGAGACTAGAACCACTTCTAGGCCCAAACTGATCTTTCCTAGTTTGCTCATGAGGATCTTTAGAAAGAAGGGTGTTCCAATCCCTCGAGACATCAGTCCCATGTTCACACCGTCTGCAATTAACAAGCTAACCTTCAAAATGATAAGTGTTCGACTTCCAGGTGAAGAAGATGAAGGTGATGAAGGAGAGGGTGTCCCAATGGAGACTGAGGCGGAGGCGATGAGGGCGGGCATCAACCTCAACACCCGGGAGGAGTGGCAAGAGGACTAGAACATCAACTTCTTCAGATACACCTCCGGATGCATTTCGGATCATTCTGGAACGACTTGATGGAATCAGAGGAGTCCAGACCGAGCACTCTGAGAGGATAGCAGCCATGCAGGACCAGTTTGATATTTTGTTTGCAAAACTTGACAGCTTCACCACCCGGATGGACGGTGACCCTTTGGCCATTCGGGTCAAAAAGGGGGAGACATATAAAGTTAAAGTTTTTGTTTTGTTAAGAAGCAGAGAAGCAGCTCTTAAGGGGGAGTAATATGTTGAGGGGGAGCGGTCCAAAACAGACAGTGTCCATCTTGTTATAATGTTATCTTTGTTTATGTTTTTGGTTATTTTATTGTTGCTATGGGTTTGATACACTGTGGTTTTAGTGTATTTTTGCTTCTAACTCATAACTTATAAACTTGGTTTACTCTTTATTGTTGATGTTATTCAGTATATTTTGTTATTTGTACCCATGTTGCTTATGTAAGCTTTTAGGGTTATGTTTTTATGCATATTTGTAGACTTTATGGTTTGTACCATGCTTTATGCAGCCTTTTATGCTTTGTTTAAATTAGTACTTCTATCTAAATGTCTTGCATTTTCTTTTAAATCTTGTCACTCTTGTGCCCTTGTAAGGTTGTTCCTAGGTGCATATACTTAGTGTATTATGCATTGGTTGAGTGTTGGGCATACAAGTAACTTGCATTGTTCTTGTTAACCTGTATGTTCAAGTGTTCATTCCAAGTGTGAATGAGCACTGTGATCACACCTTGTAGTGGTTACCTGTTTGATCAAGCCATGAATTGGTTCTTCTCTTCATCTTTGCTTGATCACTTTAAGCCTGTTTCATATGCATTTCATGCTTTTCTGCATACAATGATCACGGTGTATTGTTGTATTTTAGGAGTTTCATGTTCTTATGATTCAAGTGCTTCACAGCTTCTAGAGTTAGGTGTGAGTGAGTTTTGCTCAACTGTTCCCAACTCACATGTTAAGTCTAGAGTCTGTTTTAGGGTTTTGTCACGGAATAGCCAAAGGGGGAGATTGTAAGGTTGAATTTAATCAACCATCTTGTTGGCTTTATTTCGTACAAATTTGCTTGTATTTCAAAGATTTAGTAACCCCCCGTATTTTGGTGGGTTTTGTTGTAAGGGTAGTGAGTGAGATAGAGTGTTGATTGCTCAAGAGTGTGCAAGAAAACAGAGACTCGTAGCTTGATCTCGTGGGTGACTCGCGGCTGCAAGCCGCTAGATGCAGCACACGTGCCAAGTATGCCAGAAGGTGAACAGTCATGCTAGGCGGAGCACTACAGGACAAAACAAGACAACTAGCCATACGGTTATCTCGCGATTGGATCTCGCGACTCAGTCAAGTCGCGAGGCCAAGCCGCAAGCCACCCCTGTTTTGAAAAACCTGACGTTTCACATTCTCCTCTTACCTTAGTATGAATACCCTTTATACCCACAAATGAAAGAGAGCTTCTAGAGAGAATTTTGAAAGAGAAACCCTAGAGTAAAACAAGATTGATTTACCTACAATCTATACATTAGAGTCTCTTCAAATTCCTCAACTTTCTTCCTCTCCATTGTCAAACCCTTGAGAGACATTTTACCAAAACCTTGTTCTCACCATATTCATTCTTGTGAGAGGGCTGTTTGGTGTTCTGGAAGCGATTAGGAAGGAACCAATCTACATTGGTTGATGCTATGGTCAAGTAGCGGAATCCGAGAAGCTAGAAAAGAAAAAGGTTCAGCGCAACCTCGTTGGAGAAAGAAGCTTGGAGGGCTTAGGTGCACTGGGTAGATTAGGCTTGGAGGGTCTATTGCTGTCCATGTATCCCAACTACATTTTCTAGTGGATTGTTTACCGTTTGGAGGGCGGCGGAGAGGTTTTACGCCGAGGGCTTCGGTTTCCTCTTCGATAACACATCGCATGTTGTCTTTGTGTTTGCATCTTCCTTTCCTTTTATCTTTGCCTTTTATTATCTGCTGTGGGTTGTGATTTTATTTTGGCTTAGATAGTTTTTCCAATTCTATATTATAGCTTGTGTTCATTTTCCGCACACTAGTTGTTTGACATAAAGCTTGAATTGGTTAATTTGTAAATTGGGAGTCTAAACGTTCAATGGTGTTTTTACACAATTTGAACTTTCATATAAGAACCGAAACTCAAACAAAACAATAATAGCACAAACCCACAAAGTTTAGAGAAATAATATAAACCCATATCAGCGTTAATCATATGTAAAGAGAGAACGTGAAGATTGTGGGTGGTTCTCCCGATTTAGAATGGCGAAAAAGAAGCGCCATCGAGTTGTACAGGAAGAGTTGAAGCACCATCGAGTTGGATTGGATATAAGTGCGCCGCCGATTTGAGGATGGATTGGAAGAGATGAAATTAGAGAGCGGCGTCGATGAGTTGGATTGGATGAGAAGAAGCGCTGTCGATTTGAGGTTATGGGTGTGCGGCTATCTGGTTCTTGTATGGTTTTAGTTATTTTGAGGGTTTTGTTCAGATCATGCCCTAATGCCCTTCCACCATTAAATCGGCTATAGAGTCTGCAGTGTCAAGTGAGGCACGTATGGGAGCATCGTTGCTCCGCCTTCACTTTCATGACTACTTTGTTAATGCAAGTCATCTCTAACTTTCTTCTTCTTCTTTCTGCAATATCAATCTACAAATGTTTGCATGTTTTGTGTGTGTATAGTGGGTGTGTGTTTCTAAAAGTAGTATTAGGAATATAATATATTTGTCAACTTTTTTGCTTGTGACTTGTTATGAATAGGGCAATATTACTTTCATGATTTATCATGGAAATCACTTTTATCATACACCAAACACAATAAATCATTAAAAAAATTTAAAGAATATTTTGTATCACTAAATTTATTTACATATTAATTCATGTAGAAGTTATATCATAGTAATATATAGATTATAGAGTATTCTAACCATCCAAATCAGGGATTTGGCAATATGAGTATAATTACCTGTTTGTGAGGATACTGAGGTACAACCGTTCAAGTACAAAGTGAATCTTGTGTACATAGATTGATGATTGAAGTGGATCGGCATAGCTTACCCAACAATAAGTTATAAGGTCATTTGAACCCATGCTAAAGTCATTTACAGGCCCATAATATAGTTTCATGAGAACGTAAAGTATAAATTCCATGCAAATTGGAGAGTGTCTCTAGTTGATTATATAAGAAACTAAACTATATTGTGTTAATGGATCGTTGAACTTTCATTTTGAATAACATTTTGTAACAGGGATATGATGCATCCGTACTATTGGATGATACAACAACTGGCCAAGGAGAGAAAAATGATGCTCCGAATGCTTCTCTATGGGGTTTTGAAGTGATAGACACTATCAAATCTCAGTTGGAGAATTTGTGCCTATGTGTTGTGTCTTGTGCTGATATTTTAGCCATTGTTGTAAGAGATTCAATTGTTGCTGTAAGAAAGAGCTCAAACTTTTATATTACTTATTAATTTTAACCACAAGTTTATTTCCATGAGTTTATTTGGTTTTAAAAAATTAACCGGATAAAGTACAATGTTACATTAAAAGAATGCCAAGTTTTAAAAAATTGTACATAAATCAAATATGCTTCATAATTAAAATGAAAATAAGTTGTGGCAACAACAAGCCAAAGCTTGTTTGACTTCATTATTGATGTTAACGTGTATAATGTTGTGGGCTTTAGGCCGAACTGCTAGATTACTTGTATAGCACACATTCTTGTACTACACTTTTACTTATATTGTACACATATTTACTTGTACCGCACACATATGCCTCATATATAAAGACACTCATGAATATTTTTTCATTACGAAATACAATACTACATATTTCAGTATTTCTAACATGGTGTCGAGCCACCGCTCTAACCTTTTCTTAGAAGTCTTGTCTTTATTGGTGTTACTCCATTCTCAACATCACTTCCACCATCACAACAATCGTCATAGCCTCTTGCCGTTGAACCTCCGACGTCTTCCAACCATTGTCTTTGGGTTCTAGACCTACAGCCGTTGTCATTGAGAAGTCCCACACTGCGTAGACCATCGCACATCTCATCACCGCCGTGAATATTGCTCCAATTGCGTTTCTGCATGTATCATTGAGATCGTCTTGCGTTGATCTACAAGTTGGTGGAAACCTCGCAGCCATCGAAGACCGCAAGCGCCTTCACGCGCCGCCCAAAGTTTATGTGTCAAGGCTCACTCGCCACAAGTGCCGTCATCAGCTCTAGGCTGATGTCACCCATGACGTCATCAGTGCCATGTCGGCCCTAGCTTACATCGGCATGATGCGATCATCTGCTGATGTTAGCACCACGTCATCTCCACTGATCGTTGATCGAACTATTGACTTTGACAGATTGATTGAGGCATTTTCATAAACACGTGGCATATTACATTCACCAACATCCAAAACATGCATAGAAGTATACAAAGCACTATCCGTGGCAAATAACACAAGGGGTCAAGGATCACACTTAGGTATTTAAATCACAATAAGTGTACTCACTCTCGATACTAATTGAATGTTCAAATAGCGTATAAAACACTTTGAACGTTTAGACCCCCAAATTACAATTTACCAATTCAAGCTTATTATCAAACAATATATGTGCGGAATATGAACACAAGCTTAGAATAGAATTGATAAACAATTTAAACCAAATAAAATCACATCCACTGCAAAAATTAAATGACAAAGATTAAGGGAAGAAAGATGCAAACACAAGGACAACACAACGATGTGTTATCGAAGAGGAAACCGAAGCCCTTGGCGTAAAACCTCTCCACCACCCTTCAAGCGGTTAATAATCCACTAAAGAATGAAGTTGGGATATATAAATAGCAAAAGACCCTCCAAGCCTAATCTACCCAGTGTACCTAAGCCCTCCAAGCTTCTTGCTCCAACGAGGTTACGCCGAACCTTTATCTTCTTTAGCTTAAGTGAGATAGATTCCGCTATAACGCATAGCATCAACCAATATCAATTGGTCTCTTCCTAATTGCTTCCTAAGCACCAAATAGCCTTCTCATAGATATGGGTATTGTGAGAAAAGGTTTTGGCTAATGTACCTCTCAAGGATTTAACAATAGAGAAGGTGAGAGAGTAGAAGAATTTGGAGAATCAAAGGATGAAGATTATGGATGAGTCAATCTTTTTCTTCTCTAGGGTTTCTCTTTGAAATTCTCTCTAGAAACTCTCTACATTTCGTGGGTATAAGGGGTATTTATACTTGTATGAGAATGAAATGCGAAGAGTCAATTTTTCAAAATAGAGCTAGTTGGTGACTTGACTAAGTCGCGAGTTCAAGTTGCGAGCTAACTGAATGACTAGTCTGGACTTTTTGTCTTGTAGTGCTACATCTGGCATGACGTTTTAGCTTCTTTGCATGCTTCACTCGTGTGCATCCTCTGTCGGCTTGCCAGTCGCGAGTCACCCGCGAGATTCAATCACGAGTCCCTACTTCAATGTACAGTCTTGAGCATTTCTTCACATTCTCTCACACACTACCCTTACATGATTCCTACCTAAATACATGGTTTTCTAAGTGCTGAATTACAAGCAAATTGACACGGAATAAAGCCAACAAAATGGTTGATTAAATTCAACCTTACAGGTCATTCCCCTTCAAAATTCAAAAGCTGCATTTTGAAACTTCACCAAACGCTTATATTATTTTTTTGGTTTCAAAAGGTGCTTTTTGCTATCTCTCGAAAGTGCAAACAAACGAGCACTTGATCTCAATCCAGGATGTATCAGATAATCACATGGAAAAACTTGTTGCCATGAAGTTGAAGAATATTCTTCTTCGTGGTGGAAGAATCTAAAAAACAACGAACTCATGAAGGTGAAAGCCAAACTGTTACTTGGGAAAAGACGGGAAATAGTCTAAAAAAGAGTTTTTGCTGGACAATTACTGACGAGATATACTTTCCTTAGGTTCCATATTTTCAAGCAAAAAGATACGAAAAGCACAAAACAACACTCCCTCCCAAACCCAACCCCAACCGCCCTTTTGAGGTTTGTGTGGACAAATTAATGAAACTCTTCCTCTTAAGTTTGTATAAATGAGTAGATATCTTATTTTTTATTTTTTATTTTTTTAAATGAAATATTCTATTAGGGAAGTAATTGTGTGAAAGAGTGTATACTTGTCTATTGCATTTATTAGAACTTCAAGAGAAAGTGTCATTTTTTGAAACATTAAGAGAGTGAGTGTCATTCCATGAAACTTCTGGAGTAATCTAAAAAAAAACAAAAACAAAAACAAATAGAAAAAAAAAACAATAGACATAGTTATAGCAAGAATCTATTAATACTCAATATTATGTTATAACTACCCAAAAAAAAAAAAAAAAATTGTTCCATGTTCTCTTAGCTATATCAATACTGAATCATACAGTTAAAATCCACTTACATTTTGAAAAAATTATTCTTATAATTGAAATTAGTTAATCAATTGAGGGAAATTGTAAATGAAATTATATATACATTTTCAATCCTAAAATTCAAGCATTTTTTAGAATAATGTTTCTCTCTAAACTAGATTGCAAAGAAACTCTTCAAACCCTTCAAACTCATTATATATCTTTTTATTGGATGTTGATTATGAAAATCTAACTATTAGATTGCATGTTTTTATATCTTAACATGTTTGTCAAATTTCTTTTAAATTGGATGTTATTTATTATTTGATCAATAAACTTTTTTTTTTTTTTTTTGCATAATTTTAAACCATAAAAACTTGAAATTTAAACATTTGATTAATGTCATAGCAATTATTTTTATTTTTTAGAAATTTGTGCAAGCATGAAGGATATAATAAGAGCATGCAATCCAATGATTAGCTTTTCAAAATTCACACCCAATAAAAATATACAGTTTGAAAAGTTTGAAGGATTTCTCTCCCTTGTTTGAGAGAAACCTTTATTTTTTTTAATCCGCTGCCCTTGGTGTTTTAAGGACCTAGAGGAATTAGTAGTCTATGGACAACATGTGTAGAGAATTTAACCCAAATCCCAACCTGTGAGAAACAAAAAAAAAAAAAAAAAAATAGAAAAAAACACACGCCTAAGAAAAAGCACTCAAATGCATAAGACAATATTTACATGGTTCGGCAATTTGCCTATGTCCACGGAGTTGCAGAGATTTCACTATTATCAGGGAAAAAGAAATATAAGGTGCGGCTTCAAAAATTTTTTTTCCCCACAAAAAACGGGCAACAACCTTATAAAACCCTAATCACCAAAGTTGGTTCCACAATGGGCTAAACGGGCCAAAAAAATTTTTCCCTTGAGGGCGTTGCCCCACCCCTAGGAGGCTTGTTCATGAGCGCTCCCAAGTCTTCGCTCCATGGACTAAGTCTCTAATAAATCTCCCATTAAAAACCACGCAATATTATTCAGGTTGAGTTGGGTTGTCGAATCGGATCAAAAACAAAACTAGGCTCCACAAAGCCCAACAGATGATTAAGGGCTTAGAGGAATTAGTAGTTTGTGGATGGCATGGCAAGTGTTGTGGGCGGCATGGCAACACTTGAAGATTGTTGACACCTTCATCTGGAATCACCACTTGAACTTAGAAAACGTTAACTACAAAAATTGATTTCTTTATTTATTTTAGTGTAAATGATTGGGTAGCATACCAGAGGAATTAGTAGTCTATGGACAGCATGATTAAGGGCTTAGAGGAATTAGTAGTTTGTGGACGGCATGGCAGGTGTTGTGGACGGCATGGCAACACTTGAGATTGTTGACCCCTTCATATGGAATCACCACTTGAACTTAGAAAACGTTAACTACAAAAAATTCATTTCTTTATTTATTTTAGTGTAAATGATTGGGTATCATACCAGATGTCTATTTTGATTTGAAGGTGATGCATTATTTTGCTATTTTGATTTGGTCGTACGTGTGTGTTTTGCAAGTGCAACTAGGCTTTTTTTTTGACTTACTCCTTCACTCAATGTCACATTATCCGTCCTGACCACAAATTGCCTCCACATTCTCAAGTAGTGCACTAATGCTAGCATCTTCTTCTCCTGGACCACGCCTTTCGGCTAATTTTGAGACGTCCCTATGGCCTAATTAAATTCTTAAGAGGCCAAATATAACTTTTAAGACCCAAACTCCGGACAAAATGGGCTTTTGCCCTTTTTCACAAAACTAATTAGCTTTTTGCCCTTCTTTCCAAACTAAATAAAATGTCCCTTTTTGAAACTCGACTTTCTCAAAATCTCCTTCTAAAGCCCTATAGTGACGTTTTTAAGGACCTATAGTGACGTTTGAAGAACCTATAGTGACGTTTTATAACTTGATATTCACCAAAATCGAGTTATAGGCAATAAAATTACCTATAACTTTGATTTTATGGATATCAAGTTACAAAACGCCACTATAGGTTCTTAAAAACGTCACTATTAGGTCCTTAAAAAAATCATTTCTTCATTTATTTTAGGGTAAATGAACTACGATTTTGAAAAAGTCGAGTTTCAAAAGAGGGGCATTTCCTATTTAGTTTGGGAAGAAGGGCAAAATTCTCAAGTAGGCTAATTAGTTTTGTTCTCCTGAAAAGGGCTAATTTTGAAGCCCATTTTGTCCCCCAAACTCCTAACTCTAATTACATAATTATATGTTTTTTGAAATATGGGTCTGCCTACGCATAAAAAGTAAGATAAATAATATTACAGACACAAGCTCATCTCTAAATTAACATCAAGATATTAATGAACTGCATGGCTATTTTGTTTTTGGTAAAACATGATAGGGCAATAGGCTTCATGATAAGGTTTGGTTCTTATTTGATTATATGGGTAAAACGTGTCTTGTTAAAACAAGATTTTGTTTTGCTTTTTTTTTTTTTTTTTTTGGGAAGAGTGTTAAAATAAGTTGATTCATTTATAGATAAACTCCATATATATAATCTATTTTGAGTTGAACGCGTCTAACTCCTTTCCATGTGCATGGAATACTTATATTGCACCCTGCGCAACACGTATTTGAATCATTTTACAACGTAGAAAAAGAAAACTTTGAATGTGGTCTGTACATGGAACGCTAGCAAACAAGTCTACCACTATAAAAGCAAAGCGTGTGGGGTACGGCCGAACTGGTGGCCGTGGAAAATCTCACTCCGGCCGTTCTCTTCGTTTCACATTAGTCCAAGTGTTAAAATAAAATAAATAAATAAATAAAAAAAACCATATATTCCTCGCGTGACGTATTAACTAAAAATGGACAAGAGCCAAATTTTTTTAAGAGAAGGACAAAAATAATAAGAAAATGTGTAAAAGTTATAAGAGTGGTGTGAATTAGTCTATTTCCAAAAAGAGTCTTATAATTCAGTCAGTTATTAAATTACAAAAAAAAAAAAAAAAAAAAAAAAAGTGGTGTGCTTTTTTTTTTTTTTTAATTAATTTTTGGCGGTGGACTAATAAAATAACACTATATCCTTCAATTAGTTTATTTTACATTAATTTTGTGTGAATGTGTGCGTTTTTGGGGAAAAAAAAATTAAGGCGTAATACTTTTATTAACAAAAGACGAAACATGACTAGGTCACAGATAAGCCCACGGTATTTTTTATTCCGTTTTCAGTATCAGTTTGGATCACTTTTTGATTCTTTGCAACAGCAGAATATATACTAGTCTTCCAAAGTTATTCATTTATAATGGGTTCAATGAATCCTAGACTTTCTCTTTTTTTTTTTTTTTTTTTTTTTTTTTTTTTTTTTTTTTTTTCAAAGGAAGATAAATAAGCTAACTGAGTATAAATTCCATGTAATATATAGTATTTAAATTTTAAGTTTGTGAAATAATTGCGTTGGAAATAGAAAACTAATTAAGGATAATATATGCTTGGATGTAATTAGTTTGTATTTTCTAGCATTGACAGCTACCGCAGCCTTTGCCAGCCATATCCAACAAAGCTCATTTAGGGCCCGTTTGGATATAGCTGAAAACCAAAACTCAAACTGAAAATTGAAAAATATTATAACAAAATAATTTTTAAATGTGTAAATAGTACCGTGAGACCTATTTTTAATGAAAAAGTCGTTGAAAAGTGAAATTTATGGGTCTGCGTGAACAATTACATGATGTGCACTGATTGGCTGAAAAAAGTTTGAAAAGTCCAATTTTGCGACTCTTTGTTCATTGAATAGTGCATGAACAGTAGTCGCAAGTCTCAAAAACGTGTGAAAAAAAAAAATTGGAAAAATGCAGACGCAAGCATTTCAAATAGAATCCAAACGTAGCCTTAATGTATGTTTGGATAGTGATGAAATGATTTTGTAAGCAGCATTCAGCGTTTTTGTGAGGGTCTCATGCACTATTTACGAGATCCGCAATGACGGATTTTAGTAAAATCAACTTTAAAACTAAGTCTCATTACACTATTCATATATTTAAAAATTATTTTGCTATAGTATTTTCAGTTTTCAGTAATAAGAGATATCCAAACACACCCTTAATTTTAATTATTTTTGGAGAGTAATTATACATTCATAAACAAGTAGTTTTTCTTTTATTTTTTTTATTATGGGTATCAAATTTGAAGTTTTTTTCTTTTTTTTTTTGTTGACTTTTTCCCCTATTGAACACGACTTTTGTATAAACAATCACTTTTCGTTGGTCTAAAGTTTGACTAAATTACTATTGGATATTTTGAATCTTCCGGAAAAAACTCCAATGAAAATGACCATTCAATTATTGTCCAGTAATTAAATAACGATAGCTTTACACACACACATGAGCTTAAATAAACAAGAAGATCTTAATCTACTATTCTTATTGAATTTCATTTTGAAATGGATCCAATTCATATTCTGAATTATATGTTATAAATCTAAATGTATATCGAATATTAGATTATTTAAAATTTTATATAAAATAATGATTTATACATTATTAGATTCAAGAAATAAAAGAAAAATCTTAAATGGGAAAGGATATTATCCATTTCAAATGAAATGGAGAGGGTTGTATTCACTTGGCTCCACTTACTTAAAAAATGCAATAAAAATGTTTATAGTATAAATTATACACATATTTATTGCATTTAAAAATAAAAAATTTATTTTTCATTCCAAAGGTTTGACTCGGTGCGCCTGAAAAATGCCATGCAGGGAGATCTGCTCTTGTATAAAACTATAAATACACGAGAACTCTACTGCATTAACCACAAAACAAGCGAGAAAGCCTTATTCTAGTCATCCTTAATACTAGCTAGTCATCCAAATTAATTCATTCATAATGGGTTAGATGAATCATAGATTTTTTTTTTTCTTCTTTAAAAAAAAAAAAAAAAAAATAGAAGAAGAAAAAGAAGAAGATAAAGAAGTATATATATTTTGAGAGAGTTTCAACTTATGACGTCCGCTCTTAATGATAGCTCATTATCATCAAACCAAGACACCAATCAGTTAACTAAGTATATATAAGTCAGCAAAGCTTATCCAGTTCCATTGTACATTGGACCCATTATGATAGTATTTTATGTCATTATCTCAATGGGTCTAGTATATTGAACCCAAGCCTAACTCTATATTAGTCTACAAAATATTTAGCTTATAAGTTTGTATAAATTTTGTAATAATTAAGTTCGTAACTGAGTAATATTGACAGCTAGCGCATCCTTGACTAGCCATATACATCCAAAAAATAAAAAACTCATTAACATCAATGTACTGTAGTTTTCATTACGTGAATTGGTGTCAATTTTTAGAGAGAGAGAGAGTTGAAATCACTAGTCAATTGTTTAGTAAATAATATAGCCTCTTTACATGCACATTTGATTAAACAAAAAAATGACTTTTTCTTACATATTAGGATCATTTTTATTTGAAATAGATTAATTTTATGGTCTTGATTAAATATCACAAACCTAAAGGTACATTTAATGTCACATCATTTAAAATTTAAATAATATGATACTCAGTACACCATTAGATTTAGGAAATAAAATTTTAAATTTGAAATAAATTCTCTCTATTTCAAGTGAAATGGAAAAGATTATATTCCAACTCTACAAGCTCTTTCTTTCTTTTTCTTTTTTTTTTTTTTTTTTTTTTTTTTTTTTTTTTTTTTTTTGTACCTAAGGTTGATTCGATGCACGTGAAAAATGCATGCCATTACCATGAAGCAGAGATCTTGTATAAATACATGAGAACTCTACTGCATTAACTACAAAACGAGCGAGAAAGCCTTATTCTTTATCTGCTTCTTTATATCATATCATTATCATGGCTCCCTATTACTCTATCCCATCAATTCTCACTACAATTAAGTTCTGCCTGTTATTCCCACTTCTTGTGGGGATGGTCTCTGCTCAGTTGTCCTCTGATTTCTATGCAACCTCATGCCCTAATGCCCTTTCCACCATTAAATATTAATCGGCTGTAGAGTCTGCAGTGTCAAGTGAGGCACGTATGGGAGCATCCCTACTCCGCCTTCACTTTCATGACTGCTTTGTTAATGCAAGTCATCTCTAACTTTCTTCTTCTTCTTTCTGCAATATCAATCTATAAATGTTTGCATGTTTTGTGTGTGTTAGTGGGTGTGTGTTTCTAAAAGTAGCATTAATTAGGAATACAATATATTTGACAACTTTTTCGTTTGTGACTTGTTATGAATAGGGTAATATTATTTTCATGATTTATCATGGAGATCACTTTTATTATACACCAATTACAGTCATTAAAAAAATTTAAGAAAATTTTGTATCACTAAATTTATTTATATATTAATTCATGTAAAAGTTATATCATAGTAATATATAGATTTTAGAGTATTCTAACCATCCAAATCAGGAATTTGGCAAAATGAGTACAATTACCTGTTTGTGAGGATACTGAGGTACAACGTTCAAGTACAAAGTGAATCTTGTGTACATAGATTGATGATTGAAGTGGATTGGCATAGCTTACCCAGCAAAAAGTTATAAGGTCATTTGAAGTTTTGAACCCGTGCTAAAGTAATTTACAGGCCCATAATATAGTTTCATGAGAACGTAAAGTATAAATTCCATGCAAATTGGAGAGTGTCTCTAGTTGATTATATAAGAAATTAAACTAAACTATATTGTGTTAATGGATCGTTGAATTTTCATTTTGAATAACATTTTGTAACAGGGATGTGATGCATCCGTACTATTGGATGATACAACAACTAGCCAAGGAGAGAAAAATGCTACTCCGAATGCTTCTCTAAGGGGTTTTGAAGTGATAGACACTATCAAATCTCAGTTGGAGAATTTGTGCCCCGGTGTTGTGTCTTGTGCTGATATTTTAGCCGTTGTTGCAAGAGATTCAGTTGTTGTTGTAAGAAAGAGCTCAAACTTTTATATTACTTATTAATTTTAACCACAAGTTTATTTACATGAGTTTATTTGGTTTTAAAAATTAAACCGGATAAAGTACAATGTTACATTAAAAAAATGCCAAGTTTTAAAAAAATTGTACATAAATCAAATAAACTTCATAATTAAAATGAAGATAAGATGTGGCAACAGGTCAAAGCTATATTGACTTCATTATTAAAACCTTATTCTTTTGATGTCATTTGCATCATATTGTTGGTTTTAATTCAGCTAAGCGCACCTATTTGGAGTTGGCCTGTTGATTTGGGCAGAAGAGACTCCACCACTGCAAGTTCTGCTGCCGTTAATTCCAACATCCCTAGTCCAACCTTAGATCTTAGTGGCCTTATCAACGCCTTCTCAAACAAAGGTTTCACTGCCAATGAAATGGTGGCTTTGTCAGGTAGGTTAAATTCTTAGTAACTCTAATTATATCCCACTAGTGGTGTTTAAAATCTCGTATAATAGGTTCCAGTTAACTCAATTAGTTAAATCTTAAGCATTCAACTTTTCACGCTTTATATGGAAGAAAAAAAAATTAGACATGTGACAAAGTGTAACTGATAAAGAACAAAGTTAAGCGTGGAACATAAGATTTTTATCTTGTCATCAATTAAGGAATCTATGGTCAAATCCTAAAAATATAAAATAAGAAACCAATTGATTTCTTGAGCTGATGGTAATCAAATAATAATGGATGCTATAGATTTCAAATTATATCGTCACTTAAAAGAAGCCTTGTATGAAATGACACCCACTATAATTTGTTCAGGATCTCACACAATTGGCCAAGCAACTTGCGGAAACTTTCGAACCAGGATTTACAATGAAACCAACATAGATTCCTCATACGCAACTTCGTTGAAATCAAACTGTCCAAGCACTGGCGGTGACTCCAATCTTGCCCCTCTAGATGTAACTACTCCAACAACCTTTGACAATGCTTACTACACGAATTTGATAAACAAAAAGGGTCTCTTGCACTCGGATCAGCAACTCTTTAGCGGAGCTTCCACTGATTCCATAGTTACCAATTATAGCAACAACGTGGGAGCCCTCATAACAGACTTTGCCAACGCAATGGTGAAGATGGGAAGACTGAGTCCACTCACAGGCACAAGCGGCCAAATAAGGAAAAATTGCAGGAAAGCCAACTGAGTAATTGAGGCACTAGAGTATGCTGTTTTAGTGTCCATTTTTATTGTTCATCACTTTTTTTTTTTTGTTGAAAAAATAAAGACATTATTGCTCGTTTGAATTAGTTTTCTATTGTCAATTTTGAGCACAAGTTCAGAGACATTGGCATTTGAATGACAAGAATTGTCCATCATGCATTGTATATATTCCCGGATCTTGGCTCAAGTGGAGTGATTAATTATATTGTAGTATTAAATTCAAATGTTGGGTCGAATTGTAATTCCTTATAGATCACCATGTGAACAAGTGACTGGGAGTATCAATTTGTGTTGACGGGTGGCATTCATATCAATTATTTATTTATTTATTTAATTTGATAGTTGGATATTTGCTGTGAACACTAAGATGCGCCACACTAAGATGTGCCAGCATTTCATTGCCTCTCCTCTAGAGTTAAAGAGAACTTTCTCCCCTTTTGTTGTTTGTTTGATTTATTTATATATATATATATATATATATATATATATATATATGGACATTAGTGTAGTTATGTTTTAGTGTTACCATGCTTGACTAAACATACTTTGTGGTAATATTGCTATGGTAATTAGGATCTAATTAAGCATGATAATGCTTGGATGTTCTTCTCTTATTCAGAAAATAATCATATGCTAGATCTTAAATTGTCCTCAATGTCATGCAAAACTATGTTTCTTCTTGCCAATCCTTCAATTCGTTTATTTTACATTAGCTGTGTGTGTATAAAATGGAGAGGATTGTATTCAGGGGCAAAGTCACGTTAACCATAGGTTCCCCCTCCCCAAACCTATATATATCTAAAAGCTGAAGCGTAGCATTTATTGTTCTTGCACTCCAGTTAAGCTACATCAGCATCCATGTCATTATTTTTTTTTTTCAATTTTTCTATAATTGTTTTTAACGTTTACTTTTTTTTTTTTTTTTTTTTTTTTAATAATTACACTTTCTCCAACCTTTCTCATTCCCTTACTTTTTCATCTCCCTACTACCCTTAACCTTAATATCATTATTCATTTTTTCCTTCATCTTCCTTTATTTTGTCTCTTCATATTCACATCATTTTACTATAAATTTGTCATTCTTTCTTC
This sequence comes from Quercus dentata, assembly GCA_028216015.1. Lineage (NCBI taxonomy): Eukaryota > Viridiplantae > Streptophyta > Magnoliopsida > Fagales > Fagaceae > Quercus > Quercus dentata. The sequence goes on along the minus strand of CP116450.1, from coordinate 34,968,999 downwards.
CATTTTTTGCATAGTTTTCCCTCACAAAAGGTTCTCTCTCTCTCAATATTTTTTGGAGTATTTTTATTTTTATTTTTCCTACATCTCTACTTTAAGTTGATAAATTTTTGTGTTCGTTATAACTCTACTTTGGGTTGATGCGATTTAATTTTGTGTTTTAAGTTTTTTTGTGCTTTTTGATTATTAAATGTTATCCTATTGCGTTATAAAAAAATTAAAGATAATATATATATGAATATAATATATATTATTCTATTACATTACATGATTTAGGTAATTTGGTGTTTATTATTATAATTTTTTTTACATTTTTTTTCTTTTCAACTTATTTTATTCTATATTTAAACTCAGCCACATCCTCCATATAATTAAGTTATTTATATTTTCTTATTTTTTATTTTAAAAAATTAAACATATAATATTTGATTTAAATTCAAATAAATAAAATTGTACTCATTTTTTTAACATTTACACTTTCTCCAACTTTTCTCCTTCCCTTTACATTTTCATCTCCCCATTACCCTCTATCTTCATATCACTCTTCATCTTTCCCTTTATCTTCCTTATTATTGTACTCATTTCTTTTCTTCTTATTATCATCCTTTTAGTATAAATTTGATATTCTCTCTTTCATTATATGCATAATTTTTCCTCACAAAAAACTTTAGTTTGATGCGATTTAATTGTGTTTTAAGTTTTTTTTTTCCCCACTTTAATTGTTAAATTTTATCATATTGCATTATAAAGAATTAAAGATAATAAGTAAGAATGTAGTATAAATTATATTACATAGCATGATTTGGATAATTTGGTATTTATTTAAAGATAATTAATTTGGTGTTTATTGTTATATGTTTTATTTTTACTTTTTTTTTTTTTTCTCATTTATTTAATTCAACATATTGCATTATAAAAAATGATAAAACTAATTATCTACTATCATTATGGAGTAGTAGTTTATGGTTTTATGTATATAAAGAAATGAAATATATAGAATTTATATTTATATATGTAAACATTCACATTAAGTAAATAATATATATATATATATATATTATATATATATATATATATGTTAGGTTCTAAATATTTAGAACAATTGGCAAATCGTGAACACATACTTGTCTAGATATAGATCTTAGAGTCTATAGGTATTATTAGACAATGCTCAAGGTGATTCAAGTCAAGATTCAAGAACATACAAGCTGCAGGAAGAAGATTTCATATTCTGTCTGGTTCGATCGATCGAAAGACAGGCTCGATCGATCGAAAATCGTATTTGCAAAATTTTAATTAAACCTAAATAGCAGTTCAAGCCCATTTAGGATTAAGGTTTCTAATCTACTTCTCCCAGTTTATAAAGAAAACCCTAAGCACGTTTTTATGTGGCTTTTCGAGAGAGAAAAGAGTGTGCCTCTTTTGTATTTAGGGTTTTGTTCCTAAAAACTCTCTTATGTCTTCTACCGGTGCTATTCCTTAAAGAATCTCAAGATCCGGTATTGTAGAAGTTGTTTGCCTTCTCTTGTCATCAAAGGTGCTTGATGATCTAAACCTTCAAGGGTGGTCTTGGAGTCACAAATAGGAGAGTTTGTGTTGCTAAACCTTTGAGTGGGATCTCAAAGTCACAAACGGGGGTGTTTGTGTTTTGCAAAGGCCAAAGAAAGGAGTTCGTGGATTCGAAACTTGCACGTGGTCGTGTTAGTAAGTTCTACTGGTGGATAGCAATAAGAAGTCGAGCGTGGGGGCTTGTAAGTCTTATTGTATGAACTTCAATTTTTTCTAGTGGATTTTCTTTTTACCTTGACGATAGCTAGGTTATATCTTCCCCAAGTTTTTTACCGGTTTGGTTTTCCTAGGTTATCATATCGTTGTGTTATTTATTTTTCCGTTGTTTTGCATGATATGATTGTTTGATTGTGATAACCTAGATTTGGAATTTGGACTAAGTAACAACTTGGCTAATTACCTAGGTTAATCCAATTGTGTTTTAAGGGGTCTAAAAACCAACAAGTGGTATCGTAGCGGGTTGCTCTTTTGTTTTAGATCTTTTGATCTAAGAGCTGATCATTGACCTCTGTTGTCATGGATAATTTGAAGTATCTTTCTGATCATGTTTCTGCTCATGCTTCTGTTGATTTTATTGATGTCTGTGAAACTCTTCGTAAGGAATTATTGAAATCTATGAAAATTGCTAAGAAATTCAAGGAAGAGTTAAAATTGGCTAATCTTGAAAAAGAGGAATTGATTGTTAGATTAGATGAATCTAATAAAAAGAATGAATTTTTGAGAAATCAAATTTTCTCTCAAGATGAGAAGATGAAAAGCTTGGAACAAGAGTTAGTTGAATCTAAAGCTAAAATTGAAAATTTGACTAGTACCAAGCCTATTATTGATAATGTAAGTGTTTCTGTTTCTATTAAGCCTAAAACTGAGAAATTTTATATCCCTCATTTCAAGAGGAATAATAAAGAAAAGGCTTATTTTGTTAGGTTAGACAAAGGTAAAAGTTCTGATGTAGACGCCGATGTTTTTAAACCTAAATCTAAACCTACTGTTAGAGAGCACAATAAATGCTTTTTTGTGCCTACCTATCACCTTTGTGGTGTTGTTGGTCATATTAGACAAAATTGTTCTTTGTTGAGGTAAAAACCAAAATCTGAGACTAGATTTGTTGTTAGGAATACTGATGTTCCTAAATTTGTTCCTGTTTGTCACTTTTGTGGTGTCTCCGGTCACATTCATCCTAATTGTCATAAATTGAAATTTAAGCATTCTGTGTTTCAATCTAGGATATGTGATGATATTTCTCCTACCATAAGTCCATATAAATTGTTTCATATTCTTTTGAAAAATTTAAGCTTGTTGGCTTGTGAAAGGAATTTGTAGGATTTTAGTCTTTCTCGGAAGATTGGTGTAATCCCTCATATACACTTTGCTTCACATGGATTTTCACCTACAAAGCCGAAGACTCGTGCTATATGGGTGAGAAAAGATTCTCCAATGTGAATGTTGCTAACTTGTCCCTGATTTAATTCTTTCAATTGTTTATGGACATGTTTTGTTTTTGTTTTTGGTTGTTTTGTTTTTTAGATTGTTTTTTATTAAAAAAAAAATCCAAAAACATTAAAAAAAAAATTTCAAAAAGACAAATATATTTTATTTTGTGTCTAGTTTTATTTTTCTTGAGGATTACACGAGTTATGATATCTCTCTCTTGATTTAGAACATGCTTGACATTGTGGAGAAACTTGAATAGAATGTGTTATATATGTGCTAAGCTATTTTTTGATTTTGTATGAGTATGTACTAGTTTGTACATTTACTCATGGGTTAATTAAGAAATTGATATTTCTTGTTTGTGTACCCTCTATAACTTAGTTAAGCACTCTCATGCATTGCATTTGCATTGTTCATTTAGCATAATGTGTGCTTTTTGTTTTTTGTCATAATTTTTTTTAAATCAAAAATATTTTTGTGTTTTGTATTTCACATCTTGGATTTATAATCAATGATTGGCCATATTATCTTTACATAACAAGTTTATGTACCTTGTTTAGCTTTGATGAGTTTATTTATTACACTTGACTAGTTGAAACTTTGTAGTACATGTTGTGTGGGAAAGATGTTTATGGTTTTGATCACTTTGTTTTGATCTTAAAGTCACATGTTTTTGACTGTCGGACTTGAACCTTTTAAGAAATGCATAAATAATCATCTCACCACTGTTTACTAGCCAATCATGAACACCTTAGTGCATATCATAAGATTTTGTGCTCAAGAAAGTGTAGCACATGCACAAAAAGAACATAAGGTTTAGCCTCGATTTAATTGCTTAATACTTAAAATTGGTGTGTACTATTAGGCTTGATGCCAAATCACATAATTAAAATTGGTGTGTATATTATGAGGCATAAAATCAAGAAACTTACATGATTGCAAGCTTATGATCTAGGAGATGTGGGAGTTATATGATGTAACTCTTTAGGTGATAGTCTTTTTCAAATTCTATGTGATGAATTTTGTAGACTTTGTGATTGATTTCTATTTATATATCACCTCACATGTATCTCAAGTTTTTGCTAGTTGCATACACTACACAAGTTACTCTTTGCTAAATTTAGTACATTATATTGTGTGTGATCTTGTTGTGGCCATCCAAGATTACATGTTCCTGGATTTTGATGCAAAATGTCTTTAATATTTGAGTTTTGAGGACAAATTGATTAAAAATCTTGTTTTTGGAAGATCCGGGTTGAATTCAAGTGTTTTTTTTTTTTTGAAAAACTTTTAATCTCATACTCATGCATTTCATTCATGAAATATTGTGCTTTGAGGAGTTTCTGCATTAAATTGCTCTGTTTTTTTCAAAAATTTGATTTTTCCATGCATCATTTATGTTTAGGATTCACATGCATTGCATTGTTTTTGTATCCATCTTGCGCTTTTGCAGTCATATCTCTCATTGTTTTCACACATAACATGCATACACTTTGCTACATTGGGTACTCAACTTGATCAAAAAATTGATTGATTAATTTTTTATCTATGTACTTTCTAGTATATGCCTTTTTTATGTGTGAATTGTAGAAAATTATTTTCTTAAGAGTTATGATGGATAATCAATGTGCAAATATTTTCTCTACTCATGCAACTATTTATGGGTCACATAGTGCCATGTTTGCATTTTATTGAAAGAGAGAATATTTTTTCTTCATGTGTATCCTCAATTTAGTTTTTTTTTTTTTTTTTTTTTTTTTTTTTTTTTTTTACTTGGTTTGTGTCGTTTTATTTATCCCCACCCCTTTATTTTTCACCAAAACTGTTTTTCCCAAAACTTGTTTTGTTTTTCCTATTTTTATAGGGGGAGAAATTTTTTTTCAACCTTTGTGGTTCTTAGGGGGAGTTGTTGCTCTTCATAGGGGGAGTTGTCTCTATTTTCTCTTAGTCTGTTGCGTATGTTTTCTGTCTACCTTCCGATTAGGTAGTCTTTGTCAATATGTGACAAAAAGGGGGAGACATAGATGACATGTTTGTTTTTTGAAAGAGGGAGAATATAAAAACTTTTTTTGATATATCTAACTTAGGGGGAGAGTTGGAATTTACTTTTGTTTTTTATATTCTATTTCATATTATTGTTTATATGTCTTTCTTTCCACACATGCGGTGATGTGTTTGTTGAGTGTTTCAGGAAAGATAAGTACATTTTAATCAAGACCTTCTACCTCTTTTTGAAACTTCTAGGTTAGAAGTCTTAGATTGAAATTTGTGATGTAATTGGGCATTTTACTGTATTGGGTTGTTCTTGTATTTGAGCATTTCATTTTGTATGAAAGTTTTGTCACAAATTGCCAAAGGGGGAGTTTGTTAGGTTCTAAATGTTTAGAACAATTGGCAAATTGTGAACACATACTTGTCTAGATATAGATCTTAGAGTATATAGGTATTATTAGACAATGCTCAAGGTGATTCAAGTCAAGATTCAAGAACTATACAAGCTGCAGGAAGAAGATTTCATATTCTCATGCAGTTCAATCGATCGAAAGTCGATCGATCGAAAAGTCGTATCTCCGCAAAATTTTAATTAAACCCAAATAGCAGTTCAAGCCCATTTAGGATTAGGGTTTCTAATCTACTTCTCCCAAGTATATAAAGGAAACCCTAAGCACGTTTTTATGTGGCTTTTCGGAGAGAAAAGAGTGTGCCTCTTTTGTATTTAGGGTTTTGTTCCTAAAAAGCTCTCTTATGTCTTCTACCGGTGTTATTTCTTGAAGAATCTCAAGATCCGGTATTGTAGAAGTTGTTGCCTTCTCTTGTCATCAAAGGTGCTGATGATTTAAACTTTCAAGGGTGGTCTTGGAGTCACAAATAAGAGAGTTTTGTGTTGCTAAACCTTTGAGTGGGATCTCAAAGTCACAAACGGGGTGTTTGTGTTTTTGCAAAGGCCAAAGAAAGAAGGAGTCCGTGGATTCGAACTTGCACGTGGTCATGTTAGTAAGTTCTCTTTGGTGGGCGGTAATAAGAAGTCGAGTGTGGGGGCTTGTAAGTCTTATTGTATGAATTTCGATTCTTTCTAGTGGATTTGCTTTTTACCTTGAAGATAGCTAGGTTAAATTCTCCCCGGTTTTTTACCGGTTTGGTTTTCCGGATTATCATATCATTGTGTTATTTTTTTTTTGCACTGCATGATATGATTGTTTGATTGATAACCTATTTGGAATTTGATTGTTTGATTGTGATAACCAAGATTTGGAATTTGGGTTTTTATTAACTTAAAAGATAACAACTTGGTTAATTACCCTAGGTTAATCCAATTGTGTTTTAAGGGGTCTAAAATCCAAAAATATATTTATAAAGGTTTAAGAAAAAAGGTTGAATATTCATCTATGGTTTTTATTAAAATTAAAAGATAATGAAAAACTAAGTGAGATAGAGTGAAATAAATAGTTATTAAAACAAGAATATTATCATACTCGCACAAGCCGCGCACGACGTGCCAAGCATCTAAGATGAACAAATTTTTTTAATACCTCTCTAATAATAGGTAAAAATAAGTCTTTCTACCATTTATTTAAGAGCTAGCTCCCTCCAACAGAAAAATACCCCTTTTACCCCCGTCCAGTGTGTAAAGAAAAACAAGATTGTTTTACCCACAATCTATACCTTCTCTTCAAATTCACCCTAACTCCTTGAGAGGCATTATTCACTTTTGTGTTTTTGAAGAAACCAATCTTCATTTTGATGCTACGGTCTAGTAACGGAATCCGGGAAGCCATTCCTCTTTGAAGTACTTGTCTAAGCCATCCCAACCGTGCCAATATAATTTTATATAATTCTTTTTTTTGTTAGCTAAGACCATATAGCATCTCATAAATTTTCAATTTGGGGGTCTAAACGGACCTACGTTATGTTTTTGAACTTTCGAAAAAACAAGTTCCCTCACCCTAACTCGCTTTTCACTTTTGTGTCTTTGTGTTTTTCCATTCCTCTTTGAAGTATGTAGTGTGAATATGATTTTATTATAGAAGACCATATCTCATAAATTTTCAAGGACCTACGTTATACTAGTGTAGTGTAAATTATAGTAATAGCGGTAACTAGTGCTAAGGAAGGCCTTCATTATTTGTTTTCTGTAGCTCTGGTTGCTAACGTACCTATTACTTTGTCCCAATAATTTTTATTTTAACTTGTTCTACAAAATTAAACAAAAAAACTTTGTGTTGAATTTAATTGTTCTTAAAAATGACAACAATGTTTGTATTTTATTGGTCATGGTAAACCGGTGTTGAATATAATTAGAGGACCTAATGTACTATATTTAATGTACTGTACTTAAGTTTTACCCTAATAAAGGAAGACATATTGAAAGCTCGATTATGTGTTAAAACACAAGAGCTGTTTAGACCCCCAAATTAAAAGTTACAAATCAGTTGATTTTACTCTAACTTAAACTAAGTGTGGAATAGAGTAAATGCGAGTGAACAAATCATAAAACTACTCTAAGCCATATTCATCAAAATACAATAGTAAAATGAAAGCTAAAAGAGTAGGAAAGAAAAATGCAAACACAAGATAATATGCCGATATATTATTGAAGAGGAAACCGAAGTACTCGGCGTAAAACCCCTTCGCCGCCCTCCAAGCGGTAAATTGATCCACTTGACAATAAGTTGGGATACACGAATAGTAAGAGACCATCCAAGCCTAATCTTCCCAATGCACCTAAGCCCTCCAAGCTCCTACTCCAACAAAGCTTCTCGGAACTGTGTCTTATCTAGCTTTCCTGATCCCGTAATACGGTTGATTGCATCTGCCAAAGTTTGGCTTCTTTCAAAGCTTTCCAGCAACGCCAAAACCTCACTTGAACACTCAAAATGAGTGTGGTAAGTGTTTGCGCTATCAACCTTTCAAGGATTTGGAAATGGAGAGGTAGGAGTTGAGGAAAACCACAATGGATGGTGTAGAGAATTGTGGGTATAACAATCTCTCACTCTCAAGGATAGTGGCTAGGGTTTTCTCTCTAAAAGCAAATCCTCTCGAGAATGTGGGTAATGTGGGTATATATAGTGTGTGTAGAGACATAGTATATCGAGATATGACAAATTGGCAAAATAGAATGTTTCATGGGTATCTTGCGGGAAGGCCTTACCCGCGAGACATTTGCGAAAACCAGTTGTCACCATCTGTCATGACTCTTCGCATTCCAATCATATGTAGGGCACATGCTTCACGTCGCGGGAAGGCTTCTCGCGAGCTACCCGCGAAAACGTTTTGCTTTTCACTTTGTCTTGAGTCTTCACACTCTCTCTCACACACAACCCCTACAAAGAAATCTCACATAAAATACAAGCTACATAAGATTGAACAAAATTACAATCAAATTTGGCATGGAAAAAAAGTCAATACAAAATAGTTGTAAATCACAACTTTACAGTTTACACACATATATATAAACACACATATAAGTTATTACTTGAGAAAGACACGCATGTATGTATGTTGTACTTTGGATTTTCATGAATTGTAAATCAATATGAGACTTTCACCTCGGCCCCCATACAAAAATTCCTAGCTTTGTCCTGATTGTATTCACTATCAATCTACAATCATAAAATTTCAATATTGGTTGCAGGTCATTCAAACTAGGCCCCCAAAAAAAAAAAAAAAAAACTATTATATGTTCGAATCAAACCAGCAAAGATCCAACGAACAAATCCCACACCACCCAACCATTACGCAAAGTAAACTTCCCTAACAATTCGTGGTTGTATTTGCCTACACCACAACACACATACCATTGAGAATTGGGACCTAATAGTTTACAAGACATGGGCCACAATCTATAAGAATAGACATAATCCTTGAATATGGAACCTTCAAAAGTTTTCAAAGCTCGATCATCACTGGCTTGGCCTCGAATTGAATAAAATACATTATTCCACTATTGGGCATCAATTGGATCTTCAAAAGTCTCACAAATTCAAAATTTGTACCCTACACCAATTGTTCAAAATCAAAGAATTAAGAAAGAGTTATAAAGCATATATAGATGAATATTAACAAGAAGAAATAAACCTTAATTTCATTGTAGCGCTTTAACAACGTCTATCCATGGAGAGAAAATTCATTTCGTTCTTGCTCAAAAAGCTTAGAAACAAGCAAATTTAATTGAAAACCTTCTTCTTCTTTTTTTCTTTTTGGTTGATAAAAGACATAAAACTTTATTCAGAAATAAAAGCAACAGATACATTATGAAGAAGAGCTTGCTCTAGAAAACAAGGACTCTCTTCAATCCAAACAGAAAAATTATCAATGCCAAAAGCATGACGAGCTAAAAGATGACAAACACTAACTCACACAATGTAGCACATACCTCTGTCTTGGGGATCCATTTTGGACCTTTGAAAGATTTGAATGGGAGGTTTTTTGGGGGGGGGGGGGGAGGGTGGGTGCGGGGGTTGAGTGCAAGAGAGGTTGTTTGAGGAGAAGGGGTGTGGGACACAATCTATATTGGGATCAGATTTTGCTCTTGTTTTTTGATGGATATTAGGATCAGATATGCCTTTGCCTTCTTCTTCTTCAAATTGACGAGTGAATTCATCAAAGTCTGGAAAACTTATGTCCTCATAGTCCACATCTGCCATGATTCGATATTTGAAACCGAGAGAGAGAGAGAGAGAGAGAGAGAGAGAGAGAGAGAGAAAATATGGAAGCAAAAAAAAAAAAAAAAAAAAAAAAAACAAAAAACACAAAACAAAAGGGAAACTGACCAAAAAAATTACAAAGGAAGTAACATACAAGCCCTACCTCTATCACCTTTGTACAGATTTATCACTCCTTGAGTCAAGTTTTGACACAGAGCACATGTACACATTATTTGTATTCATTCACACAAATGCATGTTTTGGAGACAAATCTCAAACACACAGCTCACACAATGCATAGTACAATAGAAAGATGCACCCAAGTACACATAACATACAGACTCAAGCCGCATCAACATGTCCAAACCCAAGGCAAGGGCAAAACACAATCGACCGCACACACACACCAACACATGAATAAACCCATTTCAAAATAAACCTAAAAACAAAACCCAAATTTTCAAACCATAGCAAGCAACCAAGTGAAAATTCAATCCACAAAGGAGGAGAATAGAGAAATAAAATAGCAAATAGAATTGGTTTTGATCAACAATCAAAGCCCTAATTAGAGAACAACAAACAAGAAGAATAAAAACATAGGCAAAAAGAATTCGCGGTACATAACCAAAGCAATCACAAGGAAACCATTTGAATAAATAAGCTAGAGAGAGAGACAATGAGAAATATACCTATTGTTGTAGCCTCCTAGATCTTGATGCTACTTGCATTACACCTTAATGGCAAGAACGTGGTCATACCGAAATTCTTGAGGTCCGGGGATCTATTATCTAATCTCTTTCAAGACATGGAAGCATTTGGCAAGTTGAAAATGGTATTTAAATTTTCGTTTGGCATTTTTAATTTGATGAAAAGAATACATGACCTTGATTAGTCAATTAAGGATCCATAGCCAACCCTAAAATTTTGAGACTAAGATATAAATTTTTATCTTAGGAATGAATTTGCGCAATCAAGTTTCATGGAAATTAGAATGGAAGAAAGGCGTGCTCTTGGATGTCAAACCCCCCTACCACTCTTATGTATTTTTATTACATGCATTGGATTGGGATCTCAATTTGTTTTCATAATGCTAAAAGTTGGGACCATAAACCCATATGACCTCTTGTAAACCCCCAATTTGTGGCATTGGACGTAGGTAGTGGATTGGTGTTACCCTCTTCTGTTAGGTTCTAAGACTATAGGAACTAATGTATTAGAACTTCAATTTGTATATGTTGGCAAACCATGATCAAAACATTTAATCTAGGTTTATACTTGCTCAAAGTTTGGTTTAATGTAAGTTTGGAATCTAATAATTGCAGGAAATTACTATTCAATTTCTGCGAGGCTCGATCAATTGAAAATTAGACTCAATTAATCAAGAATCGTGGATCAGCAAGTTTTTGCAGAATTCTCAAACCAGCCCAAGCCCATATGACGTTAAGGGTTAAGTGTTTCATTTTAAGTATAAAATGAAAAACCCTAGCTATTTTTTAAATGGCCTTTGTTGAGTTGTGTGTTGAATCTTTTGTGAGATCTAAGAGGTGTTTACCTTCAAACACACACATAGAGCTATCAAGATCAAGATTTACATCGAGAACTTGATGGTTGTTTCAATTGCTGCATAAAGAAATTTCAAGAAGATCTAAAACCTTTGAGTGGAGTCTTAAGTCACAAGTAGGAGAATTTGTGGTTGCTACAGATCAGGAAAGAAGTAGTCTGTGGATTCAAAGTTGTCACATGGTCATGATAGTAAGTTTTCTACATGAGGTAACAATATGATGTTAGTGGTCTAAGTCTTAATATATAAATTTCAATTCTTTCATAGTGAATTTGTTTTTACCTTAAGGATAGCTAGGTTAAATCCTCCCTAGGTTTTTTACCAGTTTGGTTTTCTTGGGTTATCAGATCTGTGTGTTCTTTACTTTCCGCATTATATTTGTTTTACACATATTTGTTTAACCTAGATTTAATTAAAAACTTGTTAATCAACTTGGCTTTATATTAGGTTAAACATATTGTGTTAAGGGGTCTAAAATCTTAACATCTTCAGAATATTTTATAGAAATATTTCTTCTTCTTCTTCTTCTTCTTCTTTTTTTTTTTTTTTTTTTTAAGATTTTAACTTGTGTTGTTTGTTAGGTAGGATACAAAGTCACAACACCAGCTCGTCGGAATATTGGGAAGGTGAGTCAAATTTGTTTGCACCAACCATTGTACATCATTATCTATTCTACGAGGATAATGACGAGGGCACACATCTTAGTGCATACAATAGTACACATGCCAATGTGACAAGCACGCATTTGAGTGTACAAATATGTGCAATTGGGTGTGTGAAATAAATAGTCATTCTACAATCACCTACAATTTTTCATGTCACATTTCTAGGTGCGGGGTTATAGTTTTAACATTAATTCAGGAGCCATTGAATCACTGGAGCTTGATTCATTCGGAAACTCATGGGGGTTGGATATCATGGGCCCGTTCCCAACGACGGTTAGATAGTTAAAGCTCCTAGTAGTCGATATAGACTACTTCACCAAGTGGGTAGAAGCGAAACCCTAGCCACCATCAAAGAGAAGAATGTGCGAAGTTTTGTATGGAAGAACATCATTTATAGGTATGGTATACCTAGAGTGCTGGTCTTGGACAACGGGAAACAATTTGGCAACGACGCAATCGTAGACTTTTGCTTACAACTAGGGATCAAGAACCACTACTCATCATCCGCCCACCCACAGGCCAATGGACAAGTTGAGGTCACGAACCAATCCTTGCTCAAAATCATCAAGACTCAGCTCGAGGAGCAAAGGGTATATGGCTAGAATAACTACCAAGTGTTTTGTGGGCATACAAGACAACGGCAAGGATACCTACAGGGGAAACTCGGTTTCAACTAGCATACGAAAACGAGGCGATCATCTCGGCTAATAGGCCAAAAACGAATTGACTCCTTGTGATGAATTAATTGATTAATTAGCCAAATTTATTAATTAATCAAATTAACATGCAATGTATATGGTAGCACAAACAAATCACCAATTAAACTAAGTATGCAGTGAAAATTAAATTGACGCGGTGATCTGTTTACGAATGGAGAAAACCTACTCGGCAAAAACCCCACCGAGTGATTTTAAGGTCACCACTCCCGAGAATTCACTATTATCAAAACAAGCGGTTACAAGTAAAGGAATCCTAGTACCTTCTACCAACCTATAGTTGAGCCTTTACCCAATACCTAATTGGACTTGTTCTGTATTGACAATCTCTTCTTGTAATGCACGGCTCCCAATATGTGACTAACTAATTGTGCGGATCCTAGTACGCGACTTCAATCATCAATTAGAGAAGGTTGTTGGCTGCAAAGTTCTTCAGTTCATCCAGACGATGAAGATCAAGAAGATGCTTGGTTACAAAACTCTATGGTGCACAAACACAACAACTTCTTCACAAGAGAGATGAACTAGGGCAAATTCTCTCTAGTCACAATTTGCATGAACAAACTTTGCTCAACACTTGTGCAACTTGTGTCACCTTTGATGGCCCTTAAAATAATCCTTTTATATGTCTAGGATTGTGAGAAAAGAAAGCCCAAACACATAATCACGGATTGGAAGAAAACAAAACAGAAAAATCTGTTTTTCTTAAACCTCGACAGATAGCTATCTGTCGAGCCGTTGTCGAGCCACTGGGCGGGAACAACTTTTAAAGCTCGATAGATGCTAGTCATCGAGTTTTAATAATAGGCACTTTCTCGGCTTGAATCTTGGACAGACTTGCATGGCTTTAACACTTGATCTTGAAATAAGGTTTCTTGAAGTATTAAACACATCCTAGATCTATCCAAATATAAGTAAAGTGTGTTTTTTCAAAGGATTAGCCAATTACATAAAATAGTGACATATGTTCCTAACATGTGAAACACATATGTCCTAACACCTACTGAAGTGGGACTTACAAGCTACGGGGTAGGGAACCATGACGAAAGCAAGAATGATGAAGTTATGCGCCTGCAGCTTGATATGGTGGATGAAGTAAGAGCAATAGCCGAGCAGAGGTTAGCACAAGATGCCAGAATCTCATGGCCAAGCACTACAACTCCAAGTTCAGATACAGGGGACTTCCAGTTTGGAGATCTTGTCCCGAGAAAGGTGATGGGCACCACAAAAGACACCTCCCAAGGGAAGCTAGGACCTAACTAGGAAGGACCATATAGAGTTGCATCATGGCATAGGAAGGGAACCTACCATCCGGAGACACCGGATAAACAAAAGTTACATCACCCATGGAACACAGAGCACCAAAAGAAGTACTACTAGTAGACGAGCGATGACACTCCTTATTCCTAGTTTATTTTCTTTTAGTTTAATTTTTATTATACAGTTTCTTTTAAACCCAAGGGTAGGTTTTTTTTTTTTTTTTTTTAAGAACAATTTTTATGCATGAATTACCATAATAATAGGAGGAGTTATTTAGAAATGCCACATGTTTATATCTACATTTCTACAATATCAAGTCCACAAAGTGGACATGTTTCATCCTCAAAGGATGACTAATGATAAGTCCATAAAGTGGACAGATTCAAGTTATCAAGTCCACAAAGTGGACAGGTTTTCATTATTAATTACAAGTCCATAAAATGGACGGATTCAAGTTATCGAGTCCACAAAGTGGACGGGTCTCATCCCTAAAGGATGACTAATGGTAAGTCCATAAAGTGGATTCAAGTTATCAGAACCACAATGTGGACAGGTTTCATTCTTAAAGGATGACTAATGATGAGTCCACAAAGTGGACAAATTCAAGTTTCCAAGTCCGTAAGAGGATGGATTCATTATAAAAGGATGATTTGAAAACCTGTGAGGTCCATAAAGTGGATGGGTTCAACCACGTGTTGAAATAAAATCATGTCCATGGGTTCATGCACCTTTAAAAAAAAAAAAAATTAATTGGCCTAAGAAGTAGACGGAATCATGCCAAAAATAATAGCTCAAATTTACCAAGTCCTTAGCGAACAAATTTATCTTTTAACCAGTCCATAAAGTGGACAGGATCACCCCAATGAGATAACATAAGCTCACAAGGTGAACAAATCAAAGTGTGTTTGAACCTACAAGGCAGACGGATCCACCCTAACTATTGGGTCATATTCATGTAACCATAAACTGAGCAAACTCATCTATAGGAATAAAGACCAAAGTAGACGGACATTTTAAAACTGATCAATATACTACGAAAGCCCATAAGGGAGATGTCTAGACACAAAAAGCCATGGATAAATTAAACATAAATACTATTCTTAAAAATGTTTTTACATTTTGGCTAAAAAAAAAGAAAGAAAAAACTACTGGGATAAGGGAGACTTCTTCATCCTTTTCTTCCACAATCTACACGTCTTCAGGTTGACGAGTACCAGCCTCGACAAATTAGATTTGGCCTTCAATAGAAGCAGACTCTCCGTCACCACGAGGATCGTCAAGAAGGGCATCATCAACAAATAGCTCATTAGTGCTCTTGAAGTGGATTGGCCGAGCTGGGTCCGGGCTCAGGGCATCAATAGAAACATGTGACAAGTCCAGGTTTGGAAAAGAAGTTTTAACTTGATGGAGGCGGTCATCAAAGCCATCGGTGTAAGTGCCTCCAAGCACTGTCAGGTAGGCATTGGAATCACAGTACTCCGTGATCGCGTCTTCCTTCGCTTGGCGGAGCCGATCTTGGGCATCATTGATCTCTTTCTCCTTATCCTCCAAGACCTGCCTCGGCATTTACATGCCGCTTCTCCAGCTCACCTCTAACTTGCTCCGACAAAGCAAGCCTCTTCTCCTGAACTGTCTTCCAAGCCTTTAACTTAGCAAGCTTGTGTCCTCCATTGACCTTGCCTTTGCCCCGACACGTTCAAGTGCCGTCTCGTGGTTTAGGCAATGGCCCATCAACCCTTTCATCATTAACATCACCGGAAAACAAAAGAGGGTTTAGAACCAAGGAAGTTGAAGGAAAGAGAAAGAGAAAGGAGACGGGTGCAGTTACCTACGCAATGCTAAAAAGACCCGTCTCCCCTATTGCTTTGGTTGCGTGGTTGCTTAAGTCCTCATAGTCGTTAGCTGTGATGATGGACGAAAAACTGCTCTAGTGCATACCGAGAATCCTCATAGAGGAGGTTGGGTAGTTTTTCGATGACGGGAACATGACCCATCATGAGCCCCTTGCCCTCCCTTGGCCAAGCGGAGTTGTTGTCTTCTTAGGTTTAGCCTTTAACTCGACAATTGATTTAGGTGCCACTTTGGGCTTTTTTGGAAGACGATTAGTCTTCTCTCGACGATTTCCTCTTGGCGCACAGGTTGGCCACACCTGTCCCCTAAGGGAGTTAACCCCCTTCTTGTTTTTCTTTGCGCTTTGCTACTTAATGTAGGCATATCTTTTGTTGTCTTCCATTTTTGCACAAAGGTGAATGGATATAATGAGTTGGATAATTTAAAAGCAAAGAAAGAAACCAACATATTGGGCGATGGACTTATGATGTTGGCGAACTTGACGGTCGTAGCGATGAGTGGTCTGTTGTGGGCTTTGGTCCGTCACAATACCAATGGAGAGTACCTAAGTTAACTAGTTTAGCTCACATCCTCTTTGACAGCTTGGTTTTGTTGAAATTTTTTTCCAAAAAACTCCACTACTCAAGTGAGACTTGAGGACGGTCCCAAGCTGCAAAAGGAGGCGGTTAAAGTTACAAGTAAAGCCAACATAATTATACACCTAAATACAGATGGATGCATACTAGACGGGGGCATTATACCCCATGTCTTGTCAATGAGCATGCACTCTTGGTCACTAGGGTGACACATCCACTCGTCACCTTCCATAAAAAAATAGCGATTCTTCCAGTTCTTGTTTGAGTCGAGGGTGTCACACACGACCCTCAACAACGAGCTCCTGGGCACAAAACTATACATGCCTTTGGCTTGACGATCTTAGTAAGACGATTACAGTGAAAAAAATCTTCCACCGTCAACCTACGTGCCTCGTCGGACATGGCCCCGTACAAAACATCTATGCCAAGGAAAACCCTCTAGGCGTTTGGGGCAATTTGAGTGATGGCTAACCCTAAGTATTGCAGGAGGCAATGGTGGAGAACACTCAATGGGAATCTGAGCCCTGCTTTTAGCATTTGCTCATAGATTTTGACACCTTCGACACCCTTGTAATAACACTCCTCCAATTTGTAGGGTAGATGGAAGGGTATGTGGACAGGTATTTGGTACTTATCCCTAAGTGTATTGAAGTGTGATTGTTTGATGGTAAAAATGAAAATGTTGATCGTCCATAAAGGAAGTATTATAAACTCCCTATGTCCATCGGGACCTATGACGGATTGGGTTGGGGGTTCAGCACCATATAGCCCATCGGTAGAATCACCCTCTGACCTATCCGTGTCCAAATCCTCATCCCTTGTGGAAGGTAAGGTGGTCGATGGATTCCTCTCGTCACTTGAGGTGCTAGGGTCATTCCAACTTGACAAGAACACCTCATCGTAGCCCGCCCCCTCGTGGACACACAATTGTTCACTCAACGCACTAGACATCGGTCACCTACACGTGACAAGTAAAATGTAAGACACCGACAGATCTACATAGACGACAGGTGTGCAAAATTTTAGAAAATAGCAAGGGAATTCAACAAAAAGGTGAAAAATAGTTACCGGTTAAAGATGAGCAACATGAGAGGTGTAGATGACGGGCGCACCAAGTGGACGGTATGTTGGTTTATCAAAGGAGGCGTAGCACTCGATCGTGAATTCGCTAAAGAAAGTAAAGAATGAGAAGTAAAGAAGCAGGTTTATATAGAGGGGACGACATGTAAGATGAAAGGATGCTTCGTTCCAAGAGATTAACCACTAAAGAAACGCCACGTGTCCCTACGACATTAATGACCCTAGGCTAGCTTGACAATCTGAGCGTGCCTCTTAAGAGATGAGTCAAATCGTCACTCCACGGATCCATCCAAAAGGGGTGACAAACCCATGGAGTGAGGGGCAAATCAAGAGTGCAAAATTTGGGATGACGAATCCATTTAAGTAGGCCTAATTGTACTAGACTGGTGGGCTAACGGGGATAAGGCAAAAGAGGGTGATTAGATGGAAGGGACACATGACAGATGGACTCCTCCCCAAAATAGATGAATAGTCCCTCGATATGGGTGGATTCAAGTCACATAAATATAAGGTAGACAGATACTAAAGCCATATGTTACATGGATTTGCATGGGCTCCAAGGAATCCTAAATGGAAATAACTTGCATCCCACGGTTAACCCTAACCAGCAAAATCCCAAATTGAGAAGGATCTCGTAATATACGCATAATTATGATAATCTTCCCCATAAGGAAATACCTTCCTACGCAAGAAATGGAGATCGGTTCTGTTAGGTTCTAAAGACTTAGGTTTTTATGTATTTAGAACTCTAATGTATATTGTTAGCAAACCATGATCAAAACAATATGCTTAGTCGTGTTTAGACTTGCTCAAAGTTGGTTCATTTATGTAAACTTGGAATAAACTGTTGCATAAGTTATTTAAGCTTCTCGGCTGGTTTGATCGATCGAAGCTTAGGCTTGATCAATTGAAAATCGGGTCAGAGGCGTTTTTTTGTAGAATTCCAACTCAGCCCTAGTTTGTTTAAAACGTTTAGGGTTTTCTAATTTGCCCTAGGTATAAAAGGCAAACCCTAGCCACGTTTTAGTGTTGTTCATATTTCTGTTTGTGTAAATATCTTGTGAGATCTGTGAGGAGCTTTCCTTTACATAAGCTTAGGATTATCAAGAAGGAGATTTCTTCAAGGGCTTAATGATCGTTCAGTTGCTGCCATAAGAGCTTAAAGAAACACAAGCGAGTGTGCTTGTACTTGCTAGAGAATCCAAGAAAGAAGAAGTCCGTGGTTTCGGAGCTTGTGGTCGTGTTAGTAAGTTTCTCTTGGTGGGTAGCAATAGGATGTTAGTGGTCTAAATCCTGTTGAACAATTTCGATTCTTTCATAGTAAATTCAGGTTTACCTTGAGGATAGCTAGGTTAAATCCTCCCCAAATTTTTACCGATTTGATTTCCTAGGTGATCATATTATTGTCTTATTTATCTTTCCGCCACTTTGCATGATATGATTATTTGATTGTGATAACCTAGATTTGGAATTTGGACTAAGTAACAACTTGGCTAATTACCTAGGTTAATCCAATTGTGGTTTTAAGGGGTCTAAAAACTATCAAGTGGTATCAAGGCGTAGGTTGCTCTCTTGTTGTTGATCTTTTGATCACCGAGCTGATTCTTGACCCCTATTGTCATGGAACACGGACACTCTCTTGTTATTCCTCTTCACTTTAATGGGAATAATTATGCTTATTGGAAAGTAAGGATGAAAGCATTTTTGAAATTAATTGATGAGAGAGTCCGGAACTCCGTCAAATACGGATGGGAGAAGCCCACTACTCCTGTTAGTGAGTAGCAAACTTCTCAAAAAGAAGCAGCCACGTTCAATATCAAAGTCGTGAATGCTATCTTTAACACTATTTCTATGAAGGAATTTAAGAGAATCTCTAATATTGAGGTTGCTCATTTTGCTTGGAATATCCTCCGGACTATGCATAAAGGCATAAAGGTCATCAAAATCAACAAATTGCAACAATTAACTTCTAAATTTGAAAGCATTAGGATGTCTGATGATGAATTTTTTGACGAATTCTATGCTAAACTTAATGATATTGTTAATTCTATATATAACTTGGGTGAAATCTATAATCAACCTAAAATTATTAGGAAGATTCTTAGATCTTTGACTGAAAATTTTAGACCTAAGGTGACTGCCATCAATGAAAGCAAGGATGTGGACTCCATTTCGGTTGATGAACTTGTAGGATCTCTTCAATCCTATGAGTTGGACCTATCTAAAACTACCAAATCTAAATCAATGGCTCTTAAGTCAGTTGATGATGTTGATGTTGGTGGATTCGATGATGAGCTTGAGCTCCTTTCTGAGATTGTTTGCCTTGCCAAGAACTTCAGGAATTTCCTTAAAAACAACAATAGAAGGGCAAGAGATAAGAACACTGCTGAACTTAGAAACTTTAGGAAGAATGATCCCATTAAGGTTAACAATACTGATAAAACTAGAGAAAAAGAAGGTTAATCTTCTAATAATTCTATGGGTCCCTAGTGTTTTGGATGTCAAGGGTATAGTCACATGAAATTTGAATGTCCTACCTACTTGAAGTCTAAGGGTAAGGCTATGGCTGTAACCCTTAGTGATGATAAAGTTTCTGATGATGAGTCTAGTTGTGACGAAGATGGAAACTTCATTGCTTTCACTACTACTACTGTAGTCAATGAAAGCATATCTGTTGAAGAGAGAACCCTTCGATGGGGAACTCTCTGAGAACGTAGATCTTCAAGAAGCCTACAATAAACTTTGCAAAATTGTTGCAAAGGATGTTATGAATGTTGAATTAGGCTTGAAGAAAATTGCATTTGAGCTTGATAAAAAAAAAATTTGCTTGTAAAACTGTTTGATGCCAATGAACTTTTGAACAATGTGAAAACTGAGAATATGCTATTGCTTGATAAAGTAAAATCTTTGGAACTTGATTTATTTGTTGCTAGATCTGCTAGTTCTAAACTTGATCAAATGCTGAGTGTTCAAAAGTCTCTTTCTGACAAATCTGGATTAGGTTTTGTTGAAAGCATCTCTGTGTCTACTCCCCATTTTACAACCTTTGTCCCTTCATCTTCTTCTCAACCTTCTGTGAGTGAAACTGTCAAACCCCCTGTGAATGAGGTTGTCAAACCCATAGAAGTTTCACCATCTAGGAAGATTAGGGTTGATCTAAAAGAGTCTAAACCTAAGCAGCCTACCCTTTCTAAGGACAAGTCACATGATAAGCCTGGATGGGTTTGTCATTTTGTGGGAAGTCTAGACACATTCATCCAAACTATTACAAGTCGCAAGTCGCTAAGAGAGCAAACAAACCAAAAGTACATGTGCTTCAAGCACAAGATCCTATGGTACTAATTGGTGAATTGGCAAAGACTTTAAACCTTTATTCCAATCCTAGAGTTGGTAATCATTCCCATGTGAATAAGAACTCCAATGCTCGTGGTGCATCTAAAAAGTTTTGGATGCAAAAGGCTCAATCTAGTTGAGTCCTTCCGACATGGTCCTTATGCTTCATTGCTATTCTTTGTGACCATTGTTCTTTGGTTTTTGTTTTCTTTGTTTCTAGGATTTGCATTGCATAACATTCATGCATTTCATTCTAGGTTGTTCCTTTTAATTATTAAAAATAAATAAATAAATAAATAAAAAAAAGGAAAAAAGTAACCAAATTATGTTTTGCACTATTTTCTTGGTTTTTGAAAACAAGGTTGGTCAATTTATTTTCACATAACATGTCTTTTGTACCTTGTTTAGCTTGGATGAACTTATTTATTGCACTTTACTAGTTTGAGCTTTGTAGTGCATGTTGTGTGGGAAAGATGTTTATGGTTTTGATTACTTTGTCTTGATCTTGAAGTCACATGTCTTTGACTGTCGGACTTGAACCTTTAGAGAAAGACATAAATAACCATCTCACCACTGTTCACTAGCCAATCATGAACACCTTAGTGCATATCATAAGATTTTATGCTCGAGAAAGTATAGCACATGCACAAAAAGATCATAAGGTGTAGCCTCGGTTTAAATGCTAAAATTGGTGTGTATATTATTGGACTTAATGTTAAATCTATCAAATAAAATTGGTGTGTACATTATCCCGACTATTTTTAATAAGTTTCTGAATAATTAAAATTTGTGTGTATAATATGAGGCAAAATCAAGAAACTTACATGATTTGCAAACTTATGATCTAGAAGATGTGGAAGTTATATGATGTAACTCTTTTGGTAATAGTCTCTTTCAAATTCTATATGATGGATTTTGTAGACTTTGTGATTAATTACTATACTCATATCACACCTTACATGTATCTCAAGTTTTTGCTAGTTGCACACACTACACAAGTTACTCTTTGCTAAACATTGTACATGTTATTGTGTGTGTCTTTGGCCTGACCAACCAAGTTTGTAAACACCTTGAGTTTTATGCAAAACTGATTTGATGACTGAAAATTTTTGGAGAATATAAGAAATTTTAACTTTGGGAAAATTTGGCTTAAATCCTTGTTTTTGAAAATCATATCATCACATATTCATGCATTTTGTTCATCAATTTCAATGCTTTGAGTTGTTCCTAAATTTTTTTTCAAAAACTGTTTTTTTCCTCAAATTTTGTGAGCCTCTACCAATTTCGATTGATCAAATCTAATTTTCAATCAATTGAAATTCTTTTAAAATTGTTCAAGGAAGCCTCTGTCTGTTTCGATTGATCTAACTTGTTTTTCGATCAATCGAAAGTGTCTTTGAAATTGTTTTAAAATTTTTGAGAAGTCTCTGTCTGTTTTGATCAATCGAAACTGTTTTTCGATCAATTGAAACTCGTGAATCAGGTTTTTAAAAAATTAGATTTGACTTGTTCAAACCACTTTTTCAAAACTTTCTCTCTCTCTCAAACTCGGCATGGCTCCACAGAGAATTTTTTATCATTTTCCTCCAAAGTTTTTGCTAAGTTTCTCTCTCCCTAAGTTGGAATGTCTATATTACCCTTCCTTTTGCATTGATTTTCACATTTTCATGCATTATCTCATGGTTTTTGGGTAATTTTCGAACTATGCACTCTTTGGGATTTTTGATTAATCAAGCCTTGTTTTATGAATTTGATCAATGGGTTCTGTTGCTACAATGATATATTTATGATCTATGTTGGTTAATTTGATCAATTTGGGGATTTATGAAAAATAAAAAATTCTAGGGCTTGTATTGAACCCGAATTGAGGATTTTGTTCAAATTGGTTTCAATTGATGAAATTGGCTTGTTGAATTGATGAAAGTGGTCATTATTTTCTGAAATCTATCTTGTATGATGATCAATTGGTCAATTTGTACAAATTAATCAAATGGTTTTTCAAATATTTTGGGGTTTTTGTTAGAAACTCTATGCTCAAGCCAAATTTTGTGAACTTGATCTAAATTTGAACTTAATTTCACTGCATTAGGGCATGCATCATGTCATTTAATCTGTTCATGCATCATATAGATTTTTGTTCTATATTTTTTTGTGCTAACTTGTAGTCTACCTTTGGTTTTTGTTTTATCTTGCTTTGTGTCTTTATCCTTATCCTAGCACTATGCCTAGGAAAACTAGAGCCCATAGGACCCCTTCCACTTCCTCCGAGTCTCCCTCTAGGAGTGAGGTGTTTAGGAATGACAAAACCTTTGAGAAACTGAATCGTAAGCGTAAGATATGTGCCTTAGATGAGGTTGATTCGGCCATTAGGGCAAATCTTGAGTCTAGAGGTTGGTTGTCCCTATTAGAGATAAATCATCCACCCCGATCGCCCCGATTAGAGAGTTCTTCTTGAATCTCTCTTGCCACGTCTATGATTCCAACACCTTTGTTAGGAGTTGGATACGAGATGTTGAGTTCACCATTACTCCTCGAGTAGTGGCTGATGCTCTTGGGGTTCTGATCGTCAGGGAGCCCGACTATCCTTATGATGAGTTTCCACCCTTAGATGTCGTCATGTCATACATCATTAGGTCTTCTATCCAAGAGGGTTCTGATCTTCGGATCACATTCGCCGAGCTTATTAAAACGCTTATCTTTTCTTTAGGATAGCGTGTCATTCTTTGTGGCCCATTTCTCATCTCCACACCATCCTTCTTGAGCGATGTGTGTTTTTGTATGCTTTTGTGTCCGGTGCGTCTATCGCCTTTCCACATCTGTTTCTTCGTTTTTTGAACGAAGTTCATAGGAGTTTTGCCGTAGGGCATGCACTTATTCATCCTATTTTCATTCATAGGATTTTGTTGTATCTTGGTTTAGATAGTTTCCCTTCTGGTGAGCCTGTTCATGTTGTAGCTCCCATAGGTGCTACCTTCCTTAGGCAGAGGGCTGCTCACTTGAGAGTTGATCCTATGCGTCCTATAGGTGCGTCATCTGGTGTTGTTCCCCCTCCTCCCTCTTCTACAGAGTGCTTTGATGTTGCTTTGAGGTGTCCGGTGTTGCTACTAATGCTGATGTTCCTCCACCAACTACTTCGGATGATTCAGATATTCAACGTACATTGGATCATGTCTTGACCGTTCAAGCGGCTCATGGACAGATTTTGGTGGACGTGCTCGATGAGATCCATGCTTTGTGCACAGAGTTGGCACGATTTTGACGATCTTCACCGCCACCTCCTTTTGATGATGGATTTTGATTGCCCTTTGGCATTCCGTCACAAAAAGGGGGAGTACATAGTTAAGCACTTGTAGAGTTTTGTTTTTCGGGGGAGAGTATTTTTGTTGATTGAAGCTTGTGGAGTTTAGATTGTATCTAGGTGCTTCACATTGTATTTTATCTTTTTAGCTCTTGCCATATTTTTGTTGGGATATTCATGTTAGGGGGAGATATTTTTTTTGCTTTATATTTTTCTTGTTTTAACTGCTTATTGATTTATATTTATGAGTTTTTCATTGATATATGTCTTTGTTGTGTGTTGTTTGAAATCAAGAATTTATTTTGTTTACTTGTATTTTCCACACATGCGGTTATGCATTTTGTTTGGTGTTTTAGGAAATATACAAGTTGATTCAATTGAGTTCTTTGTCTACATTTGCGACTGATGGATAGTAGTTAGGAATGAATTTTTTTTATGAGCATTATTTTTGTAAAGGGCTTTTCTTTGTAAACTTTGAGCTTTTAATTGTGTTTTGTCACGGATTGCCAAATGGAGAGTTTGTTAGGTTCTAAAGACTTAGGTTTTTATGTATTTAGAACTCTAATGTGTATTGTTTGCAAACCATGATCAAAACAATATGTTTAGTTGTGTTTAGACTTCCTCAAAGTTGGTTCATTTATGTAAAGTTGGAATAAACTGTTGTAGAAGTTATTTAAGCTTTCAGGCTGGTTCGATAGATAAAAGCTTAGACTCGATCAATCGAAAATCGGGTCAGAGGCGTTTTTCTGCAGAATTCCAACTCAACCCTAATTTGTTTAAAACGTTTAGGGTTTTCTAATTTGCCCTAGGTATAAAAGGCAAACCCTAGCCACGTTTTAGTGTTGCTTATATTGCTGTTTGTGTAAATCTCTTGTAAGATCTGTGAGGAGCTTTCCTTTACACAAGCTTAAGATTATCAAGAAGGAGATTTCTTTAAGAGCTTGATGATTGTTCATTCTTTGCCATAAGAGGTTAAAGAAACACAAGCGGGTGTGCTTGTACTTGCTAGAGAATCCAAGAAAGAAGGAGTCTGTGGTTTCAGAGCTTGCACGTGGTCGTGTCGGTAAGTTTCTACTGGTGGGTAACAATAGGATGTTAGTGGTCTAAGTCCCGTTGAACAACTTCGATTCTTTCATAGTGGATTCAAGTTTACCTTGAGGATAACTAGGTTAAATCCTCCCCAGGTTTTTATCGGTTTGGTTTCCTAGGTGGTCATATCATTGTCTTATTTATTTTTCTGCTACTTTGCATGATATGATTGCTTGATTGTGATAACCTAGATTTGGAATTTGGACTAAGTAACAACTTTGCTAATTACCTAGGTTAATCCAATTTTAGTTTTAAGGGGTCTAAAAACTATCAAGTTCTACACTACTATAAAAATCCAAAGCCCTCAGAAAACAAGGTATGCATAATTCACCTCAGCTCTAACACTCTAGAGTTGTAAAAAGATTTTTAACTTAACCTTTGGAGAGTCTTTGGCCGGTACCACACCGGTACTCTCCTAAGGTCTTCCTGTTTTGTGTTGTGTAGGTGTTGTCTTGAGCACTTAAGGATTGTGTAACTTACTAACGATTTTCGGCATCATTAGATATCATATGCACATCAAGTTGAATCATGTTAACTCTCTCTCTCTCTCTCTCTCTCTCTCTCAATTTATATTTTTCATTACTTTTTAACATGATATGAAACCCTTCTTCTCGTCCTTCTCCTTTTTTCTAGGCTTCTAGCATTCCTTTCTGGTAATGAATCGCTCAAACAACATTCCTACAATCGAGTAAGCATTGTTCCTCTAGAAATCTCGACCTTCCAAGTATGTTTTTGAGTTTCTGAGCACACCACTTGAAAGTTGAAAGAACTAAAATGGATTTATAAAATGCCACAAAATCATCCTAATAAAATAATTAATTAAACATCAAATAAAATTTAATTATTTAGTAGAGCAGTCCATAAAATTTCTAGTTGTGTGTAGGTGCCTCATAGTCATACCTTCCCACGTTTACCTAATTCTTTGGAGCTCATATTTTGTGTAATATAGGCTAATTTACCTTATTCATGGAGTTAATTAAATTAATTTAACGGATTTTTATTTCTTATTTTATGTTCTTTAATTTCGATTTTGAATTTTTTTAAAAGGCGATCATTTTCAAATAAATCCAATTATTTTTTGAAATAGCCCTCGGAAGCTTCAAATGATGGTATCTAGAAGTCTATATTTTTCTCTCTCTCTTCTTATTCCCTTAGTTTATCTAAATACACATTCTAAAAGACATTTTCTTTTCATCTTTCATATCATTATCGTTCCCTTACTCTTTCTTTTCCCTTATCTTTTTTACATTCCCTTCCATCTCCCCATGTACACCTAAACATAGTGTAAGGCTTAACGAGCGAAGCTACGTGGGTGTTGCGGGATGGATTTGCCATCACATTGCTATAAAAGAAAAAAGGACTAAATATGAGCAGTGCCTCAAATATGATTCAACAATCAACATGTAAGATATAAATTACAACAAATTCATCCAATAATAATTAAAAAAAAAAAGAAGAGAGAGAGAATATATTACAGTAACACAAACTCAGCAATCCAAAATACCAAGTTCCATCCAATCTATCTACTCGAATCCCAAATGCATGTTATTTACGTGTTGAATGGACGAAAAATAAATCAACAAGACAGCAAGCATGGGGCCCCCTATTGTCAACATCAACGTTTATAAAAGTTTATTCACAAGTCCCAGTCAAAAGCATGTCTGGAAATCTCCTAGCTACTACAGTAAAAATGTTTTCAGGCTCCAAAAATTTGATAATTTCAAATTATACAGAATTGGAAACATTTCTAATCCTACTATAGCACCGCTGGCTTACACATTTCTAGATACCTTTCACCGACTACTGAAATTGATAAAGTCTAGGTCTTGCCGTCTAGGGACAAAATTTTAGTGTTACAATTATTTTTTGTTACAATCTTAATGTGGGCGACTGTAAATAAAAGTAAGAATAGATAACTATAGGATATTGTATCCAGAAAAATTGGGCATCTTCCACACTGCAATATAAAGAAGGAATCTTATATGTTAATCTCAAGCGCTAGATACTTTTCTTTTCAATTAAGGATAATTTGAGAATTGATAAGTATTAAAATTGTAAATTACTAAATTCCTTAACAACTAGTTAGATAAAATAATAATTCTTAAATATTCCTAAAATGTAGTGACACTCTTCTCACATTCGTGATGAATCTCACTAATTAAATTTATAATGAAATTAACCATGAACATGAAAGGATTAAACACTACATATATAACTGTATTCCAAGAATAGTTAATAACTTTCCAGAGCCAAGACCACCATAGTTTTTCTTTTCTTTTCCGTGGACTTAAAATTAAGTAACAAGGACTTTTTAGGTGGTGTTAATCAATCTTATTGGATCTCTCTCTCTCTCTCTCTCTCTCTCTTTTTTTTTTTTTTTTTTTTTTTTTTTTTTTTTTTTTGGGGTAAAAAAATAGTTTGAATGAAAAGCAAAGTATAAGTCTATAAGCCTCTTCTGTACATGCATTATTGCCTTTCCCGTTTATGTCTATATTTTCGTCTCATGACTAGGAGAGCATGAATTTTGATAAATCATAATCGGTGAATGACATTCTAGTTATTGTCTAACTCTTTGCCTTGTGCATGGAACAATCGTTACGCAAGAAACTTGATTTTGTCTGAATCATTAGAGATTTAGAGTGTAGAAAAAGTTAATTACTTTGTATTAGGCATATCAAACTTTATGTGGGTCTCAAGATTAGAATGCTAGCAAAAAAGTCTACCGCCATATTGTAAACGTGTGGGGGCTCAGATGGCTGTGGAAATTCTCCGTCCTATGGCATTGCAATGTATGTTCTTCTTTTCACATTAGTCCTAGTGTAAACTAACAGATATTGCTCAACTTTAGACGTATTAACTAAACATGGATAAGAGTAAAAATTTAAAAAGAGAAGGTAAAAAAAGGGAGTAAAAATTACAACCAATGGTGGTGGACTAAAAAAATAACAGTACGGTTCTTTTTACATTAGCTGTTTCTTTAAGTTCATGTGTTTTTCTGACATAAAAATGTTCAGATTTATATTCCATTTCACATTATTACTTAATTTTTAAATTTGTGGATTAAAGTTTTAAGCTTTTGAAATTGTTTTAGTTTGAAAATGAAACTCCTATTTATCTCTTTTTATGTTATTATGGGCAATAAGAGAGTAGAGAAAACGTGAAAACTATCAATAAAATATTGTGCTTCACTTAATTGATTCGTTTGAATTTCTAATAATTACTTTTCCACTCAAAACAAATTGATTTATAAACATGCCGTGAAATGCATAATTTAATCAATAGGTTTTTTTAATTTCTTTGTTTCGTTACTATCCAAAATAAAGTAAATTAATAACAGAGAAAGAAAGAGGCTTCAAATCGAGCCAGTTTCATATATTTCGGATTTTAATGGAAAAAATTAAAATCTTAGGATCTAATGAAATAATGAATCATCATATAAACCTTGGGCTTTTTTATGTAATCTCCTCATACTTTTATTATTCTAGGAAGAAATAATGACAACTAAAACTACACGCCAGAACAAGCTAATGACAATCAAATTAACTCTTAATAACAAATAGCAAAACTATAAAGATGTTTCAAAAAGATAAAACCGCGATATTTTTCTTATCGTTTTCAGTTGTTGGAGCCACTTTTGAATTTTTTGCAGCAGAATATAAAGTAGTACAAACTACTCACACAGTTATTGATTTTGTTTGTTTTTAGACCCCTTAAAATACAAGTTGTTTAACCTAGTTATTTAGCCAAGTGATTACTTAGGTAAATTATTCAAGTCTAGGTTAACACAAGTAAATCATATCAAGTAAACAATGCAGAAAATAAAGAATACAACGATATGATAACTCGGAAAAACCAAACCGGTAAAAAACCTAGGGAGGATTTAACCTAGCTATCCTCAAGGTAAAACCGATCCACTATGAAAAAATTGAAGTTTTACAATAACGACTTAGACTACTAACATCCTATTGCTTTCTTGAGTAGAAAACTTAATACCACGACCACGTGACAGCTCCGAGTCCACGGACTACTTCTTTCTTTGATTCACAGCAACCACAAGTACTCTCACTTGTGTTTTTCTTTAAGCTCTTTATGCAGCCATTGAAGCGATCACTAAGCTCTTGACATCAATTTTGATCTTGATAACCCTAAGTGTGTATGAAGGCAAATGTCTCTAGATCTCACAAGAGATTCACACACACAATATAAACAACAACCTAAAAACGTGGTTAGGGTTTTTCCTTTTATACTTAAGACAAAACATAAAACCCTACACGTTATATAGGCTTGGACTGAATTGGAAAATTTTGCAGAAAAACATTTTGCACTAGCTTCGATCAATCGAGCCTTGCAAAAAATGAATAGTAATTTTTTGCAATTACTCGATTCCAACTTCACAATAAACATACTTTGAGCAGTCTAAATCTAGACTATAAGTTTTGATCATGGTTTACCAACATTACATATTGAAGTTCTAAAACATTTAGATCCTAAATCCTTAGAACCTAACACATTTATAAAAGCGTTGGATGAATCCTAAAAATTATTTTTAAAAGGGAAGATAAATAAGCTTACTGAGAATAAAGACTAGTACATAATATGTATTTTGATTTGAAATTTATGTGAATTTTGCAATCAAGTTATAGAAAAATAAGGACAATGCTTGGATGAAGTCTTTAGCATTGACAGCTAGAGCGTTATTTGCTAGCTATATCCAATAAAGATAAAGTTTGGGTACAAACTTGGTTGTAGCCAATTACTATAATTCCACTTAATATCTTTTTATTAGATGTGAATTTTGACAAATCCACCATTAAATAACATTTGTCTTTTATATCCTTCATGTTTGTAAAATTTCTTGAAGATCGAAGATCAACAAATATGTCATTAATTAAATGTTTAGATTATAAATTTTTGTAATCTAAAATTATGAATAAAAAATAAGTTTATGGATCAAATAATAAACAATATTAGATTGGCATGAAATTTAATATGCGTGTTAAGAATATAAAGAACATATAATTTAATAATTAGAATTTCAAAATATTTAGCCATGGTTTTTTTTTTTTTTTTTTTTTTTTTTTTTTTTTTTGTGTGTGTGTGTGTGTGGAAGTTGTAGTTTTTGGCTAAAACTAAGTTTGTAACCAAACTTTCTCCACCCAATAAAACACATTTAACTTTAATTTGCTTTGGAGAGTTATATATATATATATATATATATATATATATATATATATATATATATATATATATATCAGACTCTTATAGCTGGCATAAAATTTTGGCTAATAATGTTCATTACACACTAACTATGATAGTCTAGCAAATAACAGGCAATTGCTTTACACACACTTTGGATTAAACAAACAAAAAGACCCCACTTTACATAGAATGAGATTCTTTCCATTTCACTTTAAATGGAGAGAATGCATTTCAAAATTAAAATTTTATTTTCTAGATTTAACAACAAACAATATATTAAGTTATTTAAAATTTTAAATAATGTAAATTAGATATTCCTGTAAAAGTTTAATTGTTAATCTAAACCATAAAATGTATTTATTTTAAATGAAGAGGACACACCCATTTAAAATACAGTAAATATGTTTTATATTAACTATAAATTAGGGTGTCAATGTTTGACCCAACCCGCAAACACAACACGAACCCGACACGGGTTTTTTCGGGTTAGGGTTAGGCCTTAATGGGTTTGGGTCATAAACGGGTCGACTCAAAAGCGACACTATAAGAAACGTGTCATAAACGGGTCAACCCGCATAACCCGCAATAGACATGTTTGACACGCCAATTTATTTGTATCAACCTAAAATGACCTACTTAACACAACCCATTTACCTCGTATAACAAATAAATATTTATTTTATTTTAGATTTGTCAAATACCTTTTATATCCAACATATATTTTAAATTTAAAAAGAAAAATGAGTAATTACAAAATTTTATAAGGGATATAATTGGAAAATGAAACTTTACAGACCCTAAAACTACTAATACTTTTTTTCTTTTCTTTTTTGACATAGAACTTTCACAAATGAAATTGGATGAGCTTGTGGAAGATGTTATGAATTTGGACATCAACAAAGAATCTATAGATGATAATTGTGGTCATAGTTAGGATTAGTCTACTGTTTGCTCAAATTCTTTTAATATTGATACTTAGCATTTGACGAGTTCCAATGATATTATATTTTTGTTGAACTATGTTATTTTATTTTTGTTAAACTTTGTTATTTTGAATATGGGTTGAAATGTATACACTTCTTTTGGAGTGTAAAGAACTTATTTCTAGATGAATGTTATATTTTTGTTGAACTATATTATTTTGAATGTGGGTTGAAAACTTGAAGTGTATGCACTGCTTTTTGGGATGTAAAAATAAAATTATTTCTAGATGAATCTTATATTTAATATTATGCAGATTGAAATGAGTTATGTTACATTTGTGTCAACCCAACATGACTTATTTATTAAGTGTGTTAAATGGATTGGGTCAGGTCAACCCGCCTTATTAACAGGTCGGGTTAGGGTTGAAAGATCATGACACGATTATTAAATGGGTTGAGCCATTTAGTCGAATACTCTTACCTCGACACGACACGAACCCAACACGCTAACCCGAATTGACACCCCTAACTATACACGTATTATGGCCCCTTTTAATTCTTTTTCATTCCTTAGGTTGACTCGGAGTCGGGGCATGTGAAATGCATGCCATGACAATGCAGGCAGAGCTCTTTTATAAATATATGAGAACTCTAGTGCCATAACCACAAAACTAGCGAGAAAGCCCTTCTTCTTTCTCTGCTTCTTTATATCATCATCATGGCTCCTTTTTTTTCCATCCCATCAATTCTCACCACCATTAAGTTCTTCCTGTTATTTTTCACTTCTTGTGGGAATGGTCTCTGCTCAGTTGTCCTCTACTTTCTATGCAACATTATGCCCTAATGCCCTTTCCACCATTAAATCAGCTGTAGACTCTGCAGTGTCAAGTGAGCCACGCATGGGAGCATCCTTGCTCCGTCTTCACTTTCATGACTGCTTTGTTAATGCAAGTCATCTCTCTCTCTCTCTCTCTCTCTCTCTCTCTCTCTCTCTCTCTCTCTCTCTCATGAATGCTTTGTTTTTAGAACTCACCGAAATCTTTAAGTTATATGTTTGACTTCTCAAGGTTATATACATATTGGCGTGTGTTTTTTTTTCACTTATTTCGCATTACCTCATATCTAGATTTTCTCTTATTACTTTGTTTTTGGTCCTGTTTTCCCTTGCTCCTTCTTGCCTAGAGTTGTTGATGCTATGAGGAAGGATGATTGCTCTCAATTGCATTGTGTTTCATGTAATAATGTTAGAAACAATTTTTTTTTTTTTCCATAATATATTAAGATGATAAGTTATGATTGAAAAAACGTAATTTCATATGGGTCTATTAGTAATACTATTTTTATCCACTAATCACAACAAATCATATAACTCAGTTGTAAACAATATTATATAGACATATTATTTGATAGTGACAACTTTGGAATAAAAGCCATGGGACCAAATGCTGCTAAAGTTTCCTTCAAAATAATTGTAAAATTTGCAATGGCTTCTTTTTGCATAATAATCTAATTGTACGTCAAGACACTGATGGCTAACATTGGCTAGCTAGCCTCTTAATAAAAGAGATTGTAGCAGTCCCGGGTTCAAGTTCGTCACTTTTGGCAAGGCTGCTTGTTAAGTTTTATATTTCACATTCTATATATTGACATAATAATATTGTATTATAAGCCATATAAAGTCATTTAATTCTTCGTATGTTGAGACATGTAACCATATATACATGGGTGCATTTCTACAGAGAATTGATACTTTAGACTGTAGTTGCTGTAAACTTTATTACATAAAACTTATAAACTATTGTTTTAACTTTTAAATACAATATATATATATATATATATATATATTTATATATTTTAATTGTATGATTTAAAATAACTCCAATCATTTTCATTTTTAAATCATATATATTGTAAACCTTTATAATAATAATTGATAATAACTTTAATATTTTCCTTTGTGATGAGACACACAATAAGATTCCTTTAACGCAACATAAATAAATAAATAACGAATTTGAACATTGTGTAACAGGGGAGTGATGTATCGGTCCTTTTAGACGACACTTCAACTTTCACCGAAGAGAAAACAGCTGGTCCCAACAATAATTCACTAAGGGGATTTGACGTAGTAGACACTATCAAATCTCAATTGGAAAATATTTGCCCTGGTGTTGTCTTGAGCTGACATTTTAGCCGTTGCTGCGAGAGATTCCGTTGTTGCAGTAAGAAAAAAGTCACAACTTCACATTATTTATGAATTTTAATTTGAACCATAATATTATAGGGAAATCAACGTCTTGTTGTTTTGCTGTCATTTTCATCATATTATTTGTTTTGAATCTGATTCAGTTGGGTGGGACTAATTGGACGGTCCAATTGGGTAGAAGAGACTCAACCACCGCAAGTTTAAGTGCTGCTAATTCCAATATCCCTGCTCCAACATTGAATCTTAGTGGCCTTCTCAGTGCCTTCTCAAACAAAAGTTTCACTGCCAATGACTTAGTGGCCCTATTAGGTTGGTTTAATTTTTTAAATCCTTAAATCTTTTATGCCTTTAGAAAGGGTTTATTTTATTTTATTTTAATAATCGAAAAATAAGTAGAGGAAGGTGACCTGAGTTATCGTCTTTCACTTGGACGTGACCATAATGACACTCTACTTATTGAGCGTCCAGGCCTAAAGGGCTACTCATAAATTGACCAAACATTATTTTTATAATTTGTTCAGGATCTCACACAATAGGACAAGCAAGGTGCACAGTTTTCTGAACTAGGATTTACAATGAGACCAACATAGATTCCTCATTTGCAACTTCATTGAAATTGAACTGTCCAAGGACTGGTGGTGACGACGGTCTTGCCCCTCTAGATGTGACTAGTCCAACATCTTTTGAGAACGCTTAATTCAAGAATTTGATAAGCAACAAGAGTCTCTTACACTCAGACCAAGAACTCTTTAATGGGGGTTCCACAGATTCCCAAGTTAACGCTTACAGCTCCAACTCTGCAAGCTTTCTAACAGACTTTGCAAACGCAATGGTTAAGATGGGGAACCTTGGCCCACTCACAGGCACAAGCAGCCAAATTAGAAAAAACCAACTAAGTTAAGTCAATGGAGTGAGCCTTTTTGAGGATTCATTTCATTGCTGTCGCTATTGCTAGTAAACAAAATTTTTCATAGTCATTGATGTGACATGTTATAGTTGATGTATAATAAAAATTGTGAATTTTTTTGAATATCTATTATGGTAATATCAAATATATAGACATTTGTTCAACTTAAAATGCGTTCCTAGTCTCGTTATATTGAAAATGCGAAAGTGAGATATATATATATATAATTTTTCAACAAAAAATATAATAAAAATAAGAGAATTCAACAAATAATAAGTAACTAGATAATATTTAAAATAAACAACAATTGAGACTGCAAAGAAACTCAATTAAGAGAGAGCAAGCAAAGTTTAACCTTAACAACAATCCAATGGATAAGTCCATTAATTCAACTGATGTATGTAAATTTAAGATGCATTAAGTCCAAAACACTCCAATATTTTGACAAATTGATCCAATTTCCTCAGATAAGTGTTTAAAGGCTAACTACAATTCCAAATAAAAAACCAAATGACCAAGTGACTACTGTGGCAAGTTGGCAACATACTCTTTTAGACCCCTTTTTTTTTTTTTCCTACTTTATTAGGGGAGGTGAGGAAGCCATTGGAAATATATTCGGTTTATGGGCAACTAGAAACTCCAAAAAGTACATAGACAAAATTTAACCGGTTTATATAGGGGGAGGCCGAGAGACTATCAACTGTGACTCTCCAATCCTCTAGTTAAGCTTCAAAGGCACAATTTTTTGGGCAAGCTAGGATAGTGGCTCAGGGTGACAATCGGGCCCAATTTGTCGTTGATTGTCATCTCTACTGCGGACTGCCTCGAAGTGAAATTTTTTTTTTGGATGGAATAAAATTAGGTAAAGAAGGGCAACTTGAATTGGTGTCTTCCACCTAGACTGGATCATAGTCCTCGTAGTGATTTTGAACCCAAGGTTTTCACGTGTTTCATTCAATGTTGTCCTAATTATCCTTTCCCAAAACATCATCATTCATCAAATTCTAGCGTGTGTGTGTGTGTGTGTGTGGCTTTGCAAAGAACCCAACCAAGCCTGAAAATCATACAAAGTGTTCGAAGCAAACATTTTACTTTTTAGATTCTAAATTTATGCATCTTCTCCAGCTAGGATTAGTGTTGCAAGACAATTACGAGCTAAAATTGTAAATCAAATTAGATTAGTGATTGGGGAAGCTAATCAGCGTGCATTCCACGTAACTTTGTTTAGTTAGGCCCATAGTTAAACTAAGTACATATAGAGTTACTGTATCATTGCCAATTTTGTAATTCTATCACCCATGTATAGCAAATAGCAGTGTCAATTAATTAATGGACAAAATTTCTTTCCAACCCTTTAAACTCCCAATAAAAAATTAAAATGATTATAGACCTTATGGTTATGCTGATACGTTATGGCAATAGACCTTATGGTTGCCGGTCCATTTCCGTATAGGAATATAGTTAGCCCTTGCCTAAACAAAGTGGGCCTAATCCTCCAGAAAAGGATTTTCCTAGAACTATAATAATATATTGTGAGATCAAGTAATGAGGATGGCTTAGGTCAATTATGTATACATATGCCAAATTAGGATATTTTCTATTATCCCACCACCATCATCTCATTTATATTAGCTGTTTCAAATTCCTTACGATGTACCGGATGGCAATCTCTCTATCTCTCTTAGGATAAGTCAAACTTTGTATGTATCTTTTTCATATGCAAGTTAAATAGCGGTGATTAGATAGATATTAAATTTTCTTTTTATTGATTGCACGGAACTATAATTGATTGATTCATAACAAAAATTCATATCTTTTTCTCATGGACAAAGAAAAAAATCATCTCCATTTTTATTTAATATTAGCATATGTAGCAAATTAGGGATAGAATAAATTATAGAATTATTAGATATATAATTTGGTTTTTGATGATTTATGGATTCCTTGTTTTTTGCATGAAATAACTCACTTAATCAGCACAATTTAAAAAAAAAAAAAAAAAAAAAAAAAAAAAAAAAGAATATGTGATGCAAAATTAACCTACAAAGTTAACGCAACATTTAATATATATACTATTAAAATTTAAGACCAATGAATGTATATTACAAGGAGCTAAACAAATCCTCAATTGGTAACAACAATTTTTACGTAGGATGGTCCCCTATTAAATTTTTACTTAGAAAAGACTATGAATGTATATTATAGGAAGCTAAACAAATCCTCATTTTGTAACAACCATTTTTAGCTAGGATGGTCCACTGCAATGCATTTAAGATTTACGTAAAGGAAGTTTGGATGGTACCGAACTAGCAGTAGGTCATTAACCGTACCCTCAATACATTTCCAAGTCTTAGATCTAAGATTTGGAAATGTATTGAGGGTACGGTTAGGCATTTTATGAGCCTAAAAGCACATTTTGAAAATTCAAAATTTTGTTTTGCAATAGCAACTTTGTATAATTTTTTTTTACAAATACTTATTTTAAACTCAAAATACCATTTTGTAATAGCCTCTCCAAATGCATCCTTATCTTCATTACAAGTAAAATACTATTACTTAACAAAAGTAAAGTGAAATCTTCACATCTATGTGCATTCTAGTCAAAAGTTGGGGTATAATACATTAATACTATTGATGGAAACCAAAAATTATATATATATAATTTGTTGAACGGTAAACTTTCTAGGGAATTTTAATTTATTTATTTGGCATGTATGGCACGAAGCATTATATATTCTCAAAAACCAAATTATAGTAAAATATTTGAAAATTTTCGAATATCCACATTAAAAGTGGAAAATAAGTGACAAAAGATATACAAATAGAGAAATGCTTTTCGTTTTTGACACGAGTTCCATGCATGACATCGGCCCGGCCTAGTTGTGCCTGTATACATTAACTTATCCGTTCAAATACGCCTCCATGTTTTTTTGTTAAAACCATAAAGTCCTACAGCATAAAAAAATAAAAAATTAAAAAATGAAAAGAGAGGGAAATGTTTACAAGCACCGTGCGGTGTTTATTAAGGTTTTCTTAATGTGGGTCTTAATAAAAAAGTTAGATAAATGAAAGAAAAAGACATAAAGTAGCTCCACAGTTTGTTTTAGCTTTTTTTTTCTCTCTATGAACCTGGTCTTATAGCTTATAAAGTTTTTTTTTTTTTTTTTAATTATTTAAATGACATGAAGCTGCAAAAAAGACAAAAAACTATAAATAAATAAAAAGTTGTTAACGGGCACCATAATATATTGAAAATTTTAAACATTAAAAAGGATTGAGTGAAATATTATAATTATTATGTTGTTGATGTCGTACCAATCAACCAATCCTACATATAGGCATGAAAATTTTATTTTATTTATGGGTACAGGAATGAAAATTGAATGCATATGATCATAGATAAGCATGCTCAAAGTATAGGTTCCAATTTTTTCATTTTTTAACCCCTTAAAAACACAACTAGATTAACCTAATTAATTAGCCAAGTGATTACTTAGTCAAATTATCAAATCTAGGTTAACACAAATATATTATAACGACTTAGGGAGGATTTAACAGAACGATATGATAACTCAGGAAAACCAAACTGGTAAAAAACTTAGGGAGGATTTAACCTAGCTATCCTCAAGGTAAAACAAATTCACTATGAAAGAATTGAAGTTTACACAATAGTGACTTAGACCACTAACATCCTATTGCAACGTTAAGTAGAAAACTTACTACCATGACCACGTGATAGTTCTAAGTCCATGGACTACTTTTTTCTTGGATTCACAGCAAGTACAAGCACTCCCACTTATATATCTTTAAGCTCTTAAAACAGAATTAAATTGATTACCAAGCTCTCGACATCAATCTTGAGATTGGAAACCCTAAGTGTGTATGAAGGCAAACACCTCTAGATCTCACAAGAGATTTACACACACAGATAAAGAGCAGTCTCAAAACGTGGTTAGGGTTTTTCCTTTTATACTTAAGACAAAACATAAAACCCTACACGTCAAACAAACTTGGACTCAGTTGGAAAATTCTGCGAAAAAACAATCTGCATGAGCTTCGATCAATCAAGTCTAATTTTCAATTGATCAAGCCAAGTAGATTTACACAATAAATCTTACAATACATTCGATTCCAACTTTACACTTAAACATACTTTGAGCAAGTCTAAAATAAGACTAAACGTTTTAATCATGATTTGCCAACATTACAAAATGAAGTTCTAATACATTTAAACCTAAAGTCTTAGAACCCAACACAATTAATTCAACTGATAAAATCTTTGATGATTGAATAAGAGATTCGAAATTCAATTCTCTCCTACATAAAAAAAACTGATTGATTTCTTAGTCCGATGATATGGAGCGAAATTGCTAGAAACGGACGATATAGGTTGATACTCCATAGAAAAAAATGTATAGGTAAGCATAAATGAATAGGTTCACAGTTTAGCCCAATGTACAAGGTATTGGAAAAAGGAAGCATTAAATAATTAATCACTAAATTTCATATAAAAGATCTTTTTTTTTTTTTTTTTTTTTGTGAGAAAATATTCTTCGTTTCTTAATAAAAATCAAGAAGATACAACGGCGGAACCAAAAAATTCAGGGACCAAAATAATTCTATAAATAAAATTAAATTGAAAGAGTAACATATTTATACATAAATTATACAAGTCAATATAAGCAAAATATTATAATAATAAGAAAAACTAAAAGAAAAAACATTATATTTCATAGATAACAAAAACAAAAGCAATATGGATCTCTAACTCTCAACCACAAAATCTGCAATCATATTTTCTTATATATAAAAAATATTGTTCATATCTGATATTTCTTATTCTCCAAATGCAAAATAATGAAAAAAAAAAATTAAATCCTAAAAATGGGGGAAAATGATGAAGAAAACTTATATTAAATAATTGACTTAGCTATTGTTTAGAAACATGTATCTTGAATATGCTTTAATTTAATAGAGCAAAAAACAATGCATTAATTATTTATATAAACATATCTATTTTTTGGAAAAGATATATTAAATATATTTTTGGCAAAAATACAAAACTAACTCTCTAACTTTTAGTTTTTTTCATTTCAGTCCTTGAATTTTCAATTTTGTCATTTCAGTTCTCTAACTTTCAATTGTTATCAATTTGGTATTTCGTTAAACTCCAGTTATGTCCTATCGTTAATTGAGAGCCAAAACGACGTCGTTTTTTTTTTTTTTTTTTTTTTTTTTTTTTAATAAATTTCTGAATTAAAATAAAATTAAAAAAACTTATATTAAAAAAAAAAAAACGAGGAATCACATAGCACCATCACGGGCTCAATCTAACCCACCTTGATGAGACTATTGACGCTCAATCTAACGCCCTCTAGGTACTTCGCCTCGTACATTCGGCACTCCAGGTTTGGAGTTTGCGAAGCCATGCTTGTGTCTGTGTGTGTCTATGTTTTTGAGATTTTTTTTCCTCTTCAAGGATTAGGGTTTTTGAGTGATAGAAGATAAGAGCTTTTTGGGACTCTCACACAAAATTTGAGATGTGTTGATTATGTTGAATTTTCTGATGTCTTGGTTTTGATTTCAAGTAAGGGGAAAAACAAAATGTTTTCTCTTTTTTTTTTCTTTTTTTTTAATTTTCTTTTAATTCCGAAATTTATTATTAAAAAAAAAAAAAAAAAAAAACCAAAACGACAGAGTATAACTGGGGTTTAACAGAGTACCAAATTGACAACAATTGAAAGTTAAAGGACTAAAATGACAAAACTAAAAGTTAGAGAACTAAAATGAAAAAGACTAAAAGTTAGATGGTCAATTTTACATTTTTACTTATATTTTTTAACTTAATGAGTTATATATGTTATAAGAGTAATAAAAGGGAAAATGATGAATTGATCACTTAGATAAACGTAGGGCAATAGTTAAAAATTTTTTTTTCTATAAATTTTTAATATATATTGTGCCTCTAGTCCCCCTTCCCTCTGCCACTGGGAAGATACTAGAAAATTTTTTAGCTCTGCTAGACAGTTCGTCAATTCCTCCGCTCACGTGATGGGTGAGTCTAAAAAAGGTTAAGTTGATATATCTTTCTAAATTTTATTCTAAGTGACTATAGATGGAACAATTTTCATTGATTTCTTTTGTTCTTTGATGTAGAACATTGTCCACGGTTGATAGAAAAATTTTCTTATAATTTGCATTTTTGTTATTTTTTTAACAGGACATTTTTTTTTTTTTTTTTTTTTTTTTTACACACAAACATACAACAACATGCCAATTCCAAAACTGCCAGCAATAATTAGTGGATAATGTGGCAATATTTCATTTATTTAGCAAATTCCAGTTAAAAAAAAATGGTAAATAAGTCAAACTCACAAATTAAAAGTTAAACAAATAACCTCACGTACATCTTTCATTAATTTATTTTATTCCTTTTCTGTCCACAGCGTTGACTCGGCCGGGTTACGAGAAAAATACATTATTCCAGAACGTGCATGTTAGCTGGAACTCTTGTATAAATACATGAGAACTCTAGTGTTCTTTAACCACCCAACAAAGCAAAAAATCCATCTTCTTCTTCTTGTTTCTCTATCTTCAATAATCATTATGGCTCACTATTATTCTAGCTCAGCAATTCTAGCTGCCATTAGATTCTACCTCTTATTTTCACTTTTTGTGGGAATGGTCTCAGCTCAATTCTTGTCCCCCTTTTTCTATGAAAGAACATGCCCTAATGCCCTTACCACCATTAAATCAGCTGTAGACTCTGCAGTGTCAAGTGAGCGACGCATGGGAGCATCCTTGCTCCGTCTTCACTTTCATGACTGCTTTGTTCAAGTCCTCTCTCTCTCTCTCTCTCTCTCTCTCTCTCTCTCTCTCTCTCTCTCTCAACTGCTTTAATTTGTTTAAATAAAGTCACATACTTTTTTCTTATATATGGGTCTACTATTGACACAATTTTATCATGCATGAATCACAAGTAGTCACGTACTTTTTCTCAAAATTTTCTGTTTATAATTTGATAATTACAATAGGGGAGGGAGAATTTGAATTCTAAATGTTTTTATTGAAAATACAAAAATGTGTCAATTGAACAATGAGGTTCTTCACATAACAAGTTGCATAATTAGTAGTAAAAAAAATTGTAAATTTTTATTTTATTTTATTTTTTTTTTTTGTATTGAAACTTAATGATAACCACAAGTTTAGAATAAAGTCATGGACCAAATGTCGTTAACATGCATGCAAAATTATTGTGATAGCTTGTTTTGGCTAAATAATTTAAATTGTAAGGCATAATGATATATATTTGTGAGATCCTAGATTCAAAACCTTTTGCCAGTATCTTAGGGCCATCTCCAAGGATTTCTTCCTTATAATAATCTGGTGTGTGTGAGACGGAGAGACTACACATGCCTAAGGAAATAGCTAGATACTTGAAAAGGTCTAGATACTCTTATTTGTTAAAAAAAATATCTAGCAAGCTCTTCACATGCAATAATGTTTTATGAGCCATGTAAAGTCATTTACTTGTTTAACCCAACATAAATTTAAAGGTTCATGACAACATAAAAGACTATACTAAATTGTGCTAATGGATTATTGAACCCCTTGATTTGTTGAGGTATTATCCCTGCATTTGTGGTGAGGAGTAGTACTATAGCTATTACACATTTTATTACATAAATTTTACACATTCTTATGTTAATTTTTAAAATTAAAAAAAAAAAAAAACGATTTAAAATTATATTTTATCATTATATGACATCAATCATACATTTTGTCACTATCATATTGTAGATGTTTTTTTTTTTTTTTTAATAGTAAAATTAATAGTAACTTTGACATTTTCCTTGTAATGAATATAGAAAATATAGATGGTAGAAATATTTAGCATCAGAAAAATAACAAGTTTGAGTAATATTATGTAATAGGGATGTGATGCATCGGTCCTCTTGGATGACTCAGCAAATTTCATAGGAGAGAAAACAGCTTTTCCAAATAATAATTCACTAAGGGGATTTGACTTGATAGACACCATCAAATCTCAATTGGAGAATATGTGCCCTGGTGTTGTATCGTGTTCTGACATTATAACGGTTGCTGCTAGAGACTCTGTTGTTGCTGTAAGAAAAAGTTTCAAATTCATATTATTTATAAATTTTAATTTAGACCATAATATTAGAACATATATTAAAATCGTGTTCTTTTGCTATTGAAATTATTTGTTTCAATCCAGCTGGGTGGACCTAGTTGGCCGCTCCTATTGGGCAGAAGAGACTCTACTACTGCAAGTTTAAGTGCTGCTAATTCCGACCTTCCTTCTCCAGCATTGAATCTTAGTGGCCTTATTAGTGCCTTCTCAAACAAGGGTTTTACTGCCCAAGAAATGGTGGCCCTATCAGGTGAGTATTGTTTAAAAATATTACATTTTTTCAAGGTACAGTCATGTACAAAAGAAACAAAATAAATTTATGAAAATAAACTAATCCACAATAATTTAAAAAAAGAGAGTCATGTTCACAGATGCCAATAAGATAACAGTTAATAAATAATTTTAGGAAAGTTTTTGTATCACTTTTATAAAAAATTGAAAAAATTGTCAAAATATTAATTACTTTTTCTTTTTTCCTATAAATACATTTCTAAAATGATTCACCAACAACTACCCCTAGAGCCTTCATTAACATTTTCCTTTAAATTTTTTTTTTTTTTTTTTTTTTTTTTTTTGGAAAGGCCCTTTAAAAAATAATCAAAAACTAGTTTTTTAAACTTATTTTGCCTGGTCCTATACTTCAAACTTTTCTCCCTGATTCCAACGCAACTTTACAACAAATAAACAATTAACAAAGCACATATGAAAGAGTACAGTTGGCAAGCCAAAAAAGGAAAGGTTTTTTTTACTATAAAATTTTGGTGGATCCCAAATTTTATTTATTTATTTATTTATTTAAAAAAAAAAAAAAAAAAAACTACTTTGTAAATTAGTAAATCTCATCTAAACGCAATAG
Source organism: Quercus dentata (assembly GCA_028216015.1). Taxonomy (NCBI): domain Eukaryota; kingdom Viridiplantae; phylum Streptophyta; class Magnoliopsida; order Fagales; family Fagaceae; genus Quercus; species Quercus dentata. Next base: position 34,925,684 of record CP116450.1, on the reverse strand, counting down.
TAAAAAGTTCTTATAAACTTAATATTTAATTATACCATCAATTATTTGAGGTTTAGGGAGAAAACGATTTGAACGGTGAGATTAATAGTATTTTGTAATTATCTGGCTCAAAATAAAATAAAAAATAAAAAATTTAACCCATCAATGGTGTTTAAAGCCATGTATAAAATGACCCAACATATTATTTTTATAAAATTTGTTCAGGATCTCACACAATAGGCCAAGCAAGGTGCACAATTTTTCGAGACAGGATTTACAATGAAACCAATATAGATTCCTCATATGCAACTTCATTGAAATCAAACTGTCCAAGCGCCGGTGGTGACGACAATCTTGCCCCTCTAGATGTCACAAGTCCAACATCCTTTGACAATGCTTACTTCAAGAATTTGTTGAGAAAAAAGGGTCTCTTGCACTCAGATCAACAACTCTTTAATGGAGGTTCCACAGATTTCCAAGTTGGTGCATATAGCTCTGACTTGGGAAGCTTTCAAATAGACTTTGCAAACGCAATGGTGAAGATGGGGAAACTTAGCCCACTCACAGGCACAAGTGGCCAAATCAGGAAAAATTGCAGGAAAGCCAACTAATTTAAGGCACTAATTAATCTACCATTTGTGTGCCTTTTGAGAATAAAGTGTTCCTTCTCGTTGCTATTGTTGTTTGGTGATTTGGTAGATAATATTAAGAACAATAAATCTTGTGATTCAAAATATTTCACAATTTTTTTCTTTTTTCTTTTTTTGGTGCATAATAAAAAGTGATAGTGTGATATTATTGAAGTCTATGTAAAAATCGTGTTACTCCAATTACAACTTATTAAAAAAGAAAAACTTATTATATAAATAAGTTGTAAATAAGTTCACTACAAAAAACGCGACTTTTAGTCAATTTAAGGCACTAATTTGCAAAACGCTAAAGCCATTTTGAGCCGCGTTTTTCATGAACGCGGCTCAAAGAAAATAAGCCGCGTTTTCCAAAAACGCAGCTCAAGGAAGGCTGAGCCGCGTTTGAAAAACGCGGCTCGTTGAAAACGCGGCTCAAAGGAAAAGCTATAGTTGTTTTTTTCAAAAACGCGAAAAACGTGTTTTTGAGCGTTTTCCTTTGAACGCTTCAAAGGAAAAAGCTGTAGCCGCGTTTTTTGCAAAAACGCGGCTAAAAACGTGTTTTGTGATTTAAAACTGCGGCTATGGGTCACCTTTAGCCGCGTTTTTACGTTGAAAAACACAAGCTAACCTATAGCCGCGTTTTCTAAAAACGCGGCTATAGGTATTTTCCTGAAGCTTCCCACGTACACAACCCTTTCACACCTACACCCCACTTTCCCACCTACCCCCACTTGCTCTTTTTCTTCCTTTTCCCTTTCTTTCTTCATTCATCAGATGGTTCATTCTTTCTTCTTTTCTTTTTTTTTTTCTTTCTTTTTCTTTCTTCTTCTTCACATCCAATTAAGTCTTCTTCTTCTTTTTTTTTTTTTTTTTTTCCCTTCCTTCTCCACATCCAGTAACTCTTTTCTCTTTTCTTTTCTTTTTTTTTTTCCCTTTTTCTTTCTTCCTTCACATCCTGGTTTACTCGGCTTGTGTTCTTTTTTGATTCTGAGCTTGTGCTTTTGTTTTATTGAATGGAATTAGTGTTAGATTTGGTTGGTTTTGTTGAATGAGAGGAGATTCATGGGTTTGTTTTATATTTTGGAACACGTTTTGTTTGATTTTGAATTTTTTTGTTGTGTTTGTATTGTGAGAATGTTGTGTGTGCTTTTAATTTTTCAGGTTTGTGTTTGATTTTGAATTTTATGGGTTTATGTTTGATTTTTAATTTTTTGGGTGCATGTGTTTGTATTGTGAGTATATTGTGTTTAATTTAAAATTTTCTGGTGTGTTTGTATTGTGAGTATGTTGTATTTGATTTTGAATTTTCTGGATTTGTATTTGTTTTTGAATTTTTGTATTTGTGTTTAATTTTGAATTTTTATATTTGATTTTTCAATTTTGAATTTTCTGGGAAAAATTTACCCAGAATTTTTTTTTTTTTTTTAAAAACCTATAGCCGCGTTTTTAAAAAAACGGCTATAGCGTGATCAATGTTCTTGGAAATAGCTATAGTAAAAAACGCATGTTAAAAAAAAACGCGCTATTAATAGGTCGAATCCTATAGTGGTTAAAAAACGCGGCTCCAGGTCCGTTTTAGCCGCGTTTTCAAAAACGCGGCTATAGGCTTTGAGTCGCGGACTTTAGGCCGCGTTTAATAAAAAAATTTTTTTGTAGTGGTTGTAAAAAAATGTAGCGAAAAAAAATTTATATCTCTAATATTGTTATATAAAAATAATGGACATTGGTTCAAATATAGTTTTTTTTTTTTTTTTTTTTTTTGCTTTAATATAATTATTTTTTTATTTTACAAAAAAATAAAATAAAAAACAAGAGAATTCAACAACTAATACATATGTAGCAAGATAATCTTAAAATAAACAACTTTTCACTATTGAGATGGCAAAGAAACACAATCAACAGAGATCAAGCCAAGTTTAACCTTAATTAACAGCAATCCCACGGACAATCCATTAACTCTGCAAACTTTTATTTTTGGAGAAGAACATTAACTCGACTGTCTCGACAACTGATGCAAGTAAATTTCAGATGTACTGAATCCAATATTTAAACAAAGTGATCCAATTTCTTCATATGAGTGTTAAAGGGTAACTATAATTCCAAATTAAACCACCAAATAACCGAGTGAGTACCATGGCATGTAAGTTGGCAACATACTTAATTTTAGACTTTTTTTTTTTTTTTTTATTCCTTCTTGTTTGTTCTGTTTATACCCCTTAGACCAGATTGTTTAACTCAATTAATTAACTAAGCTGATTTTTAAGTTTATTATTCAGATCTAAGTTAAACAAGCATATATTATATCATGCATAATAGCGAAAAAATAAATAACACCACGATATGATGATCTAGAAAAACCAATGAAATGAACCGTTTCAAGATAAAAACCAAGGGAGAATTTGACATAGCTATCCTCAAGGTAAAACAAATTCACTATAAGAGAATTGAAGTTTTTATAATTAGATTTAACCCTAAATCTATTGCTACCTCTAGTAGTAACTTACCGACACGACCACGTGCAAGCTCCGAATCCACGGACTCCCTCTCCCATTGGATTTACTACAACACAAAAACCCAAGCTTGTGACTTTGAGATCCCACTCAAAGGTTTCAAATCACCTTTAGTTGTTGATCTTTGTAGCAGCAACTAGGTTCTACCAATGCTTAATTGTAGATCTTGCTCCAATAGACGCTTGTGTAGTTAGAAGGTACAACACATCTCGGATCTCACAAGGAGTAACACACAAGTCTTCCAAAGGTCTCCAAAACGTAGCTAGGGTTTCCCTTTTATATGTGGACAAGTTAGAATGAAACCCTAAACGATTTTGTGGGCTTAGGCCTAATTTAAAATTTTGCAGAATCTCTTTTTCTACGATTCTCGATCGATCGAGCCTAATTCTTAATCAATCAAGCTTGGCAGATTGTGACTTCCCTTTTTTGCAGTCAACTTAAACTTGAAACTTGAAACCTACACCTTTGAGTGTTGCCTAACACATAGACTAGACATGTTTTGTTCTCGGTTTACCAACACATCCAAAATATGATTCTAAACATTTAATCCTAAATTTTCAAAACCTAACACTTCTTTTTTAGGGGAAATGGAGAAACCATTGGAAATTTATTGGGTTTGTGGACCACCATAAAGGCATAAACTCCAAACAACATAGAAAAATTAATTAACAAATGTATCATGGCCCTAGGAGGTAGTTTGGTTGTTTTAATGTTTGGACCTATGTTAGTTCTGTTATTAGAGTATCCACATTGGTGAACCTAAAAATTTTAACATTTAACAGCTCAAAAAGTTACTTTATCTATTTTAACACACAATTTCATAATACATCCTACATTAATGATCTTATTTTTACCATAAGAAAAAAATATTCATTTTTTTTATTAATTTTGGAAGCTCAAATTTGTGCTAAAACACAAGAGCTTGTTCAGACCCCCAATTAAAAATTATGACTAGATTGCTTTTACTCTAACTTAGAATAAGTGTGGAACAAGAGTATATAAGCGCAACGAACCATTAACACTACCCAAAGCTATATTCATTCATCATCATCAATAAAATGAAAGCTTAAAGAGTAGGGAAGAGAGATGCAAACACAAGATAATAACAAGATGTGTTATCGAAGGGGAAATCAAAGAACTTGGTGAAAAACCTCTCCTTGACCCCCTAAGTCAAAATTGATCCACTTGAGAATAAAATTGGAGTACACATATAACAAAAGACTCTCCAAGCCTAGTCTACCCATGTACTTGAGCCCTCCAATCTCTTGCTACCAATTGACTTCTCGGAGCCTTGTCTTCTCTAGTTTTCAAATCCTGCAATTTAGCCCGATTACATCCACCAATGAATGGCTCCTTCCAATGCTTCCCAGTAGCACAAAAATCTCACTTTAGCACTCAATATGGGTGTGGTAAGTATTTGGGCTAGCAACCTCTCAAGGATATAGATATGGAGAGGTAGGAGTTGTGGAAAACCATAAGGAAATGTGTAGATGATTGTGGGTATAACAATCTCTAACTCTCAAGTGTATTTTCTAGGGTTTTCTCTTTGAAAAACACTCCTTACAATTTATGGGTAATAAGGGTATATATAGTGTGAATAAAGACAAGGTAAAGCAAAACATAACTTTTTGCCAAATAGAGTGTTTCGTGAGTTCTTCGCGGGTTGGCCTTATCCGCGAGACGCTCGCGAAATATCTAGCCTGACATGACTCTTCATCTTCCAATCATGTGCTCAGCACGTGGCTCTTTTTGTGGGTCAGCTACTCGTGAGACACTTACAAAAACCACTTGTTCAACCTTTGAAGCTTGAGTCTTCACCGATCTCTCACACTCATCCCATACAATTAATCCCACATACATACAGGGAAAATGATTGAAGAAATTACAATCAAATTTGGCACGGAATTAAAGCCAACGCAACATAGTTGGAAACCACAACTTTACAATCTTCCCCTTTGGCTATTCCATGACAAAACCCCTAAACAGACTCTAGACTTAAACGTGAGTTTGGAAACATAGGCAAAACTTACTCACACCTAATTCCGGAGAAGTCGTGAAGCACTTGCACCATATACACATGTATCTTGAAACACTTGCACATACAACAAACTTTCATTAAGCTCATGACAAGTAGAACACAAGGTATGTATAAGGAACAAGTAAAGTGCGATCAAAATACCAAAAGAAATGTAAGCTATGAAGCATAACTTGATCAAACATGAATAGTCATTAAGAAATGACCACAATTAACATTTATCAAGTAAATGATCATCTAGACATGCAATGCAATTAAAAGCAATGCTAAAATCAATTACATGTCTAACAAACACATGATGCATTAAAGAAACTAAAGCTAACGGCATTAGAAAGCTATAAGCATCAAGAAATGGCTATAAAAACCAAGATACAAAAGCTACTAAAGAAAATGAAGTTTTAAACTAAAGTACTTAAAAGCTTTAAACGAAAACATTGTAAATATTCAAAAGCTATAAAAACTTAAAGTAAACTAGAAACCACCAAAATAAACTAATGTATACTAAAAAGTGTTCCTTTGCTACTTTGCTACTACCCCTCAAGCCATACTCCCCCTCAAACTACTCCCCCTTTTTCTTTGGAATGGCCAAAGAGACTAGAATGCATCGGACTCCGAGCCTAACTTTGGCTCTTGCTTTGAGTTCCTCATCATGTCATTAATCCGAGACGAGAGGGCAATGATCTGGCCTTCAAGGTAGGTGAATTGAGATGTGGAGTAGCTGATGTGTGAAGCAAGCATGACATGCATGTCTTCAACCCTTCCGAGTAGACAATCAAGGTGATCGAGAGCTCTCGCACATGCTTGGGAAGAAGGTTGTGCAGTGTCCTCCGGAACTAAAGTGAAATACTTGATTTCCTCTTTGATGTCTCCTCCTTCTTCAATAGCATCATTTCTTGGAATTTGAGAGACACCAATAGATGGTCGGGGATATGAGCTTTGCTTCGGATCATGGTTTGCACATTGATTGGATTTTTCTTTGCATTACTTGAAGTCCAATTGGAATTTTCACCCTTGCCCTTAAGATAAGAGACATGACAAGGCTTGGGAATGGTAGAGTTAGCCTTGAATTCCTTTTTGTGATGCATTTGACGAGGTGGTAAATGTGACTACAGATGTCAATCTCCATATGAGTGAAAAGATCATATAGGAAAATGGTCCTCGTCTTTGACAAGTTTGTCGGGTTCCTAACCGGGGAGAGGTTAAAGATCAAGATGTAGGCCAAAGTTCGCATCTTTGGGGTGAAAATGGTATGCAAGGCCTTCTTGTTGAGTTGTCCACCAAGGATTTCCACAAGGGGTTTTAATTTCTCCTTTCTTTCATCATATTGTAGAGATGTGTATGGAGTTATCGGTTGAATCTCCAAAACATCCTAAATTGAGTCCCTCATGATTGAGAACTCTCTCCCCCTTAGCCAACAGTTGATGTGATCACTTTCTACAATGGCATTTGGGGTGATAATTTCAAACATATCGCCCCTTGGATTAAGCAACTTTGTCCATGTCCTTTCTTTGAACACATCCAGAATGAAAGTGCCCTCTAAGGAGTTTATGTCCACAATCCTCTCTACAATGATTGGGGCCCTTTTGTAGTGATCATTGAAGGCCATATTAGCATCATCATTTCCAAACAAATCCGATGAGGTGCGGGGACGCTTTGAAGACTTCTTTATGGCCTTTTGCTTAATAGGAGACATTTGCAAAACAACCACAAACACAAAGAAACAAACACAAACAAAAGAACAAATTTGATTAAATACAAGTTAGTTCATAAAAATGAACAAAAGTCCTAAAAAGAACAAAAAAACAAGTAAACATCACAAGACCATGTTTTAAGTGCTGAATGTCTAACTAGACTTATCTAGCAAGAGTGAAATGCAAAACATGTCAAATGATCAAGGGTGTGCATCAAGTGGTGCATGCGGTGTGCATGAGAGATGCATGAGCAATGCATGACAAAACACTCATGGGGCAAAGTGTGTGAAACACACAACCGATGTTTAAAACATGTTAAGAATGTAAAAACATAGTAATCCCCAAAATTTGGTATTCATCGAAGTCCAAAACAATGAAAAAATGCCATTTGGGCATTTCATCAAACACAGTGCATACAAACCACTAATATGTAAAACAATGCATGAGCATAATGAAAACTTGCCTAAATAAATGTTGAAAATGCCACTTGGCGCCAACACAAACACAAACAAAACAAACAAATGGGACATAGCCTAATCAAGAAAAAAGAAAATTTTGCAAGAAAAGTAAGTTTTCCCAACCCTTTCAAAAATAACCCAACCTAGAAAATCCTAGAATCTAAGACTTAATCTAAGGAATCAAGAGTGTAAAAGTGTTAAAATGTACCTTAGAAGAGTCTTAGGGATGATTGTTCTTGATTTTTGGTTGAGTTTTTGAGAGAGAAAGAGTTTTGGGTTGAGAGAGACATGGAGGAGGCAAAAATAGAGTTTTTGAAAAACTCACACTTTGTTTGGTTTTAAAAATTGCAAAACCGCTCATTTCGCGGGTAAACTTCTCACGAAATTACTTGCGAAATGGCTTCTAAAGAGACTTGATAGATTTCGCGGGTGGCTTCTACTCGCGAAGCAGATGCGAAAGTCTTTGTGTATATTTCAAGATTTCCTGAAATTGGCTTCCCCATTTTCGTGAGTAGGTTCTTACTCGCGACTTACTCGTGAAAATGCCTCAAAAAAAGTTTTCAACAAAAATGAAATGGACTATTTGGAAAACAAAACTCTAAACATACAAAATACATTAAAACACTTTAAAAAACAAATAAAATACTAAAAAAAAAATTTTGGGTTTGATCATCAAGTAAATAAGTATACACACCATATTTGAACACGTATAATCACACAAATGGAATAAGCATTCATTGAACATTAGACTTGTGTGTTGTGTGTGTGGATCAAGTATGAACTAGTCCATAGTCTATTATGAAGTTTCAATGATTAATTCAATCAAGTCATACACAACTGGTACGGAGTTAAGTGACCTATCTCACTTGTAGAAATGAACATATATGACCCCTCACCAATGTGTTTACATTTTGATTGAAAATTTTTCATTTGGCTTCCATTTTTCATACTTTTGATCAAATATAACTCAAATTTTTGAGAAATGATGCCATGAACTTTTTGATATATTTTTGACAAGTAAGCCTTTGGCTTTGGCACCATACATTTTAATACAAATTTGCTCCACCTTTTCCTAGTCAAACTAGTTTTCAAAGCAAGACTTTTTTAGCTCTTTTCTACTTTTAGAGATAGACATTTTTAGAGCTCTTTGAAAAAGAAGAAAAAAATGTGAGGAGATATATAGGCACAAGACTACGCATGTATCAAGATTAAACAAGATTATTGACCAATCATTCATGACAAGTTTGAAGATATATTTACAACAATCAAATGTAGGTTTCTAGATGTGGCTCACACTTAAAGAATGTGCATACATAACAAGCTATGCTCGTAAATGCACTATGCCATTAATACGGAGGTACTAGGCCAAACTCACATGTGATATACATAACACAAGCGATCAAACTTTTTGAAAATTTTCACTTTTTATGGGTTTTTGAATTTTTCAACACACTCAAAAATAGAACAAACAAAGTAAGATCAACAAAAACAAAGTAAACAAACAAAAAAATTTAAACGAAACAAATGATAACATGTGAGACCTTTTTAACATGAATGTACCAATAATTAAGTGTAGGTCACATAAGAGATATGAGTCAAGGGATGATACTGACACCAATGGTCTTACGAAGAGATTCAAACTGTGGACCATCAAGTGGTTTAGTGAAAATATCTGCCTTTTGATTGTCAATGTTGATAAATTCCATCCATACATTTTTCTCCTCCACCAAGTCTCGAATGAAATGATATCCAATTTTGATATGTTTTGACTTTAAGTGTTGAATAGGGTTCTTGGATAGATTGATGGTATAAGTGTTGTCACAAAAGACACACATGGTGTTTTGAGAGATCCCATAATCATGAAGAAGCTTTTTCATCCACAATAGTTGAGCACAATAACTGCCCACTACAATGTATTCTGCTTCAACAATTGACAAAGACACTGAATTTTGCTTCTTGCTCATCCATGACACCAAATTGTTTTTGAGGTAGAAGCAAACTCTTGAGTTGTTTTTTCTATCATCAACACACCCAACCCAATCAACATCCGAGTATCCGGCTAGGCAATCATTTGTGTCTCTTGAGTACCAAATCCCATAATCGGATGTTACATTGACATAGCGGATGATTCTTTTTATTGTTGTCATATAGGACTCTCTGGGTGCTGCCTGAAAACGAACACATACCCCAACACTAAAGGTTATGTCCGGCCTACTTGCAATGAGGTAAAGGATACTGCCAATCATGCTCTTGTAGAAGGTTGGATTTGAGCTCGCTTTTACTAAAGAACTCATTAGAGTGGATGCATGTTTCTTAGAGTCTAAACTGAATCTCTTTATGAGATTTTTTGGCATACTTCTCTTGAGATATGAATATCCCATCTTTCCATTGTTTTACTTGAAGACCCAAGAAATAGTTTAGCTCCCCCACCATGCTCATTTCAAATTCCTTCTTCATTTCTTCCAAAAATTCTTGAGCAAGGTTATCAAATGTTGACTCGAATACAATGTCATCCACATATACTTGAGCAACAAGAAAAGATTTCTCATCTCATTTGACAAAGAGTGTTTGATCAGCTTGACCTCTCTTGAAGCCATGATCTAAAAGATATGACGTGAGACGATCATACCATGCTCTTGGTGCTTGCTTCAGCCCATATAAGGCTTTCTTCAATATTAGAACATGGCTCGAAAAATATGGATCTTGGAACCCCTTAGGTTGCTCAACAAACACTTCTTCGTGTAGAAGTCCGTTTAAAAATGCACTCGTCACATCCATTTGATATAGCTTGAAATTCATAATACACACTATGGAAAGAAGAATTCGGATTGACTCAAGTCTTGCTATCAAAGCAAATGACTCATTAAAGTCTACACCTTCAACTTAAGTATATCCTTAAGCCAACAATCTAGATTTGTTTCGAACAACTTCACCATCTTCATTAGTCTTGTTCTTGAAGATCCACTTGGTGCCGATCATGTGAGTGTCTTTGGGCCTTGGGACCAACTCCCATACATCATTTCTAACAAATTGATGTAACTCTTGGTGCATGAATTCTACCCAATTTTCATCTTTCAAGGTTTCTTCCACCCTTTTTGGTTCAAATTGAGCAAGGTAGCAATGATACGTCACATGATTCACATTATAGCTCGGTCCTTTTCTCAAATGAAGTCCTTAATCCAAATCACCAATTATGTTGCTTTTGGGATGATTAAGAATTACTCTTGACTAAGGTTTCTTGGAAGTGGAGGGTTCTTCATCACGTGAGATTGGAGGCTGAACTTCGGGAGGAATGAGTGGACTTAATGACCCTTGAGTTAATCTAGTCTCCCTTCTCGATGCAGTAGGAGTAGACTCCTTTTTTGGTGATTGTCTCTCACCATCATCACATTAAGACATGTTACCATCACCATCATTCTTCTTAAGGCTTGGAACTTCTCCATCCTCACTAACACTCTTTTCCGAAATGGTGTCATTTATTACCACATTTATTGATTCCATCACTGTCTTTGTGCACTTGTTGTACACTCTATATTCTCAAATTGTTTACGTAGTATCCTAGGAAAATCCCTTCATCGCTCTTGGCATCAAACTTCTCAAGATTCTCCCTGTCATTAAGAATGAAGCATTTACTTCCAAATACTCGAAAGTATTTCACCTTAGGCTTCTTTTCCTTCCAAATCTCATATGAAGTTTTCTTTATTCCCTCTTGGAAGAAAATTCTACTCCCAATGTGGCATGATGTGTTCATTGCTTTAGCCCAAAATTTCTATGGAATGTCATTGTTGAGAAGCATTACTCTCGCCATCTCTTGGATCACCTAGTTCTTCCTTTCAACAACCCTATTTTGTTGTGGAGTATTTGGGCTGAGAATTCCTTCTTGATACCATGCTCATTGCAAAATGCTTCAAATTTAGCATTCTCAAACTCCTTCCCACGGTCACTTCTGATTTTAACGATGGGAACTCCCTTTTTCATTTTGAAGTTTCTTGCATAGTCTTTCCATCTTTTCACATGCCTCCGACTTTTCTCTAAGGAATTCCACCCAAGATTACCTTGAGGAATCATCAACCACAACCATGATGTATCTTTTATCGCCCACGCTTTTCATTCTCGTTGGACCCATTAGATCAACATGAAGCAACTCCAATGGACGAGATGTAGCAACAACGTTTACTTTGGGATGGGTTAATTAGTTTGTTTTCCCAATTGACATGGGCCACAAACATTTTTTTTTATCTTTCCAAATTTCGGAAAACCAATCACGGTTTCAAGCTTTAAGACTTTTTGCCACTTACTTGTAATTGGCATGTCCAAAACGTTGGTGCCATAACTCCAGTGGGTTAACTCGGGCACTCCGGCAAGATACATTTGGCTTGGGAACCACGCCATAACAATTATCGGTGGTCCTAAGTCCCTTCAAGACTGGTAGACCTTCTTCACTAAGAATTAGACTCCCTTTCTTGGAAAATTGAACCAGAAAGTCTTCATCACATATTTGCATGATACTCAGCAAGTTTGCTTTCAGACCTTTGATGTAAAGAACATCGGTCAACAAAGGAAGTCCTGGAATATCAATAATTCCCTTTCCTAGAACTTGTGAGTGGCTGCCATCTCCAAAAGTCACATAACCATCCTTCTTCTCCTTAAGGCTTTTAAAGAGAGATTTATCCCCAGTCATGTGCCTTGAGCACCAATTGTCAAGATACCACAAACATGAATTAAACACTTTCAATTGCGGTATGAACAAAGAGACAAGTGTGAGATAAACATTATTGACTTTCAAAGCATGACTCATCTCCCTTTACATTGGTCATGGATGAGTGAAGCTTTCTTTTTAAACCATCAAGCTTATTACATAAATGTTTATTCCTTCTTTTATATCTAGCAATTAAGGAATTAGACTCACACAAATTATTATGAAGCTCATGATTTCTATGCTCTAGACATTTCAGCATATGTATAAACATTCTAGCATGTTTCTTAGACTTGAATAACTCTAAGAGCTCATTGCTAGGACAATCTCCAAAGATGCTCATAGAGTCATTATCACAAACACATGAACCATAGTTCATGTTGGCCTTTGCCACTACCATATCTATAGCAAAACAAGGGATCTAGGATCACACTAGGATAATGAAATCCAATAAGTGTACCTGCTCTAATACCAATTAAAAGCTCGGATTTGTGCTCAAACACAAGAGCTTGTTTAGACCCCCAAATAAAAATTATGGCTAGATTGCTTTTACTCTAACTTAGAATAAGTGCAGAATAAGAGTATATAAGCGCAATGAACCGTTAACACTACCCTAAGTCATATTCATCCATCGTTATCAACAAAATGAAAGCTTAAAGAGTAAGGAAGAGAGATGCAAATACAAGATAACACCAAGGTGTGTTATCGAAGAGGAAACTCAAGAACTCATCGAAAAACCTCTCCTCGACCCTCTAAGTCGAAATCGATTCACTAGAGAATAAAGTTGGAATACGCGAATAACAAAAGACCCTCTAAGCCTGGTCTACCCCATGTACTTAAGCCCTCCAAGCTCCTACTACCAATTGACTTCTCAGAGCCTTGTCTTCTCTAACTTTTTGGAACTCGCAATTCAGCCCGATTACATCCGCCAATGAATGGCTACTTCCAATACTTCCCAAAGAACACCAAAATATCACTTTAACACTCAATATGAGTGTGGTAAGTGTTTGGGATAGCTACCTCTTTAGGATATAGAGATGGAGAGGTAAGAGTTAAGGAAAACCATAAGGAAATGTGTAGATGATTGTGGGTATAACAATCTCTAACTCTGAAGTGTATTTTCTAGGGTTTTCTCTTTGAAAAGCATTCCTTACAATTTGTGGGTAATGAGGGTATATATAGTGTGGGTAAAGACATGGTTAAGCAAAACATAACTTTTTGCCAAACAAAGAGTTTCGTGAGTCCTTCACGGGTTGGCCTTACCCATGAAACACTCATGAAATATCCAACTTGGCGCGACTTTTCATCTTCCAATCATGTGCTCTGCACATGGCTCTTTTCACGGGTCATTTACTTGCGAGACACTTGCGAAAACCACTTGTTCAACCTCTTGTTCAACCTTTAAAGCTTGAGTCTTCACCGATCTCTCACACTCATCCCTTACAATTAATCCCACATACATATAGGAAAAATGATTGAAAAAATTAAAATCAAATTTGGCACGGAATTAAAGCCAATGCAATATAGTTGGAAATCACAACTTTACAAATTTCTTTCTCACCTCCTCTCTCTTCCTCTCTACCAACAATCCCAAAAAGTGATAAACTAATAATTTTTTTTTATAGCACCTTGCTACAGTGAACTACCTCTGTAGCAAGAAGGCAAAATATTTTGCCTTTGGCTCCACCAATGTTGGTACTTAAATTGGGGTTTGAGGTGGTAAAATAGTTTTTTTACCACCACTAATGGTGATGCTTTTAGTTGTGTTTTGTTAGTTTATTCATGTACTTAGTCTAATGTAAACTCTTTACTTCATTTTATGTATAGTATTCTTTTATATATATATATATTGTTGGTGAAAGCTCAAATTAGTGTGAAACACTAACCCTAAATTTTAAAATTATGGTTTAATTGCTTTTACTTTAACTTATCTAAGTGTGGAACATGAGTAAATGAAGCGCAATCATTGAAACTACTCTCTAAGCCACAAGCAAGCAAGCAACAATAAATATAAAATTTAAAGAGTAAGGGAAGATAGATGCAAACATAAGATAACACCAAGACGTTTTATCGAAGGGGAAACTCAAGAACTCGGTAAAAAACCTCACCGCAACCCTCCAAGTTGAAATCAATCCATTAATGAATAAGTTGGATCACACAAATATCAAAAAGACCCTCCGAGCCTAATCTACCCAATGTACTTGAGCTCTCCAAGTTTCTGCTACCAACGAGCTTCTCGATGTCTTGTCTTCACTAGTTTACTAGATCCCACAATACTTGACTGATTGTATTTGCCAAACCTCATCGCCTTCTTTTGGCAAATCCCCAAACCTTCCCAAGCTCCAAAACACTCTCTATACTCTAAATAGGTGTGGGTTGTGTTTAGGTGCAAATCTTCTTTCAATGTATAACAATGGAAGAGGGAAGGAAAAGAGACTACAATGATTTCTCATTAAAGGATGAGTAGCTTTCACTCTAAAAGATGGGTGTGTTGTGTTGTAGAAACCTATCTAGGTTTTTCTCTCTAAATAGCCTCCTATTTACTGTTAGGACATATGTGATTTAATGTTAGGAAAATATGTCAAATTAGAATTGGCTAATCCTTTGAAAAAACGCACTTTACTTGTAATTGAGTAGATCTAGGATGTGTTTAATGCTTCAAGAAATAAGGTTTCAAGATCAAGTGTTAAATCAATGCAATTTTGTCCAAGTAACAAGTGAAGAAGTGCTAGATTTTAAAGCTTGATACCTACCTTGACAGCTAGTATCTATCGAGGTTTAAAAGAAGTTGAAGCTCGATGCTCCATAGCTAGCTCAACAAATAAGCTATCTATTGAGGTTTATGAAAAACAGATTTTTAGCTGTGATTTTCATTCAATCCGTGTGTATATGTTTGAGATTTCTTTTCTCACAACCCTAAACATATATAAAGATTATTTTAAGGACCGTCAAAGGTTGTGCGAGTGTGAAGCAAAGTTGTGTTCATGCAATTTATGACCGGAGACAGAATTTGCCCTAGTTCATCTTTCTTTTGAAGAAATTGCTGTGTTTGTACACCGTAGGATTTTGTAATCGAAGAGCTTCGTGATCTTCATCATGTGATGAATCAAGAATTTTGCAGCCAACATCTTTCTCAAGTTGGTGAGTAAGCCACGTCTTCGAGATCCGCGCATTGAATTAGTTAGTCACGTATTGGGAGCCGTGCATTGAAAAGGAGAGATTGTCACTACGAGAACAAGTCCAATTGGGTATTGGGGTAAGGGTTCAACTGTAGGTTTGTATAAGGTACTGGGATTCCTTTACTTGTAAACGCTTGTTGTGATAATAGTGAATTCTCGGGAGTGGTGACCTTAAAATCACACGGTGGGGTTTTTGCCGTGCGATTTTTCCCCATTCATAAACAAATCACCATGTCAATTTAATTTCCACTGCATTTAGTTAATTGATGATTTGTTTATGCTACCACACGTATTGCATGCTAATTGAATTAATTAATTAACTTGGCTAATTAATTTGTTAATTCATCACGAGGGGTCAATACATTTTTGGCCTATTAAGTGGTATTAGAGCAGGCACACTCTGATTAGGTTTTAATCTTTTCTATGTGATCCATTAACTCCTATTTGTCATGGATAGAGGACAATCTCTTATTATACCTCATTTATTTGACGGCTCTAACTATGCATACTGGAAAGTACGCACGAGAGCTTTGTTGCGATCATTAGATGAAAAGGTATGGCAAGCTCGGAGATAGGTCGGACCAAGCCTACGAAAGAAAACTTCAATAGCGGGGCATTGAATGTGTTATTCATTGTAGTCACAAATGAGGAATTCAAGAAGATTTCCTCTACTGAAACTGCTAAGGAAGCATGTACTATTGTCCAAACAACCTATGAAAGAACCAAGGTTTGTCAAAGATTCAAAGCTTCAGAGGATTACTACGAGCTTTGAAGAGATTAAGATGGAGGAGGATGAGTCATTTGATGAGTTCTATGCCAAGCTCAAGGACATAGTGAACTCAGTTTTTAATCTTGGGGAAACCATTCCCAAACCCAAGATTCTTAGAAAGGTGCTTAGATCCCTACCCGAGAAATTTCATGCCAAGATCACCGCAGTTGAGGAATTGAAGGACATTGACAAAATTCCTTTGACAGAGTTGGTTGGAAATTTGCAAACCTATGAGTTGGGTTTGACAAGGATAAGGAAATCAAGCAAGAGCAAGAGCATGGCATTGAAGGCCAAGAGCAATGATACTGATGAGTCTTCAAACAATGAAAATTCTAAGATGAAATCCTATATCACCCAGCAATTCAAAAAGTTTATGAAGAATGCCAACACTAAAGGATTTGACAAAGACTGCAAGCGGTCCAGCTTGTCTTAGTTCAAGAATCAAGACAAAGGAAAGAAGGATGCTAAGGATGGCGGTCAGTACACTGTTCCCTCAAGACCAAAATGTTTTGGATGTTAAGGTTTCGAACACATGAAACAAGAATGCCCTACATATCTCAAGACCATTGGGAAAAGCAAGGCACTTACTGCTACCTTGAGCAACACCAAGCTTGAAGATGACTCTAACAATGAGGATGATGGAATCTTAAATGCCTTTATTGCTATTGTAAATCCTAATAAAGGGATTGTTGAAGATTTGGATGAAGAAGAGGAATTGGTGGAGTCTAAGTTTGAAAAGATGGATGAGCAAGATAACATCTACACAGCCTATGCAAAGTTATACAAGGTCTCGGAAAAGCATGAGAAATTGTATAGGTTGGCCACTAAGAAACTTAATGAAGTGGAGCTTGAACAAGAAGAAATTTCCACAAAGTTTGATGAAGCCAATCAAACCATTAGAGCACTGAGAATTGAGAATAATTTCTTGGTTGAGGAAACCAAAAAGCTTGAGGCAGAACTGTTCCAAGTCAGAGCCTAGTTGGAAAGGACTTCAAGTGCAAAGCTTAATGAGATGCTTAGTCTTCAGAAATCCACTTTTGATCGAATTGGTTTAGGGTTTGATTTCTCTTCTCTTAGTATTGTTACTTCTAGTACTACTATTTTTGTTTCTCTCGCTAATAATGTTAAAACGAGAACAATAATGTTAAAAATGAATTAGCTAGTGAAAACATAGACGATGGTAAATCTATCTTAGGAGCACCCCCTAATCTATCTTAGGAGCACCCCCTAAGCATGATAAGAAAGAGATTAAGAACCCTAAAGCTAAGAAGGGAAATACTCAAAAGCCCAAATAGAAAAAGCAGCATTTTTGTCATCATTGTGGAACAAAATTGGACATACTCGACCTAATTGCTATAAGTGGTTAGCCATTCAACAGAGTAGCAAAGATGATCTCGTTGGGAAACTAGAATCAGTTTCCATCCTCTTTTGCTCCTCTTGGAGATTTTATCAAAACCCTCATGTTCCTTTCAAACTTGAACGATTTCAATTCTTCCCCCTCACCGCTAGATCAAGGGTTTGCTAAACGGAAAGGTTCTTCTAAGATGTTGAAAGAAAAAGCCTCCAAGTGATTCTGTCACTTTTTCTCTCTCTCTCCCCTTCTTGTTTTTGTTTTTGCATTACTTGTGTGTTTTGCTTCCATGTTTTGAGTCAGTCTAGTTTTATGCATTGCTTTGTTTAACATGTTTTGTTTGTTTATTTTTCAGTTTTGCTTTATTTTGTTTTTCAAAAAATAAATTGAAAAATCAGAAAAAATACAAAAAACAATGTATGTTTGTGTACATTGGTAAATGTGTACCTTGGATGGCTATTAAAACAAAGTTTTCTAAACTTTGTATCATTTGTATCTTAGATCAGCTTCTCTATGCACAACTAAGCAAGCGAGTTTTGTGGCTCGTGTTTGTGATGAGTAAGGTTAAGTAATCTCTTGTACTTAACACTCGTATCACTCTTTTTGACGGGAATGGCTAGAAAATCTTAAGAAAAAGACATAAATAACCATTTCACCACTATTATCAGCCAATCATAAAATGACATTTGTATGCTTCAGCATAGTAAAAGTGGAATGTCAAATGCTTAACATTATTGGGTATTTCTTTTCTATCTCTTATATGCCTTTGCATGGTTTGCTTAAAAGAAAAATATGCAAAGAAAAAATAAAAATAAAAAACAATCAAAATGCTTTATATATGATTGCAAGCGTGTATTCTAGGAGATGTGGGAATTATAGAATGTACCTTGAAGGTGACAGTCCCCATCAAATAGTTATGATTGTGTGAGTTAAAGTGATTTTCTCATATCTCAAATCGTCATAACATGTAAACACTTATACAATCTTGTGATATTTTTCACACACAACATTCAATATTCTTTGCTATGTTTGATACATGTGCAGGTACAATGTGATTTGGCCATCACAAGGAATACATGTGTTAATGTATGCTCACTAAACTATCTTAACTTGCTTTTTAAATATAAAATTGGTTAGACTTGTTGTGTGTGTGTGTGTGTGTGTGTGTGTGTTTTGGATCTATGAGCATGACATTTTTCTTGTTAAGAGATGAGCTTGAGAGCTTAAAATGTTGTTTGGATCTTTGGTTTTATAGCATGCTTCATTGCATTCATACCTGTTTTTTTTCTCTTTTTGAAAAATTGTTTTTAAGCAATCTCGACAACTGCTGGACACCTCTCGACAGTTAGGCTATCTAACGAGCCCCTTCAATTGCTTTTTATTGCATTCTCGATAGCTCCTCGATAGCTACTTGATCCATTAAAAAAATTTCTGGATGCTTGATAGCTTCTCGATCCATCGAAATCCTCTAACTATGGACACCTCTCAATAGATCTTGGACAGTTCTTCGACAACTTTTTTATGCGTTTTAAATCTAGACACCTCTCAACACCTCTCGATCTATTGAGATTTATGACTTTTCTATATAAAGATTTTGTGCGATTTTTCTTCATTTCTCCTCGATTTTTCTTGATTGTTTTTAGTTTTTTCACCTCCCAAACACTCTCTTCTCTCTTAAAAACTTCAACCCACATGATTTTCAACCTTTTCTTGTCTCAAATCACTTGGTATGATCTCTTTATCTTTCATTCTTCATGCATTTCATGCATTTAGATCTAGGTTTTGGGTTTTTAAAATTTTTTGGGGTTTTTCAAAATTGATGAATTTTTTGTGAAATTTTTGGGATGGGTTTTGTATAAATGATCCTAAATGTTTATGCATTGCATCACATTTGTATTATAACAATGTTTCATGCATTTTAGATGTATGTTTACTTTGTTGCAATGTTGTGTGCTGGTAGATTTGGATTGAGTTGAGCCTATGATGTATTTAAGTTTGCATGTCATATGTTCATACATTTTCATGCATACATACATTCAAGTTTTTATATTCTTACACATTGTCTTGTTGGTGCTTTTCTAATTGTCTCTCTCTCTCCCTCTCTCTCTTTCTTGCGTTAGTCTACTCTATGGCACCCAAACGCAAATTTACTTCGTCCTAGAACCTTCTTTGTTATGGGGCATCCACTTCTTCTTCTGACCCTACACTTTCTCATGTTCGGCTCTGTGATGATAAAGCCCGAAAGGACTTTTTGGAGAACTTTTCTTGACGAGGCATTCATTCGAAATGCCAAGTCATCTTATCGGATTTCTCCGATATTGACCTACCTCTTGTCATTTACAGTAGGGGTTGGGAGTCACTATGTGACATTTCGGTCACTTGTCCCTCCGTGATCATATAGAAGTTTTACTCCAATATGCACGGATTCGATACTTCTATACCTCATTTCTTCTCTCGCGTTCAAGGTACGCGCATAGTAGTTACTCCGGATATTGTATCCGAGGTACTACACGTTCCTAGGGTAGCGCATCCTAACTACCCTGGTTGCGATCATTTGAGGACTGTGTCCAAAGATGAACTCTCGTCTCTCTTTTGTAAGACACCTTCTTCTTGGGGTGACCATTAAAACACCCCTTACTTGGGCTTTGCAAAAGATCCGAGGTTCCTAAACATGGTGATGACATTCATTTTTCATCTTTTGTCTCACTATAACTCCATTATAGAGCCTCATGCTTGATTTTTTTTATCCCCCTTAGAGGATATCAACTTCCCTTCTCACTTCATTCTATCCCTTATAGATGTTTATAGGGATACGATAACCCGTGATAAGCTCTTTTTTCCTTCGCTTATCATACAGAACCTTCGCCATTTTTCTGTCTCCTTTCCCGAGTCTCCTCACTTCACGGTTATAAGTGCCATAGATGCAGCTACTGTTCGACGAAGCGAGGCATAGCTCAGATTAAGGCGGCCCCCCGGACAGAGATAGCGACTCCTCCAGCTTCTACCGCTCCATCCACATCCGCTCCTTCGTCTTCTGTGGGTAAAGTGACACTTGAGGCCATCATGGCACAGCTTGTGTGCATGGATGCTCGCCTTGACACAATTAGTGATGAGTTGTGTCAGGTGAACACTTGTGTTGGTCGTATCGCACGATGACAGGCTATCATAGGTGGTTTCACTATTGCTTCTTCTTTATCTCGATTAGCTTCTGAGGATGAGAGTGACGATGGCTCCAATAGTGATGATGCTGATGAGGACGATAGTGCTAGCTCGCCCAAAGATGATGAGATGTCTACTTGATGTACATACCCTTTGTCACTCATGACAAAAAGGGGGAGTAGTTTTGATATGAGAGTAGTCATACATAGGGGAAGGGTTAGCATATGAATTTTTGTGATAAAGGGAGTATTTATGAGGGATATAGGGATGTAGGACTTTTTGTATCTTTTCTTTCTATTTTAGATACATTATTTTTGTACATTGGTCTTATGACCATTTAGTGATAGCAAACCTTGTACTTATGTTGATATATATATAAATTGAGGTTGTTATTACTTTCTTTCACCTATCTTTATAGTGTTGTTTCTTTTCTCTCTTTATGCACATGATTTTTATATACTGTATGCAATCTTTTATTTCTGTTTCACACTAAGATGCCATGATGAGTTTTGTTTAAAGTGTTTTAGAAATACAAGTTGTCAAAGTCTTCTTGCCATAAACTCTCTTCTTGCAAAGTTTTTCTAGAGTTTGTGTTAGGATAGATTTTATTGTATTCAACAAGTGAGTATGAGTTGAGTGATTTATGACTTCTCTCATATGTTCATTTGTTTGTTGTGATTTTGTCATAGATTGCCAAAGGGGGAGATTGTTAGAACATATGTGATTCAATGTTAGGAACATATGTCAAATTAGAATTGGCTAATCCTTTGACAAAATGCACTTTACTTGTAATTGGAGTTTCAAGGAACAAGGTTTCAAGATCAAGTATTAAAACCATGCAAGTCTGTCCAAGAAACAAATAAAGAAGTGCTGGATTTTAAAACTCGACGGTTATCTTGACAGCTAGTATCTATTAAGGTTTAAAAGCTACTAAAACTCGATGCTCAATAGCTAGCTCGACAAATAAGCTATCTATCGAGGTTTATGAAAAACAGATTTTTAGCTCTCCGTGTGTATATGTTTAGGCTTTTTTTTCTCACAACCCTAAACATATATAAGGATTATTTTAAGGGCCATCAAAGGTTACGCAAGTGTGAAGGAAAGTTGTGTTTATGCAAATTGTGACCAGAGATAGAATTTGCCCTAGTTCATCTTTCTTTTGAAGAAGTTGCTATGTTTGTACACCATAGGGTTTTATAACCAAAGAGCTTCGTGACCTTCATCGTGTGATGAATTGAAGAACTTTGCAACCAACATCTTTCTCAAGTTGGTGAGTAAGCCGCGTACTAGGATCCGTGTATTGAATTTGTTAGTCATGTATTGGGAGCCATGCATTGAAAATGAGAGATTGTCACTACAAAACAAGTCCAATTGGCATTGGGTAAGAGTTCAACTATAAGTTGATATAGGTATTAGGATTCCTTTACTTGTAACCATTTGTTGTGATAATAGTGAATTCTCGGGAGTGGTGACCTTAAAATTACCCGGTGGGGTTTTTGCCGTGCAATTTATCCCTATTCGTAAACAAATCACATTGTCAATTTAATTTCCGCTACATTTAGTTAATTGGTGATTTGTTTGTGCTATCACGCATATTGCATGCTAATTGAATTAATTAATTAACTTGGCTAATTAGTTTGTAAATTCATCACAAGAGGTCAATACATTCTCGACCTGTCATTTACTTTTGTGGATAATGAGGGTACATATAGTATGGGTAAAGGGTAAGAAAGTCACACTTAAAATCTTCCAAGCAGAGAGTTTCTCGAGTACCTCGTGAGATGGCCTGTCTCGTAAAGTACTCATGAAATACAACCTAACACTTTACTCTTGACTTCCAAATGTGCTTCTCATATGGCCTTTTCGTGGAAATCTTTACTTGCGAACTTCTTGCAAGATAGTCGCAAAATTGCACTGATCTTCATTGCAAGCTTGATTCTTCACCAACTTAATACTAAACCCAATATAGTAAAATCCCACAAAATACAAGAAAATAAATAAATGAAATTTCAACACTTTTTGTCATGGAATAAAACCAACATAAAATATAGTTGTAAATCACAACTTTATAGTTGGCTTTAATTTTAGCTTAGCTTCCTTTAAAAGCTTTGTTTACATTTCCACAAAAGTTTTTACACCTTCACTTTCCTAGTGTTTTCAACAAAAACGTTTAGGGTTCAAATTCCTTTTCCCCCATCATAATTATCTAATTTATCCAAAAAAAAAAATTATGCTTTAGGTTTTTTTCCCTTTAATTTAATTTATTTAACCAATTGATAGGATTTATTCACATTCACTATTCTACTCTAGAATTTCATACTAACTTCTACTTAAATTTGTCTTTGCACTTGACACTTGGAGAAGCAAATTTATAAATTGATGTACTTTGAGTACTAATAAAAATTGGTATATTGAGAATTAGAAAATATTATGAACATGATGGATGAAATTGGTTGTGCAACTTTGTTGGTATTTTGAGCGTTAACTTTAATAGAAGATGCTAATTCCTTTTCTTTTCTTTAAAAAAAAATATTGTTGCACATATTTGTAGCAAATTAGAAACTTTGGCATATAAGATAATTTTGTAGACAGTGTAACTCTTTTACAACATATACATGCATATATATACATGCATATATATATATATATATATATGCATGCATGCACACATATATTAGCATTTCTTTTTTTAATTGTGAATCAATATAATAGTTTAGTCTCAGCCCCAAAAAAATTCATGGATTCGCCCCTACATGGACGTCCTTGTTGACGATAATTTGCTCTTGGTTGGTTTCCAAATTAGTTGAAGATTGAGGTGAAGAAATAATGATTTACGCTTTTAATTAAAGATAATAAACTTTAAGAATATTTGAAATAGTTTTCATCTAAAGAGGGATATATTTCAATTTGAACTTGAAAACTCTAGAAAATGGTTTTTTTTTTTTAATTATAAATTTTATTTTTAAAGACAAAGCTTAGCATAAAACTACTTTGGAGCTGTCTCTTTCCATCCACTACATTGTGATTTATAAAGCTATTTATCTGTAGTCCTTATAAGAATATGTTAACTAATATTTTTACTTTAAATTTAAGTTTTTTAGAGTGTTTAAATTGGTCCCCAAGTTATAAAATGAATTTTGAAATTCTTCTATCAAATAAAATTCTAGCATTTTGTTCTTTTATTTTTTGTGGACCCTAAAATAATTGTCTACCTTGTCAATTAAAGATGTTTAGGGTTTTGTCACTTAAACTTAATTTTATAGATTTTGAGATTTTGAGATATATATATATATATATATATATATATATGAAAGAAAAAATTTGACTACAAACTTAGTTGTAGTTAATAGTTACAACTCCTACTGAAATAATTAATATAACTATATATTTTGGAAATTTTAATATTGGATTGCATAATATTCTTTACATGTATGTTAAATTTCATGTCAATCGGATGTTATTTACTATTCAATCCACAAAAGTATTTTTTATGCATAATCATAGATGTCAAAATTTGAAATTTAAACATTTGATTGATAACATAACTATTGATTTTTTTTTTTCTTTTAAAAATTTTGCAAGCATGAATGATATAAGAAAAAAATGTAATCCAATGTTAGATTTGTCAAAATTCACATCCAATAAAAATATGTTAATTAATTTTAGTCATTGATTACAACAAAGTTTGTAGCCAAACTCTCTCTCTCTCTCTCTCTCTCTCTCTCTCTCTCTCTCTCTCTCTCTCTCTCTCTCTCTCTATATATATATATATATATATATGTATGTATGTGTTAGGTTCTAAGACTTTAGGAACTAATGTATTAGAATTTCAATTTGTATTATGTTGGCAAACCATGATTAAAACATAGAGTTTAGGTTTAGGCTGCTCAAAGTGTGTTTATTTGTAAAATTGGAATCGAGTGATTACAAATTTTATTGGACTAAATTTGCAAGGCTCGATCAATCGAAAATTAGACTCGATCGATCGAACCACGCACAAATTTATTTTTCTGCAGAATTTCCAATTCAGTCCAAGCCGGGTTTGACGTGTAGGGTTTTATGTTTTACTCCAAGAATAAAAGGAACAACTCTAGCTACATTTTAGAAGTCTTTGATGTGTTGTGTGTTGAATCTTTTGTGAGATCTAGAGGTGTTTACCTTCATACACACTTAGAGTTATCAAGATCAAGATTCATGTCAAGAACTTAGTGATTGTTTCGATTCTTTGCTTAAAGAACTTAAAGAAAGTCACAAGTAAAAGAACTTGTGGTTGTAGTAGATCAAGGAAAGAAGTAGTCCGTGGACTCGGAGCTGTCACGTGGTCATGGTAATAAGTTTTCTACTCGAGGTAGCAATAGGATGTTAGTGGTTTAAGTTCTATTGTATAAACTTCAATTCTTTCATAGTGAATCTGTTTTACCTTGAGGATAGTTAGGTTAAATCCTCCCCAGGTTTTTAATCGGTTTGGTTTTCTTGGATTATCATATCGTTGTGTTCTTTATATTTCCGCATTATTTACATGATATGATTTTATTGTATTAACCTAGAACTGAAAATTTTATTTAAGTAATCACTTGCCTAAATAATTAAGTTAAACAACTTATGTTATGGGGTCTAAAAACGTACAATATGTATGCATATATATATATATATATATATAAGCAATTTTATTGGGAAAATGTTAAAAAATGGGACTTTATAATTGTAAAAGCTTATGGATAAATTATAAATTTATAAAGGGGGAAAAACGTTTTTAAAATTTTTATTTATTAAATGGTCCAAAAAAAAAAAAAAAAAACTGCTTACATTACGTACGTACGTTGTCCTTTTCTTTCAAATTTTTTTTAAGGGATTTATTGGATGCTTTATTTTTTGTTAAAAAAAAAAAAAAATTCTCTTTTCTTTTGTCTCCCGCATTGAGACAAAAATCGCAAACCCCATCCCAAAACCCCTATTTAAACCTTCTAGTACTAGTGAAAAAATAAACTATGAAAGGATGTTATTGCCTATTGCTATGTGCATGCAACGTATACATATATGAATTTTAACATAAAACAACCATAAGTATAATTTCATTTTTTGATAATAACAACGATGTATAATATTTAGTTTTATATAAAATTGATCTATAATATATTCTAATAGAGGAGTGAAATGAATATTATTAGAACCGTTTATAATAGGGGTGTGCATGGGTTGGATTGGGTCGGGTTAAGGGGATTTTTTTAACCCAACCAACCATGATGGGTTAAAAAAATATTCAACCTAACCCACCACCATGATGGGTTAAAAAAAGATTCAACCTAACCCAACCTATCACATAAGTCCAACCTAACTCACATGGGTTGGGTTAAACCCATGGGTTGAACAATTTTTTTATTACTATTATTATTAAATTGAGCAGAAAAAAATATATCACACCTGCCACTTAAGTTGATAAACAAAATATACATTAATATATGAACTAATATTCCAACTCAATTATTTATTAATATATGAACTTTTTTTTTTTGAGAAACATTAATATATGAACTAATATACATTAATATTAGTTGTTATATAGGATGGGAGGAAGAGATGGTTATTTAAAAAATTTATTAATTATATAATATATTTTAAATATATATTAAATATATAGGTGGGTCGGGTTGGGTTTGGAATTTTATGACCTGAACCCAATCCAACCCGTTATCCAAAAAAATTTTGTAACCCAACCCAACCCTCCAAGCTCTAAAAACTTTGGTCGGGTTGGTTAGGTTGGTTTGGTTTTGGCACCCATTATATATATATATATATATATATATATATATATATATATATATATATAAATATATTATAAGGATTTTTTTTTATGAGAAATTATACTAGGACTTTCATTATGTATGGTAATGATATTGATAACTTAAATCGAACTGCTTATTAATTAGTATAAAAATAAAAATAATATCATTTTATAATTTATACATTTTTATGTTAAAGTATAAAATGATATTTTTATAATTTCCCTTAAAAATATCATTTTATATTTTATACATTTTTATGTTAAAGTTACAGTGCAAAAGTTGTGGGTCAACTAGTAGAAATAGTAGATTTCAAATGAAACTCTACTAAACTTGATTTTATGGGTTTTATTAACCACCTAATAAATAAATGTTTGAAATGATCATTTTTGGTTGGAGACACATTAGTTTGTAAGTTGTATAGTTGTATCTAATGAAATTTGTAATATCTCTAATATTACTCTTCCACAAATTATAATTTTTTTTAGAGAATTTTAACCTATCTTATAGTGTCCCCTTCTGATGATAACTCTTAATCATTAGAACTATCATCGAACTAAGACATCAATTAGTTTTTTATATAGGTGGGAATTGTTGGAATATTTTATAAAATTTATTATAATTTACTTTAAATCTTAATTTAAGTGAGTGTATGAAATGGATATGTGGTCCTTGTTTCAATTGGGAGGGATCTCTAGTAAATATATTTCTGTCTCTCTATCACTAAGAAAGTTTTCTCTTTTCTTAGGCAGTAGAAGTTTTTTGTCCCTTCTCTAAAGGAGAGTTTTTTTTTTTTTTTTTTTTTTTTTTGCTTAATCTATTAATTTGCTCCTGTGTCCTCTGGAGTCACCAAGTGTGCCTCTTGAGTTTGTTGGTTTGTTTTTTGTTCGAGGTTCCGGGAAACACTTTTACTCCTTCTGTTATTCACCTATGCAATGTTAGTTCGCTTTCTTTTTCTTCATTGCTCACCATGGAAGACCTCACTAAAAATTGGTTTGAATTATCTCTATCCGATATAGAACATATTGGTTTTGTTCTTCCAAAAATTCACAAATCAAGGGAATACATTATAGCTGCAAAGTTTTTAACTTCACGCTATCTCGTTATGGAGGCAAAGGGTTCGCACTTTTTAACAATGATGGAGGTCGGTGAATGGTTATAAAATTCAAAATCTGGGAGATCATATGGTGCTTTTTGTTTTCGACAACAATTCAAATGTGGAAAGGATAATTGAAAATCAGCCATGGAGTTTTGACAAACACCTTGTGGTCTTGCAAACATTTGAAGAGTTTTCAAAACTTAAAGATCTAGTTTTTGATAAATCATTGTTTTAGGTTCAAGTTCATGCTATTCATGTCCGCTTCATATAAAAAAAGGTTGCAGAAAGCATTTGTGAAACCATTGGAGAGGTTCAAAGGTCACCTGAATCCACAGATGATGATGGAGGTAACTTCATTCGGTATGAGAGGTGTGGTCGTTTGAAACACATTGACAAACAATGCGAGCTCTGGATTTGAAGCAAGAGCTCTCTAACCACTGATAAACAACAGTTTGGCTCCTATCTCAGAGTGGCACCATATCAAACAGGTGGAAGAAGGGTAATTCTAGTGCTTGGGTACTATGGTCAGGTGGCAACGACTAAGAAATTTTCATCGAAGGAGGAAAGTCCATCGGTTGCTGCAGTGGTAGGGAAACCTGATACAGTAACTGAGGACGATGAGGAGAGAATTAATGTTGAAATTAATTCAAAAGGCATGGTAATGATAGAAATGAGAAAGGAGCATGCAACGAAAAGAATTAATTCTCATAATATCAAAATTCCGGATTTTTCTCTCCCTAAAAAATTGGGATTGATATTAATTGAGAATGATGTTTTGTCAACGTTAGCTAAAAGTAATGATGGCATTAATTCTGGCTCCATATCAAGACACCCAACAACGACTGATTTGAAAAAGGTGGCTGAACCAAAGAGATTGGTTGAAACATCAAGGTTACTTGAAATAGAAACTTTTTATTATCATACAAGCTCAATTTTGGATTCTACTCTTCCTAAAATTCCGGGATTGAGTTTCAGGGATAATAAATCTCCTTCAAAACTAGCTGATTCGGTAACGTGCTTGCGAGGAGATAATAAGGGGAGAAGTTACAGGTCTGATAACAATTATCCCACTTACTCTGATCATGTGCAAGGTGTTTAGGGTTTTAAGGGTGATCAAGTGCAGGGTCCCAAGTGCAATCACGTGCAAGAATCAAAACTCGATCACGTGGACTCCCCAACTGAGACTCAAACCCGACTCAACATCTCCTTTGATGCCCCAAGTCGAGACATGCTTTTTGTCCTGCAACAACAGAAAATTTCTGCGACCCAGCACCACCGTTGTTTGCCCATAAAACACCCTCCCAATATTATCTCGCTAGTCCTGGAATAATTGAAAGAAGCTACGGTTGATTGCTTGTTTTGGGTTGTCTAACCTGCTGCTACCGCTGCACCCCTTCAGCTTCCAACTTAGCGACATAAATGGAAGATAACCCAAGCGAAGGTCCTCAAGGTTAATTGCGATCGAGCTATTTTCTTGGAATCAAACAAGTTGGGCAGGTCATCGATTCAATGTCACAACAATTGAATCAAGTGTATAAGTCCATTGAAGTGGAGGCCATGATAGCCATTAGAGGTCTAGAATTCGCAACAGAGCTGGGCTTCAATAGAGTGGTAGTTGAGGGTGACACAAGCTTCATGACGAAAGGTTTGAAGACGAGCTTGTCTTCCTATGGTTTGCTTATTTTGGATGCGTGTGTTTTTGAGAACCTTTTTTTTTAATTATCCTACTTTCATGTTAAGAGAGGATAACAAAGTTGCACATTATTTGGCTAAACTAGTAGTAAATTATCCAGATAATGTATGTTTCACCATCCGTTTATTCTTTTGTTTAGGTTGATTTAACCACCATTTTGGAATAAAATAACTCAGTGTCTTCCTTCTCAAAAAAAAAAAAAGAAAAGTGAGTATATGAAATCAGCTTTACTATCACTAATGTCACATCTGTGATAGTAATAATAGTTGGGTTTTACTATTAGTAAAATCATTTTAGAAAACTATTAGTAAACTATTTTAGAAAACTTTTTATGAAAAAATGAAAAAATTACCAACTTTTTTGATAGATTTTTCAATTCCTCATAAAATTTTTCAAAAAATGGATGATTAATGTGTACTCTAAGGGCATACATTAACCAGATCCATAATAGTTTTTAATATGTGTCGGGGACATTTTTGTGACAAGGGCCAAAAATGCAAGATTAGCCCAAATCTCCCCTTGAGTTCCTTAGAAATGTTTATTTATGGAGAATCAAGCCCAAAATTCCAAATGTATAATGAACAAAAGGCTAATGGTGCTTTAATAAGAGAGAAATCAAAATGCCACAATTGAAAAACAAGAAAATGTAGAAAAAGAAATACAACAGGTCCGAAACTTCGACTCACAATCGGTGAGAAAAGGAAATTAAGAGAGGTTGTGAGGAAGAGAGGAAAGATTCCCCTGTACCATATTTCCAACCCTAAGCTTTAAAATTGTGAGAATGTCTCCTAGCCGAGTGGGCTTTTGCTCTCAAGTTTCAGCTTTATGGGGAAAACGTAGTTGGCTCTGTTTTGAATTGAAGTCAAAGTTTTATAGTAGCTTTTAGGTGTCCTTAATGACTGGTTTTTAGGCTAAAGATGAGGCTTTGGACCTCCCAGGTGCTAAATTGATGTTTGGTTCATATTTGCTTTAGTTGGGTAAAAGAGTTAACTTGCTTTATGCATAATTTGGGAAGTATTTGACTAAGCCCCCATTGGCTCCTCATTTTTAGTTGCTTCAGACTCTTGGGAGGCTTACCAAAGTGAAGGCTAGAAAAATGATTTCGGGTAGAAATTTTTAGCCACAATCAGCCAGAGAATAAAAGTTGTTTTGGGGTGGAAATTTTAGATACAAGACCTCCTCCATGAGCCCGAGATGCTACCAGTATCCCTTGCCCACTTGGTAGCACACATGGGCTGAGCTCATGCAAAAGATTCGAAGGAAACCGACCCATACCCTCCAAACCACACTTCCTCAATTTCCTAATATGTCGCATGGGCTTGGGCCATGCTTAAAAAAATAAATAAAATATAATACATGAATTGAGCCCACAAGGAAGTCGAGCTTGGTTGAATCGAGGCTTGTATAGAATGTGTCTCAAAAATAGGTATCAACAATATGCATCAATTTTCATTTTATTGATTTCATAACTTAATTTCTTTGACCAAAAATTTTTATGGTTTAGTGCAGAAACTTTTCAAAACTGATTGCTATGTGTTAATGTTTAATGAGAAATGTTTTGAATTCTTTTGAATTCATAATTGCTACCTGTACAACTATGTAATGGGAACGCTCCTCTTAACTAATATAATTATATATTGGTGGTGGTCAACCGAGTTGTGATATGGAGATATAATATTTTTCACTAGCTCTCCCACTTTGTTAGCCAACCTCCTCTCCCTTTTTTTTTTTCATTTTTTTTTTTTTTTTTGGTTCTGATGAGAGTTTGCCAAATATATATTACATAAATGTAATGATTTGAACTTTTATATATATATATAATTATGCTTTCTACAAAATATATTTCTGAGTAAGAAAAAAATGTACTATTTTATGAGTTTTAAATCTAGTGTAGGCTTGTAAGAATAATCAACAAGATAGTCAATTGTTGTATCCTGGATGGCACGCCAATATTGTTATTTAAATGATATATATTATGGATATAAGTATTTAAATGATATTTTGAATGTTATGAAATTCAGTTTATTTAATTATTATTATTATTATTATTATTAGGAACAACATAGATTCAACCTCAAATCTCTTATTTAAAGTGAAACATTCAAATTACAAGTCAAACAAACAACCTCACGCACGCACATCTTCATTAATTTATTTTATTCCTGACGAGATATACAGTATACTTTCCTTAGGTTCTACATTTTCAAGCCAAAAAGATACGAAAAGAACAAAACAACACTCCCTCCCAACCCCAACCCCAACCCCACACCACCCCCCCCCCCCACGCGTTTCGAGGTTTGTGTGGGAAAATGAAAGATATCTTCTTCTTCTTCTTCTTTCTTTCTTTTTTTTTTTTTTTTAAGTGAAATATTCTATTAGGGAAGTAACCGCGTGAAAGAGTGTATACTTGTCTATTGCATTTATTAAAACTTAAAGAGAAAGTGTCATTTTCTGAAATATTAGGAAAATGAGTGTCATTTCATAAAACCTCTGGAGTTATCTAAAAAAACAACAAAAACAAAAACAAACAGAAAAAAAAAAAAAAAAAAGACATAGTTATAGCAAGAATCTATCAATACTCAATATTATGTTATACTACCAAAAATAAATAAAAAAATTTCCATGTTCTCTTAGCTATATCAACACCCAACCACATTTAAAAAAAATTATTCTTATAATTGAAATTAGTGAATCAATTGGGGGAAAATAGTAAATGAAATTATATATACATTTTTCAATCCTAAAATTTAAGTATTTTTTATAACAAAGTTTCTCTCTAAAATAGATTGGAGAGAAATTCAAACCCTTCAAACTCATCATATATCTGTTTGTTGGGTGTGGATTTTGAAAATTTAATCGTTAGATTGCATGTTTTTTATGCTCTTAACATATTTGTCAAATTTCTTTCAAATTAGATGTTATTTACTATTTGATTAATAAACTTATTTTTTATACATAATTTTAGACCATAAAAACTTAGAATTTGAACATTTGATTAATGACATTGCAGTTAATCTTTGATTTTTTAGAAATTTGTGTAAGCATAAAGGATATAATAAGAATATGCAATCTAACAGTTAGATTTTCAAAATTTACACCTTAGAAAAGATGTAGGATTTTTTTTTTTTTCAAACTAGTTTGGGGAGAAATATTTTTAGTTTATATATATATATATATATATATATATATATATATATATATATATATATATATATATATATGGAGGTAAGTTACAATCAAAGGGTGCCGTTTAGAGGGCACTAGGGGCGGAAGCAAATAGGTTACAAGTGTAGTTCTAGTACAAGTGTAAACTAGGAGGGGGAAGAAGAAGAGAGGCATTCTGAACAAGTGAAGGACCTCTGAGGTAATTCTAAAATTAAGCCTAGAATTGAGCCTATAGAATTAAGCCTATCAAGACTCAAGAGGAGGCTGCCTTTTATAGCCGGAGAGAGCCTTGGATCGGATCAAAAACTGCTAGAATCAACCAAAGATTAAGCTTTTCCAAACAAGTATAAGGTTTTTAGGTTTTGATATAAGACATGGTGTCATCAAACCCATAGATAAGGCCATTCATTTAAAAAGTTTCAAAATCCTTGAAAAGACCCAACTCCAAAGGTTCTTAGGATCCCTCAATTATATTTCTGATTTCTATCAAAATCTTCGGCATTAATGCAAGCCTCTTTTTGATAGACTCCGAACCAATCCTCCTCCATGGACACCCACTCATACGTTGATTGTTCAACAGATCAAGAAATATGTCAAGACACTCCCTTGTCTAGGAATCCCCTCAAAAAATTCTTTCAAGGTTGTCCAAACAGATGCCTCTAACATTGGTTATGGTGGCATTCTCCTTCAACGTGCTAGTCTCACTTCCCCTGAACAGATTGTCTGTTTTCATTCAGGAATTTGGACTCCCACTCAAATTAATTATAGTACTATTAAAAAGAGATTTTATCTCATAGTACTATGCATTTCAAAATTCCAAAGTGATCTTTTGAATCAAAAGTTTTTGTTAAGAATTGATTGTAAATCTGCAAAACATGTTTTAGAAAAAGATGTTCAAAACATTAGAGCTTCATATTCAAAAAGGATTTCTAAAATCGATCCTGATGGTGAGGGAGGCTTAAGACCCTCAACTATTGTTTGTCTTCTTCTTGATCAAAGAATTTTGCTTGGCAACAAGGGGTACTAACCTGGGAGTGGTCTTTAACACCTTGAAATCGTGGACCTAAGTCTCTTCTAGACGTAGGAAAGGGAGCTCGTGTTCTAGACGAACTACACTAGGATGTAGGTCTATCTCTAAGGAGGATAGTTGGTCGCCTAAAAGGTTGGCGTAGATCTACCGATCTAGACCTTGGTTCTTGGTATGTTTCTTGGTGCGGATCTAATGAGGATCCGGGCTTGGGTTCATCATACTCTAAGGGTGATCTAAACCTAGATTGGTCAAAGCTAAGTCTAACCATTCCATCGGCAATAATAATCTAGATCTAGGGTTCTCGATCCATAGAGGATAATTTTCATTCTCTAGAGTCCATTGTTTTGGGAATGTTATTTCATTTGGTATTTTGGATAAGAGTGGTTTCACCGCCTTTCTCTTATCAAGTGCTTGGATGGACATGTTTGTTCTCATACACTTATAATACACTCTGTATATAAGAGCAAGTTAGAAATTTGTAACACGAGGGTTCCATGGGTTTTAATGTTAAGGGTGAGGACCTTCAGGATATGAGGATCGTCAAGTGCAACAGTGAGGTTTGGGAAACAAATGAAGTGGACTGGTCCGTTGCTCAAACTAGATTCAATGGTTCCTAGAAGACTGTCATTAAATTTGATAAGACGGGTGTCTCTAAGGGCCATAAGGATCAAGTTGTTCAAACCTTCTCTGATCAATGGATTTACTCCAACTTGGACAAGTCCTATGTGGAGGAATTTATGACCATTTTCCATGTGAGCTTCCACAACCGCAAGGGATAACAAATAACAAGTTTCATATTCCTTGTTAATGCTATAGACTTGTTCTATAGTCCTAACATGGTAGTCCGTTCTGAAAGACTTTTTCAAAGACCATGATGAAGACTTATAGACTTGGGTTGTGGGAACTTTGGGTATGTTCCAATCTCCTAACTATCTAGATCCTATACTAGTTGATTGTTCCATCTTCTTGTGGAATCTCGGGAGGGTTTGTCTTGCTAGATCTAATGGAAGTGGAAGAGTCACTTCTTCTAAACATTCTATTTATCATTCTGGATTAAAAGCTTAAGAAATCAATTACAACCTAGACAACCTTTATCTTCCAATTTCTATCTATCCTTAGATCTCAAACAGGAGTGTATGGACGCTTAGACTGTTAAACTTACCGCCGGACGCCTCGGGCGTAGCCGCTTTTCCCTATTACTAAGTGTATACGAACCTTTACTTTCCTCAACAATGCCTCAACGCCCTCCTGGCTAACGTTTCGATACTTAGACTTACTTAGCAAACGAACACAAACCGGGCTTACTCCTAGACTTTATAACATTTCCTCATAGAACTTAGCATAGTACACATCTGCAACAAATTGTGGGAAAGAAACAAAGACAAGAAGGAAAAGATAACTGGGAAGCAAAGGATTAGCTTAAACAGGTAATCACAAGATAATAAACAGTTTGAATGAACGGGAGGCTCACCTTCTGACTATATATATATATATATATATATAATCCGGTTTAAGGAGCTAGAGGAATTAGTAGTTTGTGCACGGCATGGCAACACTTAAAGGTGGTTGACACCTTCATATGGTATCGCCACTTGAACTTAAAGGAATCGTTAACTACCAAAAAAAAAAAAAATTATATATTTATTTTAGTGTATCTAATTGGACATCATATACCGGAGGTCTATTTCGATTTGAAAGTGATGCAATATTTTGCTTTTTTCTGGGTATGGTTCTTCATATACTCAATGAACTAAGTGGATTCGGCCATATGAGTGTGTTTGGCATATGCAACTAGGCTTTCTTTTTTGGCTTACTCTTTCACTCGTTGTCACATTATCCGTCTTGACCACAAATCGTGACCCTCTTCCACATTCTCATTATTGCACTATTGCAAGCATCTCCGTCTCCTAGACCATGCCTTTCGGTCAATTTTGAGATGTCTCTATGGCCTAATTAAATTCTTAAGAGGCCAAATATAACTTTTAAGACCCAAACTCTTAACTCTTACATAATTATATGTTTTTGGAAAATTATACTTGGATGGGGTCATGGCTTGTCCTCCTCTTAGTCCAAATATGGGTCTGCCTACGCATACAAAGTAAGATAAATAATATTACATACACAAGCTCATCTCCAAAATCAAGATATTAATAAACTGCATGGCTATTTTGTTTTTGGTAAAACATGTTAAGGCAATAGGCTTCATGATAAGGTTTGGTTATTATTTGATTATATGGGTAAAACACAAGATTTTGTTTTGTTTTGTTTTTTGAGAAGAGTGTTAAAACAAGTTGATTTTTTTATAGATAAACTCCATATATAATCTATTTTGAGTTGAACGCGTCTAACTGCTTTCCATGTGCATGGAATAATTATAATGCACACTGCGCACACATATTTAAATCATTTTAGAGGGTAGAAAATGAAAACTTTGAATGTGGTCTCTACATGCAATGCTAGAAAACAAATTAATAAGTCTACCACAATAAAAGCAAAGCGTGTGGGGTTCGGCCATACTGGTGGCCGTGGAAAAATCTCACTCCGGCCGTTCTTCGTTTCACATTAGTCCAAGTGTTAAAAAAAAAAAATAATAATAATAATAAAATAAAAAATAAAAAAACCATATAATCCTCACGAGACGTATTAACTAAAAATGGATAAGAGCCAACTTTAAAAAAAAAAATATTATTTTCTTTTAAGAAGGACAAAAATAATAAGAAAATGTGTAAAAGTTATAAGGGTGGTGTGAACTAGTCTATTTCAAAAAAGTGTCTTATAATTTAGCCGATTATTGAATTACCAAAAAAGAAGAAAAAAAGTGGTGGGCTATTTTTTTTTATCAATTTTTTTGGATAATTTTTGGCGGTGGACTAATTAAATAACATTATATCCTTCAATTAGTTTATTTTACATTAATTATGTGTGAATGTGTGTGTTTTTGACCCCAAAAAAATAAATAAATAAATAAGGCGTAATACTTTTATTAACAAAAGACGAAACATGACTAGATCACAGATAAGCCCACGGTATTATTTATTCCGTTTTCAGTATCTGTTTGGATCACTTTTTGATTCTTTACAACAGCAGAATATATACTAGTCTTCCAAAGTTATTTACTTATAATGGGTTCAATGAATCCTAGACTTTCTTCTTCTTATTTTTCTTCTTTTTTTTTTTTTGGTTGACTTTTCCCCTATTGGAACACAACTTTTGTATAAACAATCACTTTTCGGTGGTCTAAGTTTTGACTAAATTACGTACTATTGGATATTTTGAATCTTCCGGGAAAAACTCTAATGAAAATGACCGGTCAATTATTGTCTAGTAATTAAATAACGATAGCTTTACACACACACGAGCTTAAATAAACAAAAAGATCTTAATCTACTATCCTAATCGAATTCCATTTTGAAAAGGATCCAATTCATATTCCGGAATTATATGTTATAAATCTAAATATATATCGAATATTAGATTATTTAAAATTTTATATAAGATAATGCTTTATACATTATTAGATTCAAGAAAAAAAAAATCTTAAATGTGAAGGATATTATCCATTTCAAATGAAATGGAGAGGATTGTATTCTCTTTACTCCACTTACTCAAAAAATGTAATAAAATATTTATAGTATAAATTATACACATAATTATTGCATTTTTAAAAAATATTATTTTTCATTCCACAGGTTTGACTCGGTGCACATGGAAAATGCCATGCAGGGATATCACCTCTTGTATAAAACTATAAATACACGAGAAGTCTAGTGCATTAACCACACAACAAGCTAGAAAGCCTTCTTCTTTATCTGCTTCTTTATATCATTATCATGGCTCCATTATTCTCTGTTCCATCAGTTCTCACTACCATAATTAAGTCCTGCCTGCTATTTTCACTTCTTGTGGGTATGGTTTCTGCTCAGTTATCCTCAACTTTCTATGCAAAATCATGCCCTAATGCCCTTTCCACCATTAAATCTGCTATAGACTCTGCAATATCAAGTGAGGCACGAATGGGAGCATCCTTGATTCGCCTGAACTTTCATGACTGCTTTGTTAATGCAAGTCACCTTTAACTCTTTTTTTTGTGTCTGTGTGTCTGTGTGTTTTTGCCCATTATCCATTATCTTATCTACAAGTACAAATGTTTGCTTGTTTAGTGAATGTGTTTTGGGTGTGTATTTTAAAAGGTAATATTAGGAATACAATATATTTTCAAATAAACTTGTTAAAGTGTAGCATGTTATGATTAAAGCAACATTACTTTTAGTTATATCATTATAAACATCACTTTTATTATATACCAATCACAATAAATTATATTAAACCGTTGTGAAAAAAAAAAATTGTAAAATAAAAAAGTTATAATGCTGAATTTATTTATATTTTAATGCATGTAG
Source organism: Quercus dentata (assembly GCA_028216015.1). Lineage (NCBI taxonomy): Eukaryota > Viridiplantae > Streptophyta > Magnoliopsida > Fagales > Fagaceae > Quercus > Quercus dentata. The sequence goes on along the minus strand of CP116450.1, from coordinate 34,888,061 downwards.
AAGATGTGTCGTGGTAATATTTAGATTATACAGTATTTTAACATTCAAATCTGCTATTTGGCAGTATGAATTTAATTACATGTTTTTGCTGATAAAGGTTCAAGAACAAAGTAAATCCAACGTACGTACATAGATTGATGATTAAAGTGGATTAGCATAGCTTGCACAACAATATTTTGAATCAATTTTATACTGTCTTACTATAAACAAATCCATCTGGTTAAAACTATTTTTAAGGAAAATAATACTCTTCATTTGAAACAAATCTATTTCAGTCACCTAAAAATGCTTTTCTTCTTTTTTAAGTACAAGAACATTTGGGCCCTTTGCTACAATTTCACTATTATTATTATTATTATTATTATTATTATTATTATTATTTTTTTTTTTTTTTTTTTTTTTTTTTTTTTTTTTTTTTGGTCTCAAGTACCTTAATGGGTTGGCACATAATTGGCCCAATGGATGTCTTTTTGTATAATTTGGGAATCCAAACCCATCAACTCTATCTATTCTTGAACTCTCATGAATACTGATGGGTAGGTTTACTAGAACTTCCCTTTTGTCTATTCCCAACAAAACTTATACTTATTCAACCCCCAAAAAAAAAGTCTGTTTAGTTTTGCTTGTCTGGGCTTTTATAATATTATTATATTTGATTTATTTTTCTTATTTGTTATATACAGGTTTTTGAAATATTTGTAGTATATTAATATTATTTACAAGTCTTTGTCCTCTTCGTTGAGCCATATCTATTTAATTTATTTTGCTTATTTGTTATTTATTAAAGGCCCATATATAATATATTTTCATGAGCCATATAATAAAGTCATTCAAATGTTATAAGAAACGTAAATTATAAATTATTAAATTTCATGGAAATGGGAGAATGATTCTAATTGAATATATAAGAAACTAAACTATATACTATGTTAATGGAATATGAACCTCTCATTTTGTGGAAAAAATAACATGTTTATATAACATTTTGTAATAGGGATGTGATGCATCCGTACTCTTGGACAAAACAGCAACTGAACCAGGAGAGAAAAATGTTGGTCCAAATCCTTCACTAAGGGGATATGAAGTAATCGACACTATCAAATCTCAATTGGAGAATTTGTGCCCCGGTGTTGTATCTTGTGCAGATATCTTAGCCGTTGCTGCAAGAGATTCAGCTGTTGCTGTAAGAAAGAACTCAAACTTTTACATCACTTATTATTTTTAACCCATAATATTAGGTGATCTAGTGAGTAGCTTATTTTGTTGAGTTTATACTTTGTTGAGAAAGTATAAACTTACAGAGAAAAAGTAAAGTTTTAAAATATGGTATATAAATCAAATAAACTAAATAAGTTAAAAATAAGTTGTGGCTATAGACCAAAGTTTATTTATTATTAAAACCTTGTTCTTTTGATGTCATTTTAATCATATTATTGGTTTTAATTCAGCTGAGTGCACCTAGTTGGTCTTGGACTGTTGATTTGGGAAGAAGAGACTCTGCCACAGCAAGTTCTGCTGCTGTTACTGGCAACATCCCGCTTCCAACATTAGATCTTAGTGGCCTTATCAGTGCATTCTCAAAAAAAGGTTTCACTGCTAAAGAAATGGTGGCTTTATCAGGTGGGTTCAAATCTTAGTAACTCTAATTGTAGTGTTTGAAGTCTCGTACAGTGGATTCTAGTTTAACTCAATTAGTAAAGTCTAGAGTGTTTTACTTCAAAGGACAGAACCAAAACATTTTGTTTGGGACCAAGACTAAACAATCATAAGCCACTAATCACTACACTAGTGAATTTTCCAATATCAATACAAGATTTGTTTCTTCAATTGTCAAAGATAAAAGATAAATTTGTTTGTCTTGACATGTGTATTAGATTTTTTATATTAGATTAGTGGTTCCACATATTTGACTAGAAGATTTATGTTATAATATTAATCTAGCACTAGTTGTGTTTGTCATACAAATCCTACCTATATCTAGTTGGGGGGCTCTAATAAAAAAAAGCATTGGGTTCTGGTATTTTACCTATTATTAAAAATAAAAATTCAACATATTTGGGGCCCTCTACTATTAATGTAGTTCCGCCCCTATATGACAAAGTGTGATTGATAGAGAATAAATTTGAGTATATAACATATGATTTTTCTTCTCATCAATTGAGGAACTTAAGCTTAAATCCTACAAACAAGGAAAAAAAAAAAAAAAACCAATTAATGTCTGAAATTGATGGTAAACAGTAATTTTTGTATAGTGGATGCTATTTCAAATTATATGATACCTTACAAAAAATGCCTCGTATGAAATGACACCCAAATTATTCTTGTACTTTGTCTAGGAATTCACTCTGTCGGCCAAGCAAGTTGCAGAAACTTCCGAACCAGGATTTACAATGAAACCAACATAGATTCCTCATATGCAACTTCATTGAAATCAGTTTGTCCAAGCACTGGCGGTGACAACAATCTTGCCCCTCTAGATGTAACTACTCCAACAACCTTTGACAATGCTTACTACACGAATTTGATAAACAAAAAGGGTCTCTTACACTCGGATCAGCAACTCTTTAGCGGAGGTTCCACTGATTCCATAGTTACCACTTACAGCAACAATGTGGGAAACCTCATAACAGACTTTGCCAATGCAATGGTGAAGATGGGAAGACTCAGTCCACTCACAGGCACAAGCGGCCAAATAAGGAAAAATTGCAGGAAAGCCAACTGAGTAATTAAGGCACTAGAGTATGCTGTTTTAGTGTCCATTTTTATTGCCCTTTCACTTTTTTGTGGTTATAAGGGCATTAATGCTCGTTTGAATTAGTTTTCTAGTGTCAATTTTGAGTACAAGTTCAAAGAAATATTGGTATATGTATGACAAGAATTGTCCATCATGAATTGTCTATTCTCGGATATTGGCTCAACCGGAGGTGATTTAATTAGATTGAAATGTTGTTGTGTGACTTGTGTTGAATTGTAATTTTATATTGATCACCCCGCGAACAAGTGATGAGTATCAATTTATCTTTGACAGATGGCATATTTTCATATCTTTTTTTTCTAATTCAATAATTGGGATTAGGAAATTTGAACTCTAAACATTTTTATTAAAAAAATTAAGAGATGTTAATTGATCTATCTATCATTGTGAATTCATATGGTTTTCTTTTAACAAAAAAGAAGTGAGTTATCGATGCAAAACCTTCTATTTAGGGATAAAATATAATCAGCCAATCCACCACCATGAGAGACACCAAACATGATCTCACCCATTCGCAAGAGTTTGCCCCAATACAGAGGCAAATCAAGGTTGCAGTCTCTCACATGCGTTAAGGATCTAGTGGTATTTTTTGTTTATGGACAACATGTTAACACATTTGAGGTGGTTGATGCCTTCAATAAGAAAATCTATTTTCACAATTTAGAGGATGATAGGACTAAAAAATCCCTCATTTCTAAGCTTCCTTGTATCTGTTGATAGGAAAATAACATGACTGACTGCCTCTAGTACCTGTAAAAGGAAATTGAAACTTCCATTGTAGTTTTTGAAAGGAATGTCGCTGGCAGAAGTTTCTCAATGCAAAAGAAAAATGTGATCAATTCTGAAACAATGAAACCATTCGGCTTGGCCAGAATTTGTTAAATCCATTCATGAACTTAGAAACACACAACTTTCTAATTTTTCCAGGCTTATAATTTTGAATTTGTTAAATCCATTAAATTAGAACCTAGAGCTTTGAAATTAACTTCTTATGAAAACAAAGATACTTCATTCCTTATGCTACTTAATATATCCAAATAATAGTCACTTGATCATTAATCAGTAACCGTAAACTAAAAGCTTAAACCCAAAACCCTAAAAATCACAACACTTTTGAAAATCACTAGCTAAAATAGAATCAAAACAGCAAACCCACCAACAAATTAATGGAACCCATAACCACAAAACCCCACATCAACATCAAATTCGAGTATCAAATACAATGAAGAATCATAAAATCATAACCAAGCTATGCACAATAACTGAGCAAAACCCTAAAAGTAAAAAAAACTTCATGAAACACAAAATTGAGACTAGAAAACAACAACTAGAGCTACAACTTGAGCTAAAAGCAACTAGAAGTCAAGAATTAATACCTGATCTGAAATGAAATGGAATGAAGACCATAAAAGTTGAGATCACGGTAACTTTTTAAACCGTGTCCAAATATTCTATAATTAGGTGGGAGTTGCAGTTGATTATATATTTATGGGTTAGGATTACCGTTGGGGAGATTGAGAGAGAAGTTGTTTTGTTCCTAAAAGAAAACAACAAAATATAAAAACCCCATGAAGCAAATCCCTCAAAAAAAAAAAAAAATCGATTAAACCCTAGCTTTACAAATACCCAAAATCAAAACCCTAAACCAAAAATCAAAAAAAAAAAAAAAAAAAAATTAAAAACTTACTGTTAGGTAGATTGTGAGATTGGCAATGCCGGTAATGGAGGCTTGGGCTTTGCCGGCAACAACACGATGAGGAGGATCGGTGGTAGAAAGGGGTGGATCGGCGGTGAGGGTTTGGGAGTCAAAGGGAGAGAGTGAGAGAGAAGGTGAGAGACCAGGTTAGAGAGAGAGTAATTTGAATGGTTTTTTTTTTTTTTTTTTTTAATTTATAACAAACCTGTAGTCACATTTTGCAAAAACGCAGTTATAGGCCCCTTAAAAAAATAAAAAAATAAAAAATTTGTTCAACCTATAGCCGCGATTAAAGCACATGGCTATAGGAAACACTATAGTTGTGTTTACGCAAAACGTGGCTTTAAGTGTGCCTATGGCCACATTTTCTAAACGTGGCTGTAGGACTTCTTAAAAAAAAAAAAAAAAAAAAAAAAAAAAAAAAGGGGGTGGGGCTGGACCTATAGCTGCATTTTTTAAATATGGCCATAGGCCCTACCCAATAAAACGCCACTACAAACACTAAAAATGCGACTACAAAACTACCCTATAGCTGTGTTTTATAGAACATGGCTATAGGTTTATAATGTTAGTTGTGTTTATAAAAAACACAACTATAGGGCAGCTATAGCCGTGTTTTTGTAAGTATGGCTAAAAAAAACACGGCTATAACTAGCGTTTTTTTTAGTGAGGAAAAGGGAACACATATATGAACCAACTATCCATCTAACCTTTAGATTTCTCTTTGGCCCAATTAAATAAGAGGCCAAATATAACTTTTGAAGGAAAAAATAATAATAATTGGATTGGGAGGACATGGCTCCCCTTCATCTACATATTGATCTGCCTTTGCATACAATGTAAAATAAATAGTATTACAAACTCAAGCTCATCTCTAAACATCAAGATTAATGAACATGAATGGATATTTGTTTTTGGTAAAAGATGTTAGGGCAATATGCTTAAATAATTATTCAATTATTTATTTAAAATTTAATTTTACATATTATAAAAATGTCATTTTGATTATATAGGTTAAACATATCTTGTCAAAGCAAGTTATAAATTAACTTCAAAATCTCCTTTTAGCTTAACACATACGTCTTGTTGTTTTCTATGTGCATGGAACAATTATTACACTAATTAATCTTGATTTGACAAATGCACAGTACTGCGCACACAAATTTGACTCATTAGAGTAACGTAGAAAAACGTTGCTTTCTATTAGGCGCATCAAACTTTGGATGTGTTCTAGATTGCATCCAAGCAAACAAAATCTCCCACACTATAAAGTAAATGTGTAGGGTCAATTGGTGGCCGTAGAATTTCTCCGTCTTATGCACTGCCAAGCATGTCTGTCCTCCTTTTCACATTAGTCGGTGGAAAATACCAGATATTCCTTAAATAAGAGACATATTAACTATTAACTATATACGAATAAGAGTAAGAGTTAAAAAAGGATAATTCTTATTTTACATTGTACTAACAATGTAAATTTTTTTATAATGTATAGACATTTGTGTGTCTACTATGTAAAATTTATATTAATAGTACAGTGTAAACCTATAATTACTTTTAGTTAAAAAAAAAAAAAAAAAAAAAGTGGGAAAAACGAAAAAAGAAAAGGCATAAAGGTTACATAAGCAATGGTGGTGGACTAATTAAATAACACTATCCTTCAATCCATTTATTTTACATTAGTTGTGTCTGCATTAGCGCGTATGTGTTTGTGTTTTTGTCAAATAAATTAATACTATCGAAAAGAAGGACCGTGACTAGGAGTTGGAGATATTACAAACAAATAAGCTAGAAACATGACTAGGAGATATTAGATAAGCCCAAGAGACCTTTCATATCATTTTCAATGTTTATTAGATCCACTTTTGATCCTTTGACTTCTCACCAAAAAAAAAAAAAAAAAAAAAAAAAACTTTCGATCTTTTTCAATAGAATATACTAGTTAGGGGTGTCCAACCCACCCACCCAACCAACCCGCCAAACTCAACTCCACCCAACCCATTGTCATCTAATCCGACTACTTGATAGTCGGATGCAAGTCCGAAACTTCAAAAACTCGACACCGGGCAGTCGTCGGTCTGCGTGTTTCCTAATCCAAAACTTGTGAAACCCGACCCGACCAAAATACATCAATTCCGACGATTTCTCAAACTTTTTGATGACTTTTCCAACTAGATACAATGGATTTCGATAACTAACACAACTAGATCCAGTAGAAATACACCAAATCCAGCAGAAATTCATCAAACTCAACAAGTTCTCCACACGAATTGGTGAAAATCTTTCCCGCATCCAATGAGATCATCGCCAAATTTCACCGGATCTTGGATAAATTTGGCGAGATCTTGCCGGATCTAAAGAGATGTTGGCATTTCATTGCATTTCGGTTTCACCTAAAACCGACCACCACCCGACAAAAACCTGAATCGACCAAACCGATACCCGTTAACTATGGGTCTAGAAGTTCCCCAACCAATCTAATCAGGTCGGTTGCGGGTTGGGCACAAACCCGAACCAACATATGGACAACCTTAATAGTAGCTAGTCATCCAAATTAATTCATTCATAATGGGTTAAATGAATCCTAGATTTTTTTTTCTTCTTTAAAAAAAAAAAAAAAAAAAAAAAAAAAAAAGTTAACTAAGTAATGATAGTTTTTAGACCCCTTAAAAACACAATTGGATTAACTTAGGTAATTAGCCAAGTTGTTACTTAGTCCAAATTCCAAATCTAGGTTATCACAATCAAACAATCATATCATGCAAAGCAGCGGAAAAATAAATAACACAATGATATGATCACCTAGGAAACCAAACCGGTAAAAACCTGGGAAGGATTTAACCTAGCTATCCTCAAGGTAAACCTGAATTCACTATGAAAGAATCGAAGTTGTTCAACAGGACTTAGACCACTAACATCCTATTGCTACCCACCAGTAGAAACTTACTGACACGACCACGTGCAAGCTCCGAAATCACGGACTCCTTCTTTCTTGGATTCTCCAGCAAGTACAAGCACACCGCTTGTGTTTCTTTAAGTTCTTATGGCAAAGAATCAACAATCATCAAGTTCTTGAACGAATCTCCTCCTTGATAATCCTAAACTTGTGTAAAGGAAAGCCCCTCTCATATCTCATGCAAGTCTGTCCAAGATTCAAGCTCAAGAAGTGCTATTCATTAAAACTCGACAGCTAGCTATCCATCGAGTTGAAGAAGCTGTTCCAACCCCGTGGCTCGACAATTGCTCAATAGCATCTCGACAAACAGCTATCTATTGAGCTTTATGAAAAACAGAATTCGAGTTCTGTTTTGACTCTAATCCGGGATTATGTGTTTGGGTTTTCTTTTCTTCTAACCCTAGACATATAAAAGGATTATTTTGAGGGTCGTCAAAGTGTATACATGTTGCATAAGTGTTGAGCAAAGTTTTTTCAAGTAATTTGTAACCGGAGACAAAGTTTTGCACTAGTTCATCATTCTTGTGAAGAAGTTGTTGTGTATGTGCACCGTAGGGTTTTGTGACCAAGCATCTTCTTGATCTTCATCGTTGGGATGAACTCAAGAACTTTGCAACCAACAACCTTCTCTAGTTGGTGATTGAAGTCGCGTACTAGGATCTGCGCATTGGTTAGTCATGTACTTGGGAGTCATGCATCGAAAAGGGAAATTGTCACTACAAAAGAAGTCCAATTGGGTATTGGGGTAAAGGTTTAACTGTAGGTTGGTATAAGGTACTGGGATTCCTTTACTTGTAAATGCTTGTTTTGATAACAGTGGAATTTCGAGAGTGGTGACCTAAAAATCACCCGATGGGGTTTTTTCCATTAGATTTTCCCCATTCATAAACAAATCACCATGTTATTTATTTTCCGCTGCATAATTAGTTTATTTGTGATTTGTTTGTACTGCCACGCATTTGCATGTTAATTAACTTAATTAATTCACTTGGCTAAATTAATTGGTTAATTTACCACAAGAGGTCAATTTGCTTTTGGCCTATCAAACGGTACCAGCATCTATAGCACCCATGATAGGAAAGGGATCAAAAGAGGGAAAACGATCAACAAAATTGCGTAAAAGCCTCATGATAGTTGAAGGGATGATGATTTTTGAAAGTTCAAATATGTGTATAAACACCCTTGAACATTTAGACCCCCAAATTATAACTTAACTAATTCAAGCATTATGTCAAACAACAAGTGTGCGGAAACTTAACATAAGCTAATATATGGAATTGAAAAAACTATCTATGCCAAATTAAAAACACAACCCACAGCAATTAATAAAAAGACAAAGATAAAGAGGAAGGAAGATGCAAACACAAAGACAACACGCGATGTGTTATCGAAGAGGAAACCGAAGCCCTCGGCGTAAAACCTCTCCACCGCCCTCCAAGCGATAAACAATCCACTAGAAAATGTAGTTGGGATACAAGGACAGCAATAGACCCTCCAAGCCTAATCTACCCAGTGCACCTAAGCCCTCCAAGCTTCTTGCTCCAACGAGGTTGCGCTAAACCTTTTTCTTTTCTAGCTTCCCGATTCCGCTACTAGACCGTAGCATCAACCAATGAAGATTGATTCCTTCCTAATCGCTTCCCGAAAATCCAAACAGCTCTCTCACAAAGTGATGAATATGGTGAGAACAAGATTTGGTAAAATGCCTCTCAAGGATTTGTCAATGGAGAGGAAGAGAGTTGAGGAATTTGAAGAGACTCTAATGTATAGATTATTGATGAATCAATCTTGTTTTTCTTTAGGGTTTCTCTCTCAAAATTCTCTCTTGAAGCTCTCTTACATTTGTGGGTAAAAGGGGTATTTATACTGGAGTGGGAGAGGAATGTGAAATGTCAGGATTTACAAAACAGGGGTGGCTCGCGGTTTGAACTCGCGGCTTGACTAAGTCGCGAGATCCAGTCGTAAGATAACCGTATGGCCGCTTGTCCTGTTTTGTCCTGTAGTACTCTAGCTAGCATGACTGTTCACCTTCCGGTATGCTTGTCACGTGTCTTTGCGTCTCGCGGCTTGCAGCCGCGAGTCACCCGCGAGGCCAAGCCACGAGTCTCTGTTTTCTTCCACACTCTTGAGCAAACTTCACTCTATCTCACTCACTACCCTTACATTAAACCCACCTAAATATAGGGTTACTAAATGCTGAAATACAAGCAAATTTGGCATGGAATAAAACCAATTAAATGGTTGAATAAATTCAACCTTACAATTTTATCACAGGTTGCCATATCCTTATACACATTTATGATAGAAAGAATGAAGTGAGAAGGAAAATCTATGGTAAGACCCTCAATAAGAGAAAGTAAAAACCAAGCACGAGGCTCGGTGATAGATTTATAGTTAGAGAGAAGGTGTAAAACAAAAGTCATGACCATGTTCAAAAAGTAAGGGCCTTTTGCAAAGCCCGAACAGTAAGTGAACTGGGCTCACTCCAATTGGATGGACACTCACTAAAAGCATAAATAAGCTCGTCTTTAGACACTTTGTCCTCGGATGCTCACAACCAGGGTAGTTAGGAAACTCAACCCTAGGGACACAGAGCACATCCATAACAACCTGCGATGTGACAACTATGCGTGTACCTCGAATGCTAGTAATGAAATGAGGTAATGAGTAGTCGAATCCATGCATGTTGGAGTAAAACTCCTGGATTAGCACGGATGGATAAGTGACCAAGGTGTCACACAAAGGCCCCTATCCCATACTGTAGATGACAATTGGTAGGTCGATGTCGGAGAAGTTAAACAAGATAACATGGCATTCAAAATGAATGCCTCATCGAGAAAAATTCTCAAAGAAGTCCGATTTGACCTTCTCATCACAAAACCGAACAGAGAAAGGAGTAGTGTCAACAAGATGCCCTAGAACAAAGAAGGTTCCGGGATGGAACAAATTTAAGTTTGGGTGCCATAGAAGTAGACTAACGTAAACGAAGAGAGGGAGAGAGAGAGAAGACAATCAGAAAAGTCCCAAAGCAATTCAAATATACACAAATATATTGAATGGAAAGGACGTATGCATGAAAATGCATGAGCATGTGACGTGCAACAATAATATCATCATAGGCTTAGCCCAATCCAAACCTACCAACACACAAGCAATGTAACATATATAACACACATCTAAATGTATGAAAATATAGTTATAATGCACATGAGATGCAATGCATGAAGATTTTAAAGCATTTTCTCAAACACCAACCCAAAAATTTCACAATAACTTCATCAATTTTGAAAAACCCAAAAACTTAGGTTAAAAATCATGAAATGCATGAATATGAGAGATTTAGAGAGTTACCAAGAGAAGAAGAACTTGATTAAGGCCGAAAATCTCTTTGAGATGAAGTTTGGAGTGTGAAAGAGAAGTTTGGAAGGTGAAAAGGCTCGAACAGATCAAGAGAGATCGAGAAAATGAAGACTAAATCGCAAGCGCCCCTTATATAGCCCATCAAGAAATCTCAATAGATCGAGAGGTGTCGAGGATCCGTTGAGCTTTAAAGGGGTTGACAAAAGCATCTGTCGAGCATGTGTTCAAGGCAAAAGGAAGCTCGATGGATCGAGGATCTGTCGAGGATCTATCGAAAGGACATAAACTTTCTCAATCGATCCACCTAGCTATCAAGAGGTGTTGAGATTGCGATAAAAATCAACTCAAGAGCTCGACGGATAAGCCGGGTATCAAGAGGTGTCAAGGATTTGTCAAGGTTGCTTTAAAACAGTTTTTCAAGAAGGGAAAAACACAGATATGAATGCAATCAAGCATGCAACACAACCAAAGATCCAAACAACATTTCAAACTCTCAAAATCATCTCTCAACAATAAAAATGATAAGCATTGAGATCCCAAAAACACACACACACACACACACACACACACTAAATAAGTTTAACCAATTTTATATTTCAAAAACAAGTCAAGATAATTTAGTAAGCATACATTAACACATGAAAACCTTGTGATGGCCAAATCACATTGTACCTGCACATGTATCAAGAGTAGCAAAGAATATTGCATGTTGTATGTGAAAAACATCGCAAGATTGCATGAGTGTCAACTAGTTATGACGATTTGAGATATGAGAAAATCGCTTTAACTCACACACAATCATATCTATTTGATAGGGACTATCACTTCGAGGTACATCCTATAACTCCCACATCTCCTTGAATATACTCTGGCAATCATATTTAAAAGCATTTTGATCTTTTGCTTTTTTTTTTTTTTTTTTTTTTTTTTTTTATATTTTTCTTTTGGGCAAACCATGCATGGGCATATAAGAGATAGAAAAGAAATACTCAATTATGTTAAGCATTTGACATTCCAATTTTGCTATGTCGAAGCACACAAATGTCATTCATGATTGGTGGGCAACAAGGTAAGATGGTTATTTATGCCTTTCTCTTAGAATTTTCTAGTCCTTTCTATTAAAAAAAAAAAAAAACGAGTGTTAAGTACAAGAGATAACTTAATCTTACTCATCACAAACACAAGCCACAAAGCTCACTTGCTTAGTTGTGCATAGAGATGCTCATCTAAGCTACAAAAGATACAAAGTTTAGAAAACTTTGTTTCAATGGCTATCTAAGGTACACAAGAACCAATGTACACATAACACACATTGTTTTTGTATTTTTCTGATTTTCAATTTTTTTTTATAAAAAAAAATAAACAAAATTGAAAGCAAACAAAAACATGTTACACAAAGGAAAGCATAAAAACTAGACTGACTCAAAATAAAAGCAAAACACACAAGTAATGCAAAAACAAAAATAAGAAGAGAGAGAAGAAAGTGATAGAATCACTTGGAGCCCTTTTCCTTCCACACTTTGGAAGAACCTTTCTTTTGAGTAAACCCTTGAACCGACGGTGAGGGGGAAGAATTAAAACCATTCAAGTTCGAAAGGAACATAAGGGCTTTGAGAAGATCTCCAAGAGGAGCAAGAGAGGATTGAAGCTAATTCTGGTTTCTCGAAGCTATCATGCCATTGCTTTGTTGAGTGGCTAGCCACTTATAACAATTTGGTCTAGTATGACTGGCAACTCCACAATGATGACAAAGATGTTGCTTCTTCAATTTAGGCTTTTGAGAGTTAGCCTTCTTAGTCTTAGGATTTTTAGCTTCTTTCTTATCCTACTTAGGGGGTGCTCCTAAGATAAATTTACCCTTGTCTAAGTTCTCACTAACTAATTCAGTTGTATCATTGTTCTCAATTTTAATATTATTAGCAGGAGGAACAAAACAATAGTACTAGCAGAAGCAATACTAGAAGAAGAGAAATCATACCCTAAACCTGTTCAATCATAAGCAGATTTCTGAATGCTAAGCATTTCATCAAGTTTTGCACTTAAAGTCCTCTCCAATTGAGCTCTAACTTGAAACAACTCCGCTTCAAGCTTCTTGGTGTTCTCGGACAAGAAATTATTCTCAAACCTTATTGCTCTAATAGTCTGATTTGCTTCATCAAACTTTGTGAAAAACTCTTCACTATCAAGTTCCACATCACTGAGCTTCTTGGTGGCCAGCCTATAAAGTTTCTCATGCTTCTCAGAAAGCTTGTATAGTTTCTCATAGGCTGTATGGATATTATCTTGATCATCCATCTTCTCGAACTTAGACTCCACCAAGTCCTCTTCTTCATCCACATCTTCAACAATCCCTCGAGGGGATTGATAGTGGTAGTGAAGGCATTCAAGATTCCGTTATCCTCATTGTCGGAATCATCTTCGAGCTCAGTGTAGCTCAATGTAGCAGCAAGTGCCTTGCTTTTCCCAATAGTTTTAAGATATGTGGGGCACTTTTGTTTCATGTGACCAAAGCCTTGACACCCAAAGCACTTTGGTCTTGCGGGAATAGTGTACTGACCACCGTCCCTAGCATCCTTCTTCCCCTTGTCTTGCCTTTTAAATTGAGAGGAACTAGATTGCCTACGGTCCTTGTTGAAGCCCTTCCCATTGGCATTCTTCATGAACTTCTGAAATTGCCCGATGATGTAGGGCTTCATCTTAGAATCTTCATCGTCTCAAGACTCATTCGTGTCATTGCTCTTAGCCTTCAATGACATGCTTTTGCTCTTACCCGACCTACCAATCCTTGTTAACCCTAGCTCGTAGGTCTGTAGATTTCCAACCAGCTCTATCAAAGGAATATTGTCAATATCCTTTGATTCCTCTATAGTAGTGATCTTGGCATAAGATCTCTTGGGTAGAGATCTGAGCACTTTTCTCACAATCTTGAGTTTAGGAATGGTTTCCCCAAGATTGAAAGCTAAGTTCACTATGTCCTTGAGCTTGGCATAGAACTCATCAAACGACTCATCCTCCTCCATCTTGATCTTTTCAAAGCTTGTAGTGAGCCATTGAAGTTTTGAATCCTTGATAGCCTTAGTTCCCTTATAAGTTGTCCGGAAAATGGTTCATGCTTCCTTAGCGTTTTTAGTGGAGGATATCTTCTTGAATTCCTCGTTAGTGACCGCACCGAATAAGGCATTCAATGCCATGTTTGTTGAAGTTTGCCACCCTAATCTTGGCATCATCCCAATCGGCCGGCACTTCCTTCAGCTTAGTCCAGCCTATCTCAACAACTTGCCACACCTTCTCATCTAGAGACTGCAAAAAAGCTTTCATGTGTACTTTCCAGTATGCATAATTAGTACCATCAAATAATGGAGGTATGATAAGAGATTGTCCTCTATCCATGACAAACAAGGGTCAATGGATCACACAGCAAAGATTAAAACCTAATCAAAGTGTGCCTGCTTTGATACCTCTTGATAAGACAAAAACAAATTGACCCCTTGTGATAAATTAATTGATTAATTAGCCAAGTTTATTAATTAATGAAATTAACATAAAAAGCGCGTGGTAGCACAAACAAATCACCAATTATACTAAGTACAGCAGAAAATAAATTGACATGGTGATTTGTTTATGAATGGGGAAAACCAACACAGCAAAAACCCCACCAAGTGATTTTAAGGTCACCATTCTCGAGAATCCATTATTATCAAAACAAACGATTTATAAGTAAAGGAATCCTAGTACCTTCTACCAACATACGGTTGAACCCTTACCCCAATACCCAATTAGACTTGTTCTATAGTGACAATCTCTCTTTGTAATGCACGGCTCCCGATGACGCGACTAACCAATTGCGCGGATCCCAATTTGCAACTTCAATCATCAACTAAAGAAGGTTTTTGGTTGCAAAGTTTTTCAATTCATCCAAACAATGAAGATCAAGAAAATGCTTGGTTACAAAACTCTATGGTGCATAAACACAACAGTTTCTTCACAATAAAGTCACAATTTGCATAAACAAACTTTGCTCAACACTTGTGCAACTTGTGTCACCTTTGACGACCCTTAAAATAATCCTTTTATATGTCTAGGGTTGTGAGAAAAGAAAACTCAAACACATAATCATGGATTGGAAGAAAACAGAACAGAAAAATATGTTTTTCTTAAACCTCAACAGATAGCTATCTCAAAGTCATTGTCGAGCCACGAGGTTAGAATAGCTCTTAAAGCTCAATAGATGCAAGCTGTCGAGCTTTAATGACAAGCACTTTCTCAGCTTGAATCTTTGATAGACTTCCATGATTTTAACACTTAATCTTGAAACAAGATTTCTTGACATATTAAACACATTCTAGATCTACCTAAATACATGTAAAGTGCATTTTGTCAAAAGATTAGCCAATTACATAAAATAGTGACATATGTTCCTAACATGTGAAACACATATGTCCTAACAAGATGGAATTCTTTTTTTTTCTCATCTAGGAGACAAGATTATTACCCACATAAAAACAACCCCGAAGTACTCTTTCTATCATCTACATTCCCAACCTAATCAAGGTCAAAGTACCTAGCTATGACATCATTTGAGTCCTTGCTATACCACACACCAAAATCAGCGATGGTTTTGACATACTTTATGATTCTTTTTAAAGCGGTCATATGAGACTCTTTGGGATTAACTTGATATCTAGCACACACTCCTACACTGTAACTAATGTCAAGTCTACTAGCAGTAAGGTAAAGAAGATTACCTATCATCCTTCTATATAGACATGAATCGACATTTTTACCTAACAAGTCAACAATGAATTTAACATTTGGGCTCATAGGGGTTTTGACAAAACTAGCAAATTCCAAACCAAATTTTTTTACAAGATTCTTAGTATATTTAGATTGAGATAGGAATATACCTGAATCTTGTTGACGAATCTGCAATCCGAGGAAGTGAGTCGGCTCTCAATCATGCTCATCTCGAACTCGGCTTGCATGAGTTTTGAGAAGCTATAAGCAAGTTCATCCTTAGTCGACCCAAAGATGATATCATCAACATAGACTTAAGCAACTATCAACTCGCCATCTTCCCTTTTGATGAAGAGTATCCGATTAGCTTTTTCTCTTGTGAACCTATGTGACACCAAGTATTGTGTGAGCCGATCATACCACGCTCTAGGGGCTTGCTTTAACCCATAAAGTGCCTTATTGAGGTACAATACATGATCCAGAAAATGTGGATCGGTGAATCCTTTTGGTTGAGCCACATTGACATCTTCTTTAAGTAGCCCATTCAAGAAAGCAGTCTTTACATTCATCTAGTAAAGCTTGAATTTTAAGTGACATGCTAGGGCTAGGACAATTCTAATGGATTCCATACGGGCAACTGCAGCAAATGTTTCATCATAGTCTACTCCTTCCATTTATGAGTATCCTTGATCTACAAGTCGAGCCTTGTTGCGGATTATATTGCCCTCCTCATCAATCTTATTGCGAAATATCCACTTTGTGCCGAAGATATGCTCACCCTTCGGTCTAGGTACTAGAGTCCAGATATCATTCCTCTCGAAATCAAGCAATTCATCATGCATTGCTTCAACCCAACTTTCATCCTAAAGAGCTTCCTCAACTTTAGTGAGTTCAACCTATGACAAATAACAAGAATAAGACACAAAATTAGCAACACATTTATCAATCAGACGTTTCCTTATTGTGAGTTCATTCATGTTTCTCACAATAACTTTTGGAGGAGGATTTAATTTAATCCTAGAGGAAGGTCCTTTCTCTTCATAGGATTCAGAATCTGGTGAAGTGAGTATATCTCGTAGAATCTTCCACAACACTGGGAGTACCGGGAGTACTTGGAGATGCAAGTTCTTGTTCAACAATAACAACATTCACTATCTCCATTACCTTCATAGTTCTTTTGTTGTATATCCGATAAGCCTTGCTTGTAAAGGAGTAGCCTAGAAATATTCCTTCATCACTCCAGGAGTCAAACTTTCCCACATTCTCTCTATCCTTGAGGATGAAACAAGTACTTCAAAAGATTCTGAAATACTTCACATTCGGCTTCCTTCCTTTCCATAACTCATATAGAGTCTTCTTGGTACTGGTTCTAAAGTACACTTTATTAACCGTATGACATGCAAAGTTAATAGCTTCTCCCCACAAGTTTAAGGCCACATCCTTGTTGTGCAACATGGCTCTGGCCATCTCCCGAATAACCTTGTTCTTTCTTTCTACTACACCATTCTACTAAGGGGTAATAGGAGCAGAGAATTCTTGAGATATACCCGATCTTCTGCAAAAGGAATCCATATACGAGTTCTCGAATTCTTTACCATGGTCACTCTAAATTCAATCAATTTTCAAGCTCTTTTCATTCTGTAGTCTTTTGCACAAAGCTTCAATGTGCTCAGGAGCATCGACTTTGGATTGTAGGAGAATGACCCAAGTGTACCTAGTGAAGTCGTCTACCACAACCATGATGTATCTCTTACCACCAAGAGACTCGGTTCTAGTTGGACCCATAAGATCCGGATGTAGAAGCTCCAATGGTCTAGCAAATGTTTGAGTGCCCAAATGCTTAGCTTTCATCTGTTTCCCAA
This sequence comes from Quercus dentata, assembly GCA_028216015.1. NCBI lineage: Eukaryota > Viridiplantae > Streptophyta > Magnoliopsida > Fagales > Fagaceae > Quercus > Quercus dentata. Next base: position 34,870,701 of record CP116450.1, on the reverse strand, counting down.
GCTAACATGGTCCACACACCACATTGCTTATTCTACTAAGCTTTGGTATCCCCAAGACTAATTCTTACTTAGATATAATAGAAAGATGTTTGTAACTAGCATGTGTCATCCTTTGATACCATAGATCTTCATTTGGAAAATGAATGCTATTGCACACAATATCAACATCAAGAACCAATCCATAACAGTTTTCTAGAGTGCGAACATCACTTATAAGTTTCTTTCCAAACTCATCCACGACAAGACACTTTCCCTTTAAGAATAGCACCATGAAATCTTGATCATATATCTGACTTATGCTCAATAGGTTCACCCTCAAACCTTCTATAAACAGAACATTTGCAATGTCCGAAGCCCGAGGTAGAGAGATGATTCCCTTTCCTTTAATCTGTGATTTTCTCCCATCACCAAAAGTGACATTGCCACCTTTCTTAGATCGAAAACCTTGAAAAGAGATCGGTCTCCAGTCATGTGTCTTGAGCAATCGCTGTCAAGGTACCATAAACGAATGTCCATAACTTTAAATGTGGACTTCATTATAAAACACACTTCGTGCTTAGATGACAGATCAGTAGGAATGGTGCTTTCTCTCATGTGCCTTTTATGAGCTAAACCTTTAACTTTCACTCTTCTCGGATGGACTCCTTTGCACATTTTCATTTTGAGACAATCTAGTTTCTTCTTAGGCAAACTAAGATCTTTTCCAATAGTCATCACAAGAAAATTCAAATAACTTTTAGACTTGTATTTTCTGATACACTTAAACAAGAAGAGATTAGAAAAACAAGTTGTATTTGAAATCAAAAATCTCTCCAAGCTAGTTGCAGCCATGACAACAAGGGTCAATGGGTCAATGGATCACACAGCAAAGATTAACCTTAATCACGAGTGTGCCCACTTTGATACCACTTAATAGGCCAAAAACAAATTGACCCCTTGTGATAAATTAATTGATTAATTAGCCAAGTTTATTAATTAATCAAATTAACATGCAAAGTGCATGGTAGCACAAACAAATCACCAATTATACTAAGTGCAGTGGAAAATAAATTGACACGTTGATTTGTTTATGAATGGGGAAAACCAACATGGCAAAAACCCTAGCGGGTGATTTTAAGGTCACCACTCCCGAGAATCTACTATTATCAAAACAAGTGGTTACAAGTAAAGGAATCTCAGTACCTTCTATCAACCTATAGTTGAACTTTTTACCCCAATACCCAATTGAACTTTTTCTGTAATGACAATCTCTCCTTGTAATGCACGGCTCTCGATGCGTGACTAACCAATTGCGTGGATCCTAGTACGCAACTTCAATCACCAACTAGAGAAGGTTGTTGGCTGCAAAGTTCTTCAATTCATCTAGACGATGAAGATCAAGAAGATGCTTGATTACAAAACCCTACGGTGCACAAACACAGAGCTTCTTCACAAGAAAGATGAACTATGGCAAATTCTATCTCCAATCACAATTTGTATGAACAAATTTTGCTTTGCTCAACACTTGTGCAAATCATTTTATGTGTCACCTTTGGCAGCCTTTAAAATAATCATTTTATGTGTCTAGGGTTGTGAGAAAAGAAAACTCAAACACATAATCATGGATTGGAAAAAAACAGAACAGAAAAATTTATTTTTCTTAAACCTTGACAGATAGCTATCTCTGTTGAGTCATTGCTGTCGAGCTACGGGGTTGGAATAGCTCTTAAAGCTCAATAAATGCTAGCTCTCGAGCTTTAATGATAGGCACTTTCTCGGCTTAAATCTTGGACAGACTTGCATGGTTTTAACACTTGATCTTGAAACAATGTTTCTTAACATATTAAACACATCCTAGATCTACTTAAATACAAGTAAAGTGCGTTTTGTCAAAAGATTAGCCAAATACATAAAATAGTGACATATGTTCTTAACATGTGAAACACATATGTCTTAACAATTATCATAGCAAACGCGCTCTCTACCGCTGGAGTCATTCTCTTTGAATACTATCAATTCATGATGTTATATAGTTGAAGCTGCAAACCATCAAAGATAAGTGACTCTACTTCCATATCTTTAAATTTACATCATTGAGTACATGATTACTTCACCTTTAAATACATATTACTTTATTTCAACTACTGTTACAACTATTAATCAAATCTATTATATCAAACACATATTACATATTTATTCAACCATTATCATGATTCTCGGACTTTGAGTTTTACCATTTTGTAGGCTAAAAGTCCCCATAGCCATTGGATTATATGGCCCAATGTTGAGTTCCGAATGCAACTCCCTATACCAACCCGGGCATAGCAAGGTCACCCTTCCAAAGGACAACACGTGATGGAGCAACCAAAAAAAGGCCCCTGAACAATATCTATCATCACTTAAACTGAGGAGGGAAAAGCAAAAGTACATGAAATTCAAGGTCTTGAAATTGTTTGATGGATCAATTAGGTTCTATTCCTTGGTTATAAATCTCTAATAGTTTATTATTCTAGCATAATGTCAACTTAAAATTGTTAGAATATATTAGTATGTTATATATTAGAAAAGGATATCATATGCACATCAGGTTGAGTCACGTTATCTTTCTCTCTCTCTTAATTTATTTTTTTTCATTATTTTTTAATATGATATAAAACCATTCTTCTCGTCCTTCTCCTTTTTTCCAGGCCTCTAGCATTCCTTTCTAGTAATGAATCGCTCAAATAACATTCCTACAGTCGAGTAAGCATTGTTCCTCTAGAAATCTCGACCTTCCAAGTATGTTTCCGAGTTTCTGAGCACACCACTTGAAAGTTGAAAGAACTAAAATAGATTTACAAAATGCCACAAAATCATCCTAATAAATAATTAATTAAACATCAAATAAAATTTAATCATTTAGTGGAGTAGTCCATAAAATTTCTAGTTGTGTGTAGGTGCCTCATAGTCATAATTCCCATGTTTACCTAATTCTCTGGAGCTCATATTTTGTGTAATATAGGCTAATTTACCTTATTAATGGAGTTAACTAAATTAATTTAACGGATTTTTATTTCTTATTTTACGTTCTTTAATTTCGATTTTGATTTTGATTTTTTTTTTAAGGCCATCATTTTCAAATAAAACCAATTATTTTTTGAAATAGCCCTCGGAAGCTTCCCATGATGGTATCTAGAAGACTATTTTTTTCTCTCTCTCTCTCTCTCTTCTTATTCCCTTAGTTCATCTAAATACACATTCTAAAGACATTTTCTTTTCATCTTTCATATCATTATCGTCCCCTTACTCTTTCTTTTCCCTTATCATTTTTACTTTCCCTTCCATCTCCCCATGTACACCTAAACATAATGTAAGGCTTAATGAGTGAAGCTGCGTGGGTGTTGCAGGATGGATATGCCATCACATCAATATCAATCAATCAATCATCAATATCAATATATATATATATAAAAGCAGAGATCTCATATGAGAATGCATGAAGTCTTGTCAAGTGGCACTCTAATTTTGCATTTAGCCTTTTTTTATCTCTTTCATTATGTTTTTTTTTACTATTACCAAAAAGTTCACATATTAACTTATTTTACTTTTATTTCATTAATATCTCATTAATTGCCTAAGCTTACAACACACCTTTCATTATTCTTCATGTCTTTTAGCACACCTACTGTTTTAGTATTTCAAAAAATAAAATAAAATAAAATAAATAAGGACTAATAGTAATAACTAACGAGATAAGGCTCTGGAGAAAGATAAAGGGACACAAAAATGTTTAGATTGTTAAATAAAACACATTATTTTACTATATATTACCAAAATAAAATCTTTGACACTAACAAAACATTTGAAAAAGAGAGAAAGAGGAATACGAGGAGTCACCACCTCCGTTATACTGGCCTCCCACCACCATCAAGACACCAAAACCTTTACGACTATTTTTTTTTTCTCTTTTTAAATTAGGGGCTTAAATATGATTTAGGTTTAGGTAATTTGGTTAGTTAGTTTTTGTTTTGGGTATATAAGTAGAGAGAATATTTGGTGCGCAATTAAAGCCATATTAATTCTATCATGGTTTAATTTTAAATTATCTATAAGACACATGCATACACACTTACCCACACCATATCTTAATGTCACATTATCAATGTGGGAGACAGTCAGAGAGTTGGGCATACTTTTATTTCTTTGTATGAAATATGTGAACACAACACAAATTAATTGATTTTCATGGTCTCATTACTCTTTTGCATTTATTTTTGGTTTTATAATTTAAAAAAATAATAATCTTACCTTAAGAATGCTACAAATATGCAATGAAGTTACTAAACTAATTTTTAATATCTCAAAATGTATATGTTTCTTTACCCTAATTTAGTTTACTTTTTCTTTATAATATATGTACAACATTATCCAAAACCATTTTATATAAAATATTACAAAATTATATGTGCATCGCATGGACAACTTACTAATTGCTATAAAAGAAAAAAGGACTAAAAATCAAGAGCAATGCCTCAAATATGTATCAACAATCAACATGTAAGATATAAATTACAATAAATTCATCCAATAATTAAAAAAAAAAAAAAAAAAAAAAAAAAAAGAATATATCACAGTAACACAAACTCAACAATCCAAAATACCAAGTTCCATCCAATCTATCTACTCGAACCCCGAATGCGTGTTATTTTTGCGTGTTGAATGGACGAAAAATCAATCAACAAGACAGCAAGCATGGAGCCCCTATTGTCAACATCGACGTTTATAAAAGTTTATTCACAAGTCCCCAGTCAAAAGCATGTTTGGAAATCTCCTAGCTACTACAGTAAAAATGTTTTCAGGCTCCAAAGATTTGAAAATTTCAAATTATACAGAATTGGAAACATTTCTAATCTTACTATAGCACCGCTGGCCTACACAGTTCTAGATACCCTTCACCGACTAGTGAAATTTATAAGTCTAGGGACAAAATTTGAGTGTCACAATTATTTTTGTTACAATCTTAATGTGGGCGACTGTAAATAAAAGTAAGAATAGATAACTATAGGATAATGCATCCAGGAAAATTGGGCATCTTCCAGACTGCAATATAAAGAAGGAATCTTTTATGTTAATCTCAGGCAGCTGAATACTTTACTTTTCAATTAAGAATAATTTGAGAATGGATAAGTATTAAAATGTGTATATTATTAAATTCCTTTCAACTAAATAGTCATTCTTAAATATTCTTGAAATGCAGGGACATTTTCTTATATTTGTGATGGATCTTATTAATTAAATTTATGGTGCAATTAACCATATATGAACATGAAAGGAATAAACATTACAAAACTGTATTTCAAGAATAGCTAATAATTTTTCAGAGCTAAGACTATCATAGTTTTTCCTTTTTTTCCACGGGCTTAAAATTAATTAACAAGGACTTTTTTGGTAGTGTTAATTAATCGATCTTATTGGATTTTTTTTTTTTTTTTTTTTTTTTTTTTTTTTTGGAGGGGGAAAGAATAGTTTGAATGAAAAAATCAAAATATAAGTCTATATGCCTTTGCTGTAAATGCATTATTGCCTTTCCCGTTTATGTCTATCTCTTTGCCATGTCCATATGGAACAATCGTTACGCAAGAAACTTGATTTTGTCTGAATCATTAGAGATTTAGAGTGTAGAAAAAGTTAATTACTTTGTATTAGGCATATCAAACTTTATGTGGGTCTCAAGATTAGAATGCTAGCAAAAAAAGTCTACCACTATAATGTAAACGTGTGGGGACTTTGCTGTCTGTGGAAATTCTCCGTCCTATGCATTGCAATGTATGTTTTCTTTTCACATTAGTCCTAGTGTAAAATAACAGATATTCCTCAAGTTTAGACATATTAACTGAACATGGATAACAGTAAATATTTAAAAAGAGAAGGTAAAAAAAGGGAGTAAAAATTACAACCAATGGTGGTGGACTAAAAAAATAACACTGTTCTTTTTACATTAGCTGTTTCTTTAAGTGCATGTGTTTTTCTGACATAAAAATGTTCAGATTTATATTCCATTTCAAATTATGGGTCCATTTGGATATAACTTATTTTGCTGAAAACTAAAAATACTGTAGTAAAATAATTTTTAAATGTGTGAATAATGCCATGGGATTCATTTTTAATGAAAAAGTTCTGAAAAGTGAAGTTTGTGAGCCCTGTGAACAGAGGCACGGACCCACTTGTATTGCTAAAATGTGCACTGTACACTAAAGAAAAGTCAACAACTGCGGTTTAAAAAAAATAATAATAATAAAAAAAAAGAAGGAAAACGCAAAATGTAAACGCGCAAAACATGAATCCAAACCGCACCTATTACTTAATTTTTAAATTTGTGGAGTAAAGTTTTAAGCTTTTGAAATTGTTTTAGTTTGAAAATGAAACTGCTAATTATCTCTTTTTATTTTATTATGGGCAATAAAATAGTAGAAAAAATGTGAAAACTATCAATAAAATATTGTTTTTCCCTTAAGTGATTCGTTGGATTTTTTGATAATCACTTTTCCACTCAAAACAAAACTTTTTGTTTCTCAATTCTCTTTGTTTAATGAATATTATCAAATTGATTTATAAACATGCCGTGAAATGTATAATTTAATAAAAAATTTTTGAATTTCTTTGTTTCATTACTATCCAAAATAAAGCAAATTAATAATAGAGAAAGAAAGAGGCTTCAAATTGAACCAGTGTCATATATTTCAGATTTTAATGGACAATTAAAATCTTCGGATCTAATGAAATAATGAATCATCATATAAACCTTGGGTTTTTTTTATGTAATCTCCTCATACTTTTTTATGTAATCTCCACTTATTATCTTTTTATTAGATGTAAATTTTGACAAATCTACTATTAAATAACATTTGCTTTTTATATCCTTCATGTTTGTAAAATTTCCTGAAAATCAAAAATCAATAGTTATGTCATTAATCAAATGTTTAAATTTTAAATTTTTGTAATCTAAAATTATGCATAAAAAATAAGTTTTTTTTTTTTTTTTTTTTTTTTTTTTTTTGAAACAAACACACACACACAAGGAGAGAGAAAGGGAGTTTTAACATTTAACATACGTGTTAAGAATATAAAGAACATATAATTTAATGATTGGATTTTCAAAATATTTAGCCATGTTAATTTTTTTAGTGAAAGTTATAGTTATTGGATATAACTAAGTTTGTAACCAAACTTTCTCCATCTAGTAAACTCATTTAACTTTAATTTGTTTTGGATGTAGTTTCATTTCTTTCTTGATTTGGTATCATTTTGATGGTTATTTTCTCTTCTAGAACACACCTTTTGTATATCAGACTCTTATAGCTGGCATATAATTTTGGCTTATAATGTTCTTTACACACTAACTTTAATAGTCTAGCAAATAAGGGGCGATTGCTTTACACACACTGTGGATTAAACAAACAAAACGACCCCACTCTACATAGAATGAGATTCTTTCCATTGAATGCATTTCAAAAAATTTCCTCAAAAAAAAAAAAAAAAAAAAAGAATGCATCTCAAAATTAAAATTTTATTTTCTAAATTTAACTACAAATAGAATATTACATTATTTAAAATTTTAAATAACGTATGTTAGAAATTCCTTTAAACTTTTAATTTTAAATTTAAACCATAAAATGTACTGTATTTATTTTAATGAAGAGGACACACCCATTTAAAATACAGTAAATATGTTTTATATAAAGTATACACGTATTATGGCCCCTTTAAATTCTTTTTCATCCTTAGGTTGACTCGGAGTCGGGGCAGAAGAAATGCATGCCATGACAATGCAGGCAGAGCTCTTGTATAAATATATGAGAACTCTAGTGCCATAACCACAAAACTAGCGAGAAAGCCTTCTTCTTCATCTGCTTCTTTATCTCATCATCATGGCTCCTTTTTTTTCTATCCCATCAATTCTCACCACCATTAAGTTCTTCCTGTTATTTTCATTTCTTGTGGAGATGGTCTCTGCTCAGTTGTCCTCTACTTTCTATGCAACATCATGCCCTAATGCCCTTTCCACCATTAAATCAGCTGTAGACTCTGCAGTGTCAAGTGAGCCACGCATGGGAGCATCCTTGCTCCGTCTTCACTTTCATGACTGCTTTGTTAATGCAAGTCATCTTAACTCTCTTCCCCCATTTTTTTTCTTCTGCATTATCAACAAATATCTGCATGTGGTGTGCATGTGGGTGTGTATGTTTAAATGCTTGAAATAAAAGTCCTATATTCTACTTTTGAGTGTTCCACTTTACGTTCTACCAATGCAATATGCTATATGTTTGATTTGTTTTTTTTTTTTTTGGTTCTTAAATCAATGATTATTTTTTAAGGAAAAGAAATGTGTTGGATAGATGATTTGTATTCTTAATGCATGCTTGAAGACATATTGGTTGTTCAGGCCTCAGTGTCATATAGTACCATATGGAGTACATTAGCTAGCCAATAGCCATCCAAACAAACCAGGATTAGCATAGCTTACGGCATATATATCGGCCCAATTTAGCCCTACTCGCCATGCGCCTTAGATTTCTTTGAGTTGCTTATTGATTTAAGTTTTTCCAATGAATTATTTAAGGGGGAGCTTGAGAGAAGAGAGAGATATGAAAACTTTTTAAAACGCTTTCTTTATTTTATTTTTGAAAACAACCCTGTTTTAGATAATGTATTTTATCAAATTTCATTCCCAAATAATCAAACAAACACAAATTTATTTGGCCAGTATATATTTGCAACTATAGTTTTTTTTTTTTTTTTTTTTAATCTGCTTAAAGGAAAATGACTTTAGCAGATAAGCTGATCATTTATTTCAACTATTGTGACTAATATAATTTGTGTGAGACACTCATTTGTTATAGTCGTTCTTTGTCTCACTTTTAAGTAAATAAGCTGCTCCTTCAGCAAAAAAAAAAAAAAAAAAATAAGCTGCTCCAATGCACACCTATTACATAGTCTCTTCCTTTCCACAACAGAGAGTTAAAAAAATAAAAATAAAATAAAATAAAATAAGAGGATGAAGAAATATAATATACTCTGATTGCTGAATTGTTTAGAAGACAAGGACTTCAACATCTTTGAGTCAACTTTGAGTCAAGTTCACTTTTTTGAGGTTTATGCAAATGCATAGGTGGGAGTATTACTTTTTTATTATTATATTTAATAGAAGAAGAAAGTGATCACATTATCTCATGATAATATTACCTGACGTGTTCATAGTACCTCCTTACATGAAGGTAATAAACACAAGTGCTAACAATGAAACATTACCTATAAGCATTACATATATATGTATAAAATAACCTAACATTTGATTTATATTTATTTTGGCATATATTACATCATATAGCCACACGGCATGCATTGCATCATAATTACATCAAAATAATTATAATCCTTCTTTTTGGGCATAAATCTAAATTATAGAACTTTTTGGCTAACCTCTTATAAAAGAGATTGACTCCGTCCGTCACTTTTGGCCAGCCTGCTTGATAACTTTTATGTTTCACATCGTGTTGCTGCATGAGCCATGTCTTTTGATTTTTTTTTAACAAACTTTTATGTTTCACATCGTGTTGCTGCATGAGCCATGTCTTTTGATTTTTTTAACAAACTTTTATGTTTCACATAATGTTGCTACATAAGCCATGTCTTTTGATTTTTTTTAATAAAAGAAAAGCATAAATTTCATGCAAACTGCAGGGATAGTGATGCTACTTTTATATGTGCGCGCGCACACACACACATATATATATATATATATATATATATATATATATATATATATATATATATATATTCAAGAAAATTGATCTGCCCAGGGCTTTTTATAATTTTACTAACTTTCCTTCTAATTTGAAACAAGATACCTATTACTCTCTTAAAATGCAAATTATTTATACTAACCTCTTTTGAAAGACTGAAAACATTCGTTAAAAAATTGCAACAAAAAAAAATAAAAGCTTTAAAAAATCTAAAATTTCCTATTAGAAGGGGCATGAATGATAGTTTAAGTCGAGGATAATAGTTTTCATTTTAAGAGTGGTGATTGCTTTAATCCATGTTAGAGGGGAGATCAATGTAATAATGAAAACCTTAAAAGATGGCAGTGTAAGTTTCTATTTATATACTTACAATAACTGAGAGGAAGAGATTCAAGTCTAGTTTCTCTTAAATGGGAGAGCTAGAGCTAGACAATGCCACTAAATATAAAGCTCTTGCTACAGTGATGCTAATTGAATACAAAAGAAACTGGACTAAATTTTGCAAATGGATTATTGAACTCTTCAATTTATGGAAGCATATATATATGTGTGCATTTGTGGTGATAGGGATGTGATGCATCGGTACTATTGGATGAAGAAAGACAAGCTCCTCCCAATAAAAATTCAATAAGGGGCTTTGAGGTAATAGACACCATCAAATCTCAATTGGAGGACTTGTGCCCTGGGGTTGTGTCTTGTGCTGACATCTTAGCTGTTGCTGCGAGAGACTCTGTTGTTGCTGTAAGAAACTTGGCATTATTTATGAACTTCAAACCATAATATTAGTATGTTATAATTTTAGCCTTTCTCTTTCAATGTCATTTTCATCATATTATTTATTTGAATTTAGCTTGATGGACTTGGTTGGACCGTCGAATTGGGCAGAAGAGACTCTGCCACTGCAAGTGGCGATGCTGCTATTTCAAACCTCCCTTCTCCATTTTCAAGTCTTGGTGAACTTATCAACAACTTCTCTAGCAAAGGTTTCACTGTCAAAGAAATGGTGGCTCTCTCAGGTGGTGACATCAATCTTAGTTTGATCTTATTACTAAGGATATAACAAATATCTGAATAAACTTCATAAATTGATTTGTCAATTTTTAAAAACAAAACAACAAAAAATAATTAAGAAAATTATTTATTATACCATAGATGTGACTCTAATAACATTCATTGACGTAAATTTGTAATATTTTTGTTGTAGAATTACTAATAACTTCAACATTTCCTTACTCTTATAATTTGTTCAGGATCTCACACAATAGGCCAAGCACAGTGCAAGAACTTCCGACCTAGGATTTACAATGAAACCAACATAGATTCCTCATTCACAACTTCATTGCAATCGGACTGTCCAAGCACTGGTGGTGACAGCAATCTTGCCCCTCTAGATGTGACCAGTTCAGAATCCTTTGACAATGAATACTTCAATAATTTGATAAGCAAAAAGGGTCTCTTGCACTCAGACCAACAACTCTTCAATGGGGGTTCCACAGATTCCCTTGTTGACGCTTACAGCACCAACTCGGAAAGCTTTCTAACAGACTTTGCTAATGCAATGGTAAAGATGGGGGAACTTAGCCCTCTCACGGGCACAAGTGGTCAAATCAGAACAAATTGCAACAAAGCAAACTGAGTTAAGGCACTAGAGTTTGCCGTTTGAGTGTCCATGTATTCTCATTGTTCTTCGTTATTTTGTGGTTGGGCAGATAATATAAAAAAATAAGGGCATTATTGCTCGTGTAATTTAGCTTTCTAGTGACAGCGAAGTGAGTATGAGATATATATCAAAAGACCATTCTTTTGAATTCTAGTAAGGCCAATTATATTGGTTCTTGATAATTTGATCGAGCACACTACTCAAGTCCTATAGCATCAGAAGGCTTTATGTCTCTAGGATTTATGGTCATTTTATTCAGGCTATCTTATTAACAGAATGTACTCAAGAAGCAACAAATTTTAAAATCTCTTTCATTTAGTTATGTCTATGAGTTTATCTGTTATCCAAAGTGTCCTTTTCAATTCCCAAGTCTTTTTAGTTGTGTTTTAAGTATTTAGTCATGTTATTGAATTTTATTACTTGTTTTGATCTTGAAAATGCTAATTGTGATTAATAATTGGAGGGTTGTTCCATGCAAGTTGGTCTAGTATAAGTCCTACTTCATGTATGTATGGAAATAAAGGAGTGAATAATAAGTGATCCATGGCTGTTGAGAAGAATAGTTTTTAACCATTATCTTTCAGTGGATTCATATAGGTGGTGAGTTTATTGCTTTATATCTCTTAGGGGATTCCTTAGAGTGTTGTACATTTCTATCCTTTATTTTGTATCCCTTGGGTCCTTCAGGTGGTGAGCTTACTTATACTTGTGAGTGTATACTTATGTTCCTTTCTTTCTCTCCAAAAAAAAATCCAGTATCTGTTTGGTATTTGAGTTTTGGTTTTCAAGGCTTATCGTCGTCATTGTGGGCTTAACGTTGATGCACCTCCAACTCGAAAATGAGACCTTCGTGATGTTGAAGTGGCTGATTTATGGATAGAAGCTCAAGACTCTTCTGAAGCTGCTTTAGAGGGTGGTGATTCTCATCATGATTTAGAGAGTGGATCTTCTTCTAGTGAAAATGAAGATTCTGAACCCCTTTTACTGTAGGGAATATCCTAAGATGCAAAAAATAAAGAAAAAAAAAATGAGCCAAAGAAAATAATCATATAAAACAATATTTACATAATTCGATAATTTGCCTATGTCCACAAAGTTGCAGTGATTTCACTATTTTCAAAGAAAAATATAAAATACAGTAGTACAATTTTTCTCTCTCAAAATAACATTTTAGGCCCTAATATGAAACAATGGTATTTATATCCTAGACGAAAGATTCACAATGGGCCTATAGACCCAAGCTTTCTCACCATGGACTAAACCTAAAAAATCTCTTATTAAAACTGTGACACTTTTATATCAAATAGAATCATAATTCAAATCAAACATAACTAGGCTTTACATAGCCCAACATTTACTGTGCTCAATGTCAAGCATCGAGTGAAGAGTATTTTCCTCAATTTCATGCTTGAAGGAATCAGAGGTTCAAATGAGATTGATTGGATGTGAAAGTTGATATTCCCTAGTTTGAAGGGATAATACAAACAGATAGAATTCTTAATTGGCTATACTCAATGGAGCAAATCCTTGCTAATGAATGTATCAGATTTGGATTTGGTGCAAAATCTAGGGCTATTGCATTGTATAATACCCCTTAAATCACTCAAAAAAAGTTTCAACTTTTTCATCTTTACCTCTTCTAACATTTAACTTTTTTTACTTTTTTAAACCTCTTTGATCCAATCGCTGATATTAAAAGTAACATTCCTAACTTTTGATTAAAACCATTAAAAATGAATTGCATGGTCAAATGAAACAACACCCCTCCCAACCCCAACCCCCTCCCCCTTTCGAGGTTTGTGTGGACAAATGAAACTCTTCCTCTTAAGTTTTGTATAAATGAGTAGATATATTTTTTTTTTAAAATGAAATATTCTATTAGGGAAGTAACCGTGTGAAAGAGTGTATACTTGTCTATTGCATTTATTAAAACTTCAAGAGAAAGTGTCATTTTTTGAAACATTAAGATAGTGGGTGTCATTTTGTGAAACTTCTGGAGTAATCTAAAAAAACAACAAAACAAAAGCAAAAACAAAAACAAAAACAAAAACAAAAAATAATAATAATAATAATAGACATAGTTATAGCAAGAATCTATCAATAATCAATATTATGTTATACTACCAAAAAAAAAAAATGTTCCATGTTCTCTTAGCTATATCAATACCCAATCATACAGTTAAAATCCACTTACATTTTTAAAAATTAATGTTATAATTGAAATTAGTGAACAATTGGGGGAAATTGTAAATGAAATTATATATACATTTTTCAATCCTAAAATTTAAGCATTTTTTAGAATAATATTTCTCTCTAAACTAGATTGAAGAAACTTTAAACCCTTCAAACTCATCATTTATCTTTTTACTGAATGTAGATTTTGAAAATCTAACCGTTAGATTGCATGTTTTTTATGCTCTTAACATGTTTGTAAAATTTCTTTTAAATTGGATATTATTTACTATTTGATCAATAAATTTATTTTTTATGCATAATTTTAAACCATAAAAACTTGAAATTTAAACATTTAATTAATGATATTGCAATTAATCTTTGATTTTTTAGAAATCTATGCAAACATGAAGAATATAATAAGAACATGCAATCTTATAGTTAAATTTTCAAAATTTATACCCAATAAAAATATATAAAAGAAGTTTGAAGGATTTCTCTCCTTAGTTTGGAGATAACTTTTTTTTTTTTTTTTAATCTGATGCTCTTGGTGTCGTTAACAACCTAGAGGAATTAGTAGTCTATGGACAACAAGATTAAGGACCTAGAGGAATTAGTAGTTTGTGGACAGCATGGCAAGTGGCAATACTTGAAGATTGTTGACACCTTCAAATGGTATAACCACTTGAACTTGAGGAAAATCGTCAACTACAAAAAATTCACTTCTATATTTATTTTAGTTTATATGATTGGACAGAGGTCTATTTTGATTTGAAGATGATGCATTATTTTACTATTTGAATTCCGCCGTATCAGTGTGTTTTGCAAGTGCAGCTAGACTTTCTTTTTTGGCTTATTCTTTCACTCGTTGTCACATTATTTTATTTTTTATGCTCTTAATATGTTTGTCAAATTTCTTTTCAAATTAGTTATTATTTACTATTTGATCAATAAACTTATTTTTTTATGCATAATTTTAGACCATAAAAATTTGAAATTTAAACATTTGATTAATGGCTTTACAATTGATCTTTGATTTTTTAGAAATTTGTACAAGCATAAAGGATATAATAAGAACATGCAATTTTATAGTTAAATTTTTAAAATTCACACCTAATAAAAATATATAGGAGAAATTTGAAGGATTTCTCTCTTTAGGTTGGAGAGAAACTTTTTTTTTTTTTTTTTTTTAATCTGATGCTCTTAGTGGTGTTAACAACCTTTTTTTCTTTTTTTTTTTTTTTTTTTTTGAAAATCGAAAAAAGGGGACTCACGTGTGGCGTTATTGTCCCATACCCCACGGTGCAGTTGGGTAAGCTTATGGGTATCACCAACTCGAACTGGAGCTCGGAAATTCCAAACCCACACACACTCCAGGCTCTATTGGTTTCTGGGACTTCCAAAAATTGCAATTACATTCCTCATGAGAACTCGAATCTGGGATATGGTGAAAGCCTCAACAATCACCTACCGGTTGTACCACACCCGCCGGTGGTCAGTGGTGTTAACAACCTAGAGGAATTAGTAGTCTATGGACAGCAAGATTAAGGACCTAGAGGAATTAGTAGTTTGTGGACGGCATGACAAGTGGCAACACTTGAATATTGTTGACACCTTCATATGGTATCACCAGTTGAACTTAAGGAAAATCGTCAACTACAAAAAAAAAAAAAAAATTCTTTATTTATTTTAGTGTATACGATTGGACAGCGTGCCAGGGGTCTATTTTGATTTGAAGGTGATGCATTATTTTGCTATTTGAATTCAGCCATATGAGTGTGTTTTGCAAGTGCAGCTAGGCTTTCTTTTTTGGCTTGCTCTTTTGACTCGTTGTCACATTATTCATCCTGACCACAAATCGTGACCCGCCTTCACATTCTCAAATAGTGCACTATTGCTAGCATCTCCTTTTAAGGCCCAAACTCTATGACTCTAATGGCATAATTATATGTTTTTTGAAATATGGGTCTGCCTACGCATACAAAGTAAGATAAATAATATTACATACACAAGCTCATCTCTAAAAATCAAGATATTAATGAACTGTACGGCTTCTTTTTTTTTTTTTTTTTTTTTTTTTTTTGGGTAAAACATTTTAGGGCAATAGGCTTCATGATAAGGTTTGGCTATTATTTGATTATATGGGTAAAACGTGTCTTGTTAAAACAAGATTTTGTTTTTTGTTTTTTGAGTTTGTCTTTCATGATGCCAAAGGTTTTCAAAACAAAGATATCTATTTTATAGAACTTAATTGCGGATAACGATATTTAATGGAAACGCTTTTTGAAGTTGTTATATATGAATGACTAATATCTCAAATAATCTCTGTTTTACAATCAGAGAGTAACTATTAATTCATCATGACCACCAGTTCTTCCATTGACAAACCCCGGCCATCATTAAGCTTAAGACCCTCAACTCCTACTTCTAGGCCTCAAATTCCAGCAAACTTGAATTCCCCCCTTCTTCTAATGAAAACTAGACAAGTCTGTTGCAGAGGACGTCTATTTCGCTCACCTTGTTTTCTCTTCGTGTGTTGCTTACCCATGTGTTACTTGAATCAAGGGTGTTTCATCTTGTACTAAAATCAAGCAAATGACTAGAATAAAATAGCAGGTTTTGTATCTAGCAAAGTTATTCCATTCCATATCAGGGTTCCTTTTTTCTTGTCTTATGTTTTTCCATCTTTCCGGATTAATGTACCTATATCAAACTGGCAACTTCGATTGCTTGTTGGCTCTTTTGAATAACTAGTAGAGGGCCCGCGCGATACGCAGATATTGTTGTAAGCTACTATATGAAAATGTTAAGTAGAATATTGAACACATGTTAAAAGTAATAACATTATGTAACACCATTTTATCAATTCATAAAAATATTGCAATAAATTTTCAATAAGAATTTCTCAATATAACAGAGACATATGGTAAAAGGTAATGTGTTAAATCAATTCAATTTTTCATTAACATAACATTTATTCTTGGGGCAAGCGAAAGGCTAAGCTAAACATGGGGCTGAGCTGGAAAAGGTTCATGGCTTTCTAGGATTAGAGTCTATGTAGTTCCTGGTGAATAATGCAAGAGAACATGAGAAAATGAGAGACATAAAGAGAAAGAATAGAGAAGTATTGGAGGATGGGTTCTGAAAATAAAGGTTAAAAACTTAATTAAAAAATAAAAGCGTTTAGTACATGTTGAACTTTTTTATTCACTTACCAGTTACCAGCATCACCATGGAATGTCACCATGGAGTGTCTATGGATGGAACTATTTTGAAGCAAAACTTCTTTTCTTCTCCATAGCCTATTTCATTTTGCTTACCACCTGCTAACTCATTGATAAATTTCAACTTAACCATATTTTTTTGCCAAGATTTTGTTGAAGCCTTTAACATAAGGAAAATGAGATGTATTTAAATTCCAATTTCTCAAGAGAAAAATACAATATAAATATAAAACAAAACAATGAAGGGAAAAAAAATTATTTCACTAAAATAAAAGTCAAAGGAGAAAAGCTCTCATCTTCTTTCTCAATCTAAAGCAACAACACATTTTTTGACACACAGATTTTAGGAATATCCAGCATAGAGCCTCCAAATTGTTAATTTTCCTTGAACACAAATAAAGGGAATATTCAATGTTTGGTTTTGCTAAATATCTGGAAGTAATATAGACTTCTTGATATATTGCAAATGGAGCAACATTTATATCAAGTCAATTGGGCAAAGCACGGTGCATTCATCTCTTGAAAACAATTTTAACAAACAATATAAGCATTAACATACTAAAAATCTAATGAATCTAACTCTAATATAGAACAACATAACATTAAGCAAGTTAGCAAGTAACTAACAATACCTGACCGGACTCTTATATGCATCCATATCAGAGTTCTCATGTAGAACCAAATCGAGCCTATCAATTTGCACAAACTATCAGATCTACTTATACATTATTTACCAATGGCAACTACAAAAGCACTGCAAATCAAAACTAATATAAAAAAAATAAATAAATAAAAATAACCACCATTAAAAAAAATCTGAAGAAAATCAAAATTGTTGGTTTTTTTTTTTTTTCTTTCTATTTGAAGAGTGAAAATTTGGATGGATCAAACCTTATGCTCTAATGATATTCAAAAACTATCAATCTTCATGATAATGCACAGTGAACAGTGAGAAATGTATTGTAATGGAAGACTATTAACAGGATGAGGGTTTACATTAATTATTTACCAACTTCAAGTTTATAAATCAAAGACCAACAAAAGCATAGTATTCCCACAATTAAATTAACAAACAAAAAACAAAAACAAAAACCAATATTTATAATCCTTCTTCGTAACCGATTGCTACCTATACAATGGATTAATTAAAAAGATGAATCATACCTTAAATACTGGCTAAATTAAGAAAACAATGAAAACCCACCGCTTTCTTGATCGCTGCTAAGAGTCGATTCTTAGATATGACATATGAGAAGGACTACCATAAAGAGGAATTGTACCAATAAACAAAAGTTGATGCTAGTGATGTATAGACCATATCATTCATGTGTCCTTGACTGGTTTAAAAAATTAAAGGTTAGCTGTGAAAAATCCAAGGGACAACTGAAGGTTAAGAAGAGAATAAAGTGGGGAAGACAGTAGTGAATTTAATAATAGTGAAATGAATTAAGTTGGAAAGTCCAAAGCATTGATAAGAAGCATTGAACGTGAGTTATTGGTTATTAATTCCAAGCTAGTGACAATTTAATGTTAGCCAATTGGATTTGATGGGGGAGATGAAGAGTTGAGAGATGGTGGGAGGAAAGTCAATAGAAAGACTATTGCAAAGGATGTGCCACTTGGCAAAACCTCATGCACTCCCACATGAGGTCTCTATTTATATATATATATATATATATATATATATATATATATATATATATTGATTGATTAGAGAACCTAGTGTACTATATATACTTAATGCATTGTACTTAAATTTTTCCCTAATAAAGGAAGACATACACACACACACACACAAGTTATTACTTTGGATTTAATAAATATTTTTTAAAACTAATGCAGGAAAACATGCATGTATGTATGTATGTTGTACTTTGGATTTTCTTGAATTGTAAATCAAGATTAGATTTTCACCTTGGCCCCCATACAAAAATTTCTAGCTCCGCCCCTGATTGTATTCACTATCAATCTACAATCAAAAAATTTACAATATTGGTTACAGGTCATTCAAACCAGCCAAAAAAAAAAAAAAAAAACTATCATGAGTTTGAATCAAACCAGCAAAGATCCAACAAACTAATCCCACACCACCCAACCATTATGCAAAGTAAACTTCCCTAACAATTCATGGTTGTATTTGCCCACACCACGACACATATACCATTGAGAATTGGGGCCTAATATTTTAAAAGACATGGGCCACAATCTATGAGAATAGACATAATCCTTGAACATGGAACCTTCAAAGGTTTTCAATGCATGCTCAGCACCGCTAGGCTTGGCCTCGAATTGAATCAAATAAGTTATGCCACTCTTGGGCATCAACTGGATCTTCACAAGTCTCACAAATTCAAAATTCGTACCCTACACCAATTGTTCAAAATCAAAGCATTAAGAAAGAGTTATAAAGCATATATAGATGAATATTAAGAAGAAGAAGAAAAATAAACCTTAATTTCATTGTAGCGCTTTAAGAATGTCTGTCCATGGAGAGAAAATTCATTTCGTTCCTGCTCACAAATCTAAGAAACAAGCAAATTTAATTGGAAACCTTTTTTTTAATTTTATAAAAAGACATAAAACTTCATTCAGAAATAAAAGCAACGAATACATCATGGAGAAGAGCTTGCTTTAGAAAACAAGGACTCTCCTAAATCTAAACAGAAAAATCATGAAATGCCAAAAGCATGATAAGCTAAAAGATGACACACACTCACTCACACAATGTGGCACATACCTCCGTTTGAAAGATTTTAATGGGTCATGAAGTTGGAGGGCAAGGGGGAGATAGGGGTAGGGGGTTGAGGGCAAGAGTGGCTGTTTTAGGAGAAGGGGTGTGGGATACAATCTATATTGTGATCAGATTTTGCCTTTTTTATATATACATATATATATATATATATATATATATATATATATATATATATATATATATATGGATATCAGGATCAGATTTGCATTTGCCTTCTTCTTTTTCTTTTTCAAATTGACTAGTGAATTCATCGAGTTTGGAAAGCCTATGTCCTCATAGTCCATAGCATGAGTTTTGTATTCTTTTCTTAGTAAAGACACCTACAAGGAACACAAAATATGGAAGCAAAAAAAAAAAAAAAAAAAAAATGTTAGTTTTTAAAGATTTAGGATTAAATGTTTAGAATTCTATTTTGTATGTGTTGGCAAACCGAGAATAAAACATGTCTAGTCTATGTGTTAGGCATTGCTCAAAGGTGTATATTTCAAGCTTCAAGTTCAAGCTAACTACAAAAAAGAAGAGTCAGAATATGCCAAGCTCGATCGATCGAAAATTATATTCGACCAATCAAAAATCGCAAAAATCAGATTCTACAAAATTTTAAAACAAGGCCCAAGCCTGCGAAAATGTTTAGAGTTTCAATCTAACTTGTCCACATATAAAAGGGAAACCCTAGCTACCTTTTGAAGACCTTTGGAAGACTTATGTGTTACTCCTTGTGAGATCTGAGAGGTGTTATAACTTCTAACTACACAAGTGTCTACCGAAGCAAGATCTATAATTAAACATTAATAGAACCTAGTTGCTGCTACAAAGATCAACAAGCGAAGGTGATTTGAAATCTTTGAGTGGGATCTCAAAGTCGCAAGCATGGGTCTTGTGTTGCAGTAAGTCCAAGAAGAGAAAGAGTTTATGGATTCAAAGCTTGCATGTGGTCATGTTAGTAAGTTACTACTGGAGGTAGCAATAGATTTTGGGTTAAATCTGATTGTAAAAACTTTGATTCTCTTACAGTGGATTTGCTCTACCTTGAGGATAGTTAGGTCAAATCCTCCCCAGGTTTTTACCTTGAGACAATTCGTTTCATTGATTTTCCTAGGTCATCATATTGTAGTGTTATTTACTTTCTACTACTTTGCATGATATGACTTATTATTGTTTAACATAGATATGAATAATTAACCTAAGTAATCACTTGGCTAATATATTAGGTTAAACAATCTGTTTTAAGGGGTCTAAACAAACAAACAAGTGGTATCGTGAGTAGGTTAGCTCTTGTTTTTAGGTTTTTATACCTAGAGTTGATCTTTGACCCCTACTGTCATGGAACACGATCACACTCTAGTGATCCCTCCTCACTTTGATGGGAATAACTATGCTTATTGGAAGGTTAGGATGAAAGCCTTCTTGAAATCTCTTGATCAAAGAGTATAGCTCTCTATTGAAAACGGTTGGAAAAGACCAACCACCGATATTAGTGAATGGACAACTACCCAAAAAGAAGCAGCAAGCTTTAACAAGAAGGCAATGAATGCAATATTCAATCTTGTTTCTATGGAAGAATTCAAGAAAATCTCTAATGTGGAGGTTGCTCACACTGCATATCTTGCAAACCGTGCATGAAGGCACTAAGGCAATAAAAATTAATAAACTGCAACAATTGACCTCTAGATTTAAAAGCATTAGAATGTTTGATGATGAGTCTTTTGATAAATTCTATGCTAAGTTGAATGATATTGTTAATTCTACTTTTAACTTGGATGAAGTTTATGATCAATCTAAAATTGTTAGGAAAATTCTTAGATCATTAACTCAAGACTTAAAACCCAAAGTGACTATCATAACTGAAAGTAAAGATGTGGACTCCATTCCTGTAGATGAACATATAGGATCTCTTCAATCCTATAAGTTTGACTTATCCAAAACTAACAAATCCAAATCAATGGCTTTAAAATCTGTTGATGATTGTGGATTTGATGATGAACTCTCATCTACTAAGATTGTTTATCTTGCCAAGAACTTTAGAAATTTCTGAGAAATAATAATAGAAGTGCAAGAAATAGAAACAATGCTGACCCTAAGAATGTGAAGAAGAATGATACAACTAAAAATAACAATTCTAAAAAATCAAAAGATAAAGTGGTTTAATCTTCTAACAACTCTTTAGGCCAATGGTTTTTTGGTTGTCAGGGGTATGGTCATCTAAAATCAGAATGCCCCACATTTTTTAGATCCAAAGGAAAAGCTATGGCCGTTACCCTAAGTGATGATGAAGTTTCTGATCATGAGCACGAAAGTGATCAAGAAGGAAACTTCATGGCTTTCATTGCTACTACTATGGTAACTGAAACTGAGATTGTTGATGAGAACCCTTCTGATGGGGAACTTTCTGAGAATGCTAACTTGCAAGAAGCTTACAACAAGCTTTGCAAGATAGCAAAGACAAGGATGCCATGAGTGTTGATCTAAGGTTGAAAAAGATAAACACTCTTGAACAAGAGAAGAAAAATTTGTTGTTGAAACTGTTTGATGCTAATGAACTCTTAACTTCTGTTAAGATTGAGAACATGTCCTTGATTGAAAATATTAAAAGTTTAGAATTTGAATTATCTGTTGCTAGAGAACAATTGGATAGGACTTCTACTTCTAAACTAGATGATATGCTAAATGTTCAAAAATCTTTTTCTGATAAGATAGGGTTAGGGTTTGTTGAAATTGTTTCTACCTACTACATCTAATTCTTTACCTAAAGTTAAGGTATCTAAGGAAGAAGTTCTAGCTTCTAGAAGAACTAGAGTAGATTTAAGTAAGTCAAAACCCAAGAATTCCAATCATCCTAGAAGCAAGAAACAACCCAAACCTCAATGGTTTTGTCATTTTTATGGTGGAGCTAGGCATACAAGCCCAGATTGTTTTAAGTTGCAAGCTTCAAAGTAAGCAACCAAACAAAAAGTTTTTGTGCCAAAAGCATAAGATCCTATGGCACTTATTCATGAATTGGTAAAGGTTCTTAACCTTTATGCCAATACAGGAGCTGAATTTAGAACTAATTCAACTAGAAACTCCAATTCCAAGTTTGCATCTAAAAGAACATGGATGCAAAAGACTCAATCTCAATGAGTCTATCTGACATAGTCCTTGTGCTAATTCTTTCAATCTCTTGTGACCAAAATGTTTTTCATTAGGATTTGCATGCATTACATTCATGCATTTCATTCTAGGTTTGTTTATGATATTTTTAAGTTTTTTTTTAAAAAAATAAAATTAAAAAAAAAAAAAGAAAACAAAAAAGAAATTTTGGTTTGTATTACACATCTTCAAGTGTGTAATTGAGGTTGGCCAATGAAATTTGCATTTCATGACTGTATGCCTTGTTTAGCTTAGATGAGCTATTTTTCTGCACTTTGTTAGTTTGTGCTATATAGTGCTTATATTGTGTGAGTTGTTTATGGTTCTTAAACATATGCTCTTGATTTTGAAGTCACATTCTTTTAATTGTAAGGACTAAAAAATCCTAGGCGAAAGGCAATAAATAACCATTTCACCACTGTTACTCACCAATCATGAACATGTGTGCAAATTATAAAAGCCATGCTCAATAAGGTATAGCACTTGCACATCAAGATTGAATGAGGTGTTAATTATGAAAAGTGTATGAAAATCAAAAGAAAAATCAAAAGTGAATTCAAAAGAAAAACAAAAACAAAAGCAAACAAAAAGGCATCAAAAGAAAAAGAATAAAAAAAATGCTTTTACATGATTGCAAGCATGTTTTCTAGGAGATGTGGGAGTTATATAATGTAACTCTTTAGGTGATAGACTCTTTAGGTGATAGTCACTTTCAAACTTATGTTATTGCTAATATAGAAATTGTGCTTATTTTCATCTACATATCACCTTTATAGGTATCTCATACACTTACAAGTTGCACACACCATAAGCAAATCTTTGTTAAACTCTGTACATGTGATTGTGTGTTAATTTTTGTGGCCATCCAAAATTGTACTTCTTGAAATGTTTAATACTTTTTGGGGGTGTGAGGTAAGAATTGTGTGAAGGAAATTCTTTTTGAAGCTTGATAAAAAAAAAATGAAAGGAAAGAGTTTTTGAAAACATTTGGAATAATTAACATGCATTTCATATCATAAAATAAAATAAAAAACTGTTTTACAAATGTTTCTGCAGAAAATTCCTAGGTTTTCAAAATTTTCTAATTTTTCAGGATTCAATCGATCGAAACTATTTTTCGACCGATTGAAAAAACCCGGTTTTAAGGCTAAAACTCTTAGGTTGCCTCGATTCCTCTCGATCAATCGAATCTGTTTTTAAGTATCTTCTGATTCCTGGCTTGATTCCTCCAACCGATCAAAAATCTTTTTTTAAGAAAACAAAAAGGAATCAAATTACACATTCTTCATTGTTTTGTCTTCTCTCTTCGATTCCTTTCAATTCTCTTCACTCAAAAAAAAATTTTTCCTTTTCTGAGTCAAAGCTTCAAGAGTTTTCTTCTTCAACACCTAGTAAGACTCTTTTACCCCTCCTTTTTGTTTAAATTACATGCATTCATGCATTCTCATCAAAATTTTTCAAATTTTCGAACAAAAGAGATTTTAGCATTTTTGATGGTTTTGATCCAATTTGTTGGATGGGTTTTTGTTCATGCATCATTTAAACATGATTCACATGCTTTAATTTCAAAAATTCCATGATTTCTTCAAAATTTCGAAATTAGGATTTATGTGTTCTTGAGGATTTTGGGGATTTTGTTCAATTGGGAAAAATTAATTGAAATTGGCTTATAATATTGTTTAATTGAGTGATTATAACTTGTTTTATACTTGTTGTGTTGTTCAATTGATCAATATAAGAATTTTTGAAAATTAGGGTTTCAAAATTAGGGATTTTGCTAAATTTCTAATTTTCTTAGTCAATTTTCAAAATTGAGATAAAATTGAACTATTTTAGAGCATTAGATTGTGCATCATATGTGTACTTGCATCATGCATCATGCATCATATAGTTTTTACAATTTCATGTTATCCTATGCTCTAACTCTATCGATCGATGCGATCTGCCTTTGGTTTTTGTTTTTTTTTTTTTAAACCTTTAGACATGGCTCCTAAGGTTGGTAGAAAATTTAAAACCAAAGCCAATAGAACCTCTTCATCTTCTTCTACCCCCTCTCGGGTTGATAGGGTTAGGTTTCTTTTAGCAGAGTCTGAGGAAATTTTTGAGACCTTAACCAAGTTTAGGTCTATTTAGGGAGAAAGACAAATTGTCCTAGATGAGTTAGATCCTTCCATACATAGGAATCTAGTGTCTAGGAACTAGGTATCCTTGTGTGATGTTTCTGATCCTCCTCTTGCTACCTTGATTAGAGAGTTCTACTCGAACCTTTCGGTTTATTCTGAGGTTACTGGTGGTCATTATTTGACTACTTGGATTAGAGGTAAAGAGTTTAGGATAACTAAACATGTAGTTTCTGAAGCTCTAGGTGCACCTTTAGTTCGTAAACCCACATATCCATACACGGAGTCTCCTTCTATAGATGATATGATGTCTTTACTTTGTGGAAGATTAGTAGCTTAGGGATCTGAACCAAGGATAAATTCATATGAGCTTACTGAGCTTAATTATCTTTACCTAAGGATAGCCTGGCATAATATCTTCCCTATCTCTCATGTTCACACCATTCCTTTAGATAGGTGTGATTTTCTTTATGCTTTCATCACAAATGGATCCATGTGTTTTCCTTCCCTATTCATTCAAACCATTGTTAGTATATATAGGAGGAAGTCCAAATCACAAAGGCTATTTTTTACCTGTGTTTATATATAGGGTGTTGAACTTTCTTGGTTTAGAAGACCTTCTTGCACTAGAATTAGTTCATATCATTGCCCCTATAGGAGCCACTTTTCTCAAACAGTGACAAGCTTAAATAAAGAGTGCTAAACAAAGTACTAGGAAAAGAAACCATGAGGTGATGCTTCTACTACAACTCCTACCTCTAGTGATCGACCCTCTTGTGGAAGAGGTTCATGTGGAACCTACTGCAGTTGTGGATCTTGCTGTTGGTGGTGATGATGATACTACTGACCCTACAGTTACCTCTCCTCTCTCACTCAAGGCCATGATGGA
Organism: Quercus dentata; assembly: GCA_028216015.1. Lineage (NCBI taxonomy): Eukaryota > Viridiplantae > Streptophyta > Magnoliopsida > Fagales > Fagaceae > Quercus > Quercus dentata. Next base: position 34,844,994 of record CP116450.1, on the reverse strand, counting down.
GTCCTTTATGACTACTCGGGCGGCTCATGGACAGCTTCTTGATGAGCTACTCACAGAGGTTGCTTCCCTGAAAGCATATTTTGCCAAGTTTAGGAGTGCTTTCCCACCTTTTCCACCCTCTGATCCTTGATGGTTACCTTTGGCAATATGTAACAAAAAGGAGAAGTAGGATAGATTTTGTATTTAAGGGGAAAGCATTGAGTTTTTGTATTTAGGGGGAGTTATGAGTTTTGAGATTTTGTATTTTTGTTTATGTGGTTGTATATATTTATGTCTCTTGTCTTGTTTCACAAACATTGACGTGATTCTTGATTATGATGGTTATTGATGATGAGTTTATTCATTATGATATTACTGTCTCTCTTTATATGTCTTGTGAATTAAAGATCATATTATTTTTACTTTGGATTTGTCTTGTATTTTCCACACATGAGTTTATAGTTTGTTTTTAGTGTTTCAGAAATTTACAGGTTAATTCTTTCAACAATCTTTATCTATACTAGCAACTAATAGTTAGTAGTTGTGATAGAATTGTATTAGGGCAACACTTTGTAATTGGGTTGATGTTTGATTTGAGCAATTCATTTTGTATGTGTGTTTTGTCACAGATTTCCAAAGGGGGAGATTATTAGGTTCTAAAGATTTAGAATTAAATGTTTAGAATTCTATTTTGTATGTGTTAGCAAACCGAGAACAAAACATGTAGTCTATGTGTTAGGCATTTCTCAAAGGTGTATCTTTCAAGCTTCAAGTTCAAGCTAATTGCAAAAAAGAAGAGTCAGAATCTACCAAACTTGATCGATCAAAAATTATATTCGACCGATTGAAAATCGCAGAAATCAGATGCAGCAGAATTTTAAAACAAGGCCCAAGCCCGCAAAAATGTTTAGGTTTCAATCTAACTTGTCCTCATATAAAAGGGAAACCCTAGCTACATTTTGAAGACCTTTGAAAAACTTGTGCGTTACTCCTTGTGAGATCTAAGAAGTGTTGTACGTTCTAACTACTAAGCGCGTCTCATGGAACAAGATCTACAATCAAACATTGGTAGAACCTAATTGCTGCTACAAAGATCAACAACTGAAGGTGATTTGAAACTTTTGAGTGGGATCTCAAAGTCACAAGCGTGGGTGCTTGTGTTGCGATAAGTCCAAGAAGAGAAAGAGTCTGTGGATTCGGAGTTTGCGTGTGGTCATGTCAGTAAATTACTACTAGAGGTAGTAATAGATTTAGGGTTAAATCTGATTGTAAAAACTTCGATTCTTTTATAGTGGATTTGTTTTACCTTAAGGATAGTTAGGTCAAATCCTCCCTAGGTTTTTACCTTGAGACAATTCGTTTCATTGGTTTTCCTATGTCATCATATCATGGTGTTATTTACTTTCCACTGCTTTGCATGATATGATTTATTATTGTTTAACCTAGATCTGAATAATTGGCCTAAGTAATCACTTAGCTAATATTTTAGGTTAAACAGACTCAAGCCACATCAACATGTCCAAACCCAAGGCAAGGGCAAAACCCAATCAGACTAACACACACCCCAACATATGAACGAACCCATTTCAAAATAAAAAAACAAAACCAAATTTTCAAACCCTAGCAACCAAGAGGAAATTCAATCCATATAGGAGGAGAATAGAGAAATAAAATAGTAAATAGAATTGGTTTTGATCAACAATCAAATCCCTAATTAGAGAACAACAAACAAGGAGAATAAAAACGTAGGCAAAGAATTCGTGCTCTATATTTATACTTTTATTTTTCTGGTGAAAGGGAATTTAATTAAAACAAACTCTATATCTATACTAGTAGTCTAGGGCTGAGCATAAACCCATGGACCCAAGCCGCATGCCCAATCCAAAGGATGTTTTAGTCTAAGGGTTGAGCATAAACCCATGGACCAAGTTGCCTACTCGATCCTAAGGGTCTTGGATAGGTTAGATGGATGCTCAAGTTGGACTCAAGCCAAAAACTTGGGTGCACTTCAAGTATCAAGCTGATGTCAATTACAACCCGACCTACCCAAAAAAAAGAAAAACAAAAGCAAAACTATTAGAAACTATGGATATTAATCAACGTAGTTCGTAACATGGAGCAGTCACTCCACAAGTATAAGTGCTTGTGGGATGTGGAAGGGGCAAGGGTCGGGGTTTAAGTCTCTTGAAGGAAGTTTCACACACATATACATTTAGATTAGGCTAGAGTAGAATTTCTATCTTGTATAAAAAAAAAATAAATAAAAAAATAAAAAAAAAAAAAAAAAAGAGGAGTGAAGTACATGCAAACCTTAGATTTCATAGTCCCCACCAAACCGCTTCATTGTTAACATATGTAAAAATATCTACTACTATTGTTGTAGCCTCCCAGATCTTGATGCTACTTCAATTACACCTAAAATGGCAAGAATGTGGTCGTACATAAATTCTTGAGGTTTGGGGAGATCAATTATCTAATCTTTTTCAAGACATGGAAGCATTTGGCAAGTTGAAAATGGTATTTAAATTTTCATTTGGCATTTTTAATTTGACGAAAAGAATACATGACTTTGATTGGTCAATTAAGGATCCATAGCCAACCCTAAAATTTTGAGACTAAGAAATGAAATTTATCTAAAGAATGAATTTGCGCAATCAAGTGTCATGGAAAATAGAATGGAAGAAAGGCATGCTCTTGGATGTCAAACCCCCTACCCCTCTTATGTATTTTTATTACATGCATTGGATTGGGATCTCGACTTGTTTTCATTAGAGGCGAAGCTAGGAATTTTGGTTTGGGGGGACCGAGGTTAAAGTATCTCATAGTGAATCACAATTCAAGAAAAACTCAAAATACTACATATATGATTTTGTGGATTGGTTTAATCAATTTGATTCTTATTAGCACTTAACAAAACTGAATGACAAATTAAGTATCTTAAGTTCATTTTCCCTTCTAAGTTTCTCTTAGCCCTTTTAACAAGCATAAGTTCAAACCATTCAAGAAATTAAATATATAAATATAGCAACTACATCTACAAGAAGATGTAATATTTTTTGAAATTAAAAATAACAAAATCATTATAAGCCAATATGAAATTATATATAAAAATACAAGATGACTTTCACATTTAGTTGTTTAAGTAGAATAGAAGCCAAAACTGAAATTTTGGATAAAGCTTATCAATTGGTTTAATAAAAAAATATAAAAAAATAAAAAATAAAATGAGAATACTCTAGTACCTCTCAAGATTTTAAAGTCATTTTTGCTAGTTCAAAATAAGCTCAACACTTTTTTTTTAGACAAAATTATATATGTTATGCAAAGAAAAGAGAGAATACAAAGCCAAAAGAATGGCCACAGCAAAATAGAGCAAAAAAATAGAGTAAGAAAAACAACAACAAATGTATTCAATACTAGAGAGCAATATTTACTAGCAACAAATGCGGACAACAATATCAGCTTACAACAAAGAGCAATATAACAACAATAAAGAGTAATATCAACTTACACTAGATCAAAATATATATATATATATATATATATATATATATATTGAAGCTTGGAAATTGAAAAAGTAAAATTTCTAATCAAGCCAATGGTCTGTTATGTGAAGGAGTTTCAACCATAAAGACTAATAATAAATGAGGACAAATATTAAAAGGTGAAAAGTAAGTTTAGAAAGAACACTAACATGGACTGATGGGGGCCAAATAATTTTTCATGTGGGGGCCAATTCTTAGAAAAATGGCTGAAGTATACAATTTTACCTACTTTAAATAATTTTCTAAAACTTAAAATATATATATAAATTAAAAAAAATTAAAAATTCAAAGGGGGGGGGGGGGCATGGCCCCCAGTCACCAACGTTGCTCCGCCCCTAGTTTTCATGATGCTGAAAGTTAGGACCATAAACCCATATGACCTCTTGTCAAACCCCAATTTGTGGGATTGGAAGTAGGTAGTGGATTGGTGTTACCTTCTTCAAAATATTCTACAGAAATATCTCTCTTTTTTTTTAGATTTTAACTTGTGATGTTTGTTAGTGTTAACGTACATTATGTTATGGGCTTTAGGCCCAGCTAGGTTACTTGTATAACACACTTGTACACTTGTACTTGTACTTGTACTACACTTTACTTGTATCACACACATATGCCTCCTATATAAAGGCACTGATGTATATTCTTTGATTTGAGAAATACAATACAACTCATTCAGTATTTCTAACATGATATCAGAGCCATTGCTCTAATTTTCTTGTGTCTTGCGGTCTTGTTTTGTTGGTATTTTCCGCTGCCTCAACTTCTATGGTCGATAAACCCTTTCACCGCCCTCTCCCCGACAACTCCTCCGCCGTCAAAGGTCCTCGGGGTTGAATCTCCACCACTAAAAGCTCCTCTTCCGCCGCCAAAACCACCGCCATCATTGGATCTGTCACCTCTGACCTTCGATTAGGACATAAGATATATCACCATGTAGATTTTCCATCGCTCTACACATAGCCGCCGGAAAAATCCACCTCTAACCATCAACCAACGTGCGGTCAAAGTTTTGGCAAATTATTCCACGCACTTCATGCGCCACCAGGGTAGCTCCGATCTTGTTACCGCTGACACCATTAGAATCGCCTTTCTCCGATCAGCATTTTCGGGAGAAAGAATCGGCTTCATCGGACCGTCCCGCGCGCCCTCACGCGCCGCCCAAAGTTTCGGCGAATTTTATCCACGCACCTCACGCACCCAATGCGGCGGGGTTACTGGCGACGTCATCGCTGACGCGTCATAATCGCCACGTCAACCCTAACGCGTCACCTGCTTACGTCATCGCCATCGCCACCACTGACATCATCCATTGACTTTTCTTTGACGGTTGACTTTGACTAGGTTTGACCGTTGACTTTTTGCGATCCAAGTGCTCCTTACCCGATTTTTCGCGTAGATTTCATTTTTGCAGTCCATTTTTGCATATTTTGCTTCTAAATGAAGAATAAGGACAGGTCTTCTTCTTGTTGCAATAATCGTCGCCGACAATCCAGCAAACGTTTTTGCAATTTTTGCAAAAGTTTTGGCCACAATATTGAAACTTGCTATCATCGCAACGAATCGGCTATTTCAATTTCTCACTGCTCTTGTTGCTAACACCGAGAGTGTCTAACCAATGGCTCCCGTCTCTACACAGTCTAAGTCTTGAGAATGCACTTTCACCATGTCCACAAATGACCTTAAAAACATCATCGCCAATGTCATTCGTATAGTTGGTAATGCATCTTATTCCTCTTCTCTCTCTCTTGATCTCGGTATGTCTCCTTCCTCTTGACTTATGGATTCCGCTTGTTGCAATCACATGACACCTTACTCATCCTTATTTTTTGAACTCAAACCTGCACCACACCCTCTTAATATTCGCAGAGCAAATGGTTCCACAATGTCCGGTCATTACTATAGGTTCTGTTTTGACCTCCAACATTTCGGCTCCTGGGATCTTTAATGTTCCTAACCTTTCTTACAATTTATTTTCTGTGGGAAAATTAGCTGAGTTGGGTTATTATATTATATTTGATTATTCTTGGTGTATTATGCGGGATCCGAGGACGGGACAGGAGCTTGGGACCGGTCCTAGAGTTGGGTGTATGTTTCCCGTGAACAACCTTCATCTTCCACTTATTGCTCTTGTTTCATTCTTTGCTGCTGCTGCTACAGTTTCTTCAATTCCTTCCCTTGCACTTTGGCTTGCTCGACTTGGTCATGCATCTTCCTCTCGGGTACAACAATTAGCTTTTAGAGGTTTGTTAGGTTCGGTGTCTCTGAAAAAATTTTGATTGTGTTTCGTGCCAATTAGGAAAACAACCAGCTTTGTCTTTCAATACTAGTGAATCAATATCCACCGATATCTTTGATCTTATTTATTCTGATGTTTGGGGGCCTTCCTCTGTCTCTAGTATTGGTGGGTTTCGATATTTTGTTGTCTTTGTTGATGATTACTCTCGCTATAGCTAGATTTTTAATATGAAACATTTTTCTGAATTATTGCAAGTATATTCTAATTTTGCAAAAATGGTTGAAACTCGATTTTCCAAACGCATCAAAATTTTTTGATCTAATAATGCTCTTGAATACACTCAATATGCTTTCCAAGCTGTTTTGCATTCCTATGGCACTGTTCATCAACTAACTTGTCTAGGTACCTCTCGGCAAAATGGTAAAGCCGAACGGAAACTTCGTCATATTCTTGACACTGTTCGTGCTCTCCTTCTCTCTGCCAAAGTTCCTGCTCCTTTTTGGGGCGAAGCTGCTCTTCATGCTGTTCATGCTATTAATCGCATTCTGAGTCTTGTTATCCAAAATCAAACTCCATATGAGCGCCTTTTTGGGTCACCTCCAGACTATCACCACCTTCACTCCTTTGGTTTTGCTTGTTTCGTTCTTCTTCAACCATATGAGCATAACAAACTTGAGCCTCGGTCAAGGTTTTGTTGTTTTCTTGGCTATGGCAAAACTCAAAAGGGGTATCGGTGTTATGATCCTGTCTCTTATCGTCTTCGTATTTCCCGTAATGTTGTCTTTTGGGAACATCGCCTCTTTGTCGAGCTCTCTCACTTTCGTGCCTCCTTATCTTCCTCCTCTGTTTTAGATCTTTTTCCAAATGAGGCACATATTCCTTCAGTAGCTGCTCTTGATCCTCCCGTAGTTGCTCCCGATTCTCTTGTAGACTTCTCTGTCCAACCACCAGATATCACTGATCCCTTTCCTAGTTCACCCTTTAATGAACAATGGAAGATGAACAGGTTAAAGACGAGCTACCCAACCCAAACCCGAGCTTGGGTCCCCTGCTCCTGCTCCGCCTGAAGATCTTACACAAAACATTCCACCTCATCACTCAACTCGGGTAAGATCTATTCCTGCACATTTACTTGACTATCATTGTTATCTTTGCTTTTGCTACACTACACGAGCCTCACACCTATCATGAGGCTTTCACCGACCCTTTATGGCGGATTGCAATGAAAAAGGAATTTGATGCATTATCTAAAAACCATACTTGGGATTTGGTGACACTCCCCCCCGAGAAATCTATGGTTGGTTGTAAGTGGATCTATAAGATTAAGACTCGCTCTGATGGGTCCATTGAGCGCTACAAAACTCGTCTTGTTGCAAAAGGTTTTACACAGGAGTATGGGATTGATTATGAAGAGACCTTTGCTCTAGTTGCTCGTATCTCATCTGTCCATGCCCTCTTAGCTGTTGCTGCTGCCAATAAATGGGATTTTTTCAGATAAATGTCAAAAATGCATTCCTTAATAGGGATTTAGGTGAAGAATTTTATATGCAACCTCCTCCTGGTCTCTCTGTTGACTCAAACAAGGTTTGTTACCTTCAACGTGTACTTTATGGCCTTAAACAAGCTCCACGAACTTGGTTTGCCAAATTTAGCTCTACCATTTCTCGCTTAGGTTACATGGCCAGTCATTATGATTCTGCCTTATTTCTTCGTCGCACTAACAAGGGCACTATTTTACTTCTCACGTATGTGGATGATATGATCATAACTGGTGATGACCTCGGTGGCATTCAAAAACTCAAGGATTTTCTCGAGTCAAGAATTTGAGAAGAAAGATCTTGGACATCTCGGCTACTTCTTGGGTCTTGAAATCACTCATTCTACTGATGGACTTTATATTACTCAAGCCAAGTATGCTTCTAAACTCTTGTCTCAAGCTGGACTCACCGATAGCAAGATCAAGTGACACTCCAGTTGAGTTTAATGCACATCTAACTCCCTCAGGGGGGAAACCATTGTCTAATCCCTCTCTTTACAAACGATTGGTTGGCAGCCTAATTTATCTCACGATTACTCGTCCGGACATCTCCTATGTTGTTCATCATGTGAGCCAAGATATCTATCTGCTCCACAATCAACTCACTATGTTGTTGTTCTCGCATTCTTCGATACCTAAAGGGCACCCTCTTCCATGGCCTCTTCTACTCAGCTCAATCTCCTCTTGTACTCCATGCATTCTCTGATGCTAATTGGGCAAGAGATCCCACCGATCGCAGGTCCACTACAGGTTATTGCTTTCTCCTTGGTTCTTCTTTGATTTCTTGGCGAAGTAAGAAACAAACTTTTGTGGCCCGCTCGATCTTTGAAGTAGAATATCGTGCCCTTACTGATACCACATTTGAGCTCCTTTGGCTACGATGGCTTCTTAAGGATTTGGGTGTGTCCACATCCTCTGCTACTCCCCTTTATTGTGACAACCAAAGTGTCATTCATATTACTCATAATGATGTCTTTCATGAACGGACTAAACACATCGAGATTGATTGTCATTTTATCCATTATCATCTTGTCCATGGTGCTCCCCAGCTTTTCTCCGTCTCCTCTAAAGATCAACTTGCAGATATCTTCACCAAGTCACTTCCTAAGGGGCGCACTCGTGATTTGGTTGACAACCTCAAGTTGGTCTTACATCCACCTTGAGTTTGAGGGGGGCTGTTAACGTATTTTATGTTATGGGCTTTAGGCCCAGCTAGGTTACTTGTATAGCACACTTGTACTTATACTATACTTGTACCACACACATATACCTCCTATATAAAGGCACTGATGTATATTCTTTGATTTGAGAAATACAATACAACTCATTCAGTATTTCTAACAATTAGGTAGGATACAAAGTCGCAACACCAGCCCATTGGAATATTGGGAAGGTGAGCCAAATTTTTTTGCACCAACTATTGTACATCATTATCTATTCTACAAGGATAGTAACAAGTGCACACATCTTAGTGCATACAATAGTACACATGCCAACGTGACAAGCACGCATTTGAGTGTACAAATATGTGTAATTGGGTGTGTCAAATAAACGGTCATTCTACAATCACCTACAATTTTTCATGTCACATTTCAAGGTGCGGGGTTATAGTTTTAACATTAATTCAGGAGCCATTGAATCACTGGAGCTTGATTCATTCAGAAACTCATTATTCCGTCAAGTTTTGTAGGTGCACTAAAAAGGCAAATGCCAATTATTTGAGTTCAGACTACAAGCAAATTACTTTTTACCATTTTGAAAGACTCTGCTTGCATGTTTTGTAGTTAATTATCTGGTTCGATGTGTCTTATATCGACAATATACCTTTTGTTCAAAAAAAAGGTGTTCTCTGTGAAATTTAAATGCAATTTGCTAGTAATTTAAGGTTAGTACCTAGCTAGGCGCTCTTTGTGGAGGATCAAGGATGTGCTGGAAGTTATACCTGATGCAGTTGTGTATGAAGCTGCAGCCTCACGCATACAGAGACTAACAAAGGTATTTTTCCATGCATAATGAAACCGCCCATCTTGCTCTTGCTCTGTGGTATGCTATATTTTTAATCAGATACATGATGCATATATACATGCACAAGTAAAGAGGAATGCATGGAAGCACACAAAATTGACATCTTACCTATGCTTTTGTATGATTATAACAGCTTATATGGCAAGCATATAATAGATGCATGGAGTTGTCTATTAATTTTCTTACCAATAACTGGATATAAATGTATTTTTCCTTTTGTCATTAGGTAGTTCAATGAGGATCATGTCTTATTTCTATGAGCTGCTTTGGAGATACATGAAGTGAACTTTTCCAGCCTTCTATCAAAGAGAACATTATGACACTAACCTGATCAGACATTATGAGCTAAATGGGATTTAAGGTCTCCCATGGAGCACTCCCAAGTTAAAGAAGCTAAAGTTGACAAATATTTGATCACCCCTAGTAAAAAAATCATTTTTTTTTTCTTAAATTAAAAATCCACCAAAGTACTAATCCATCTATTTCCTTGTAGCAGGATTTTTGGGCACCCAAAATGTGACTTCTGTAAATGAGCATGGAGAATATCCTGACTTTGAAAGACCTTCTAGATCTGAATAGGGTCAGAGCAAAAGAAGTAAATGGCAGCCAGAGATTCAAACCAAGGAATAGGGGAACTGAGGATGATTGGGAACTTCTGAAGGATTACTTGTGATCTTCAGGGTTTACCTGCTGGCTCCCGTGTAGACACATGTACATTCTCGTTGCTGTCTTTCCTCAATTGTCATGCCATTCATTTTCTCCCTTCTGTTTGGATAGCTTAAAGTGCTTTCACATTTATGGGTTGGAAGCTGGTGGACTTTTGAGGGTCCTGAGTTTACAATGCTTTCCTGGATTCATTTGGTTAGCTAATAAAGCAGATACGTAATACAAGAGCAATGTGATAAACAAGACCAATTGGGTTCTTTGTCTTGTTGAATAGGTAATATTACTTTTTTTCTTTTTCTTTTTTATCTGAAAGTAGTAGATATTTCATAAAACAGGGCAACAGCACAACGAAGATACATCACGCTGAACTTGAGTAGTAGATATTTCATTTTGTTGAATTAGTATTCATACTTGACTCTTTGCATTATGCTCTATGACAACAAAGCATAGAAAAAAATGAACTGTTTATCTTGGGAAAAAAATACAAAGGATCCTATAAGTGCACTGGACAAAAACTTTACCCTCAATATAACTATTTATACACACGCACATATAGTGTCTTTTTGGGTTAACAGTTTGCAACCCTCCCAACACCGCCAACCACACCCCACACACCCCCCCCACAACACCCCTTTTTCTATTTCCTGAGAGTTTTTGTTCAGAAATTAGATAATTCGAAGTGCCTTTGCTGCATTGCATTTCATGCATGTAAAGTTTGTTTCCTCCATATTAACAGAAATATTGCCTCTTTCATGATGCCAAAGGTTTTCAAAACAAAGATATCTATTTTAGACAACTTAATTGCTGATAATGATATTTAATAGAAACGCTTTTTGAAGTTATTGTTATATATGAATGACTAATATCTCAAATAATCTCTGTTTCAGCTTTCTGTTTTACAATCAGAGAGTAACTATTCATCAAGAGACCACTAGCTCTTCCACGGACAAACCCCGGCCATCATTAAAGACCCTCAACTCCTACTTCTAGGCCTCAAATTCCGGCAAACTTGAATTCCCCCTTCTTCTAATGAAAACTAGACAAGTCTATTGCAGATGACGTCTATTTCGCTCACCTTGTTTTCTCTTCATGTGTTGCTTAAACCCTGTGTCACTTGGTTCAAGGGTGTTTCATCTTGTACTAAATCAAATGCTCATCAAGCAAATGACTAGAATAAAATAGAAGGTTTTGTATCTAACAAAGTTATTCTATTCCATATCTGGGTTCCTTTTTTTTCCTGTCTAATGTTTTTTCATCTTTCCAGATTAATGTCCCTATATCAAACAGGCAACTTCGATGGCTTGTTGGCTCTTTTGAATAATCAGCAACTAAGTATTCTAGTTTTTTAATTTGTCTTTGTAAGACCAGTATTTATTTTTATTTCAAGTGCTTTCGAGAAATTGAATAGCTTTAGATTTACCAAATGAAGACTGTTGTGAGATGTCATTTTTTTCCCCTTCACGTAGAGAAGGGTTTTGTAGATGGCGCCTCAAATATTTGTAACATAAGTCTCTAGTATTAAATTTGTTCCATTAAATTTGAGATGAATGAAATCTCATCATTTAAAAATGACTGTGATGCCAAGAGTTTTGTAACTCAATTAGCATCTCCTTATACACAAAGTGTTTGGGTTTCAAATGGGAGAAGAGATTCAAGCTGTGGGTTTAGCGGTATATTATAACTATCTAAAAATATATATATTGCTTACTACCAAAACTTATTAATGATTATTCATGTATAAAAGAGGAAAGCCAATCAACACAAATATCAGATGTTATCTAACAGAACTTTTTTTCATATTCAACGTAGACAGAAGTCTTCTTAGGACCATATCACCTAGAATGTAAAGGCTCCCAACACTTCATAATGGAATCTACATGCAAAGATAGTTTAAATATATGTAACTGCTTATAAGTTTTATGCTTACCCCACAAGATAGAAATGTACCAACCTTAGTGGCTCCCAAATCAGACGTAACACCATTGAAATTTGATATCAAGGTGTCCATAGTTTGGGAATGGAATTCCAGTGACTAATAAATGTAGTAAAAAAAACGATTCAGCTAGGAGTAAATCAAATAAGCAAAAGAGAGTCATTAATAATTTTGATTATATAAAATTTGCAATATTGATTGCAGGTCATTCAAACCAACAAAAAAAAAACTATTATATGTTTGAAGGAAAAAAAAAACTAGCAAAACAGAAAGTTACTAAAATCAATTAAGATCATCACTCAACCATGACAAAAATGAAGGAGGTTAGTCCCTTGCTGGTTTATAAAGCAGGGGTTCATAAGGCGGCGGTTCATAATTAGTGCTCATGGGACAGCGAGATTCTTTCATCATACACAGGATTAGGGCATAGCAGTTGACAACTCGAAGGCCACACTCTATGACGACAGATAAAAGCCTTGAACATGAAACCTTCAAAGGTTTTCATAGTGTACTCAACAGCAGCAACAGTAACAGCGCAGGACTTGGCCTCAAAATGAATTTTAATATTAAGCCCAGCAGCGAGCATTACCATAATCTTCACAAGCCTCACAAATTCAAAATCCGTGCCCTACACCAATTTGTTCAATTCAAATTGAAGATTATTTAGTACTATATAGACCGGTAGACAAATAGATAGATAGATATAAGAAGAAACAAACCTTAACTTCGTTGTAGCACTCTAACAGCATCTCTCCATAAAGAGAATATTCATATTGTTCCTCCTCAGAAAGCTGAGGAACAAGCAAGTTTAATATTCTGATTAGTTACACATAGCAGAACATACTGTACAACAAACCAAGTTTAAAAACAGACGCACACAATGTTGTGCTTGCACATACCTTCGTATATGGGAACCATTTTGGCCGAGGGTAGGCGGTGGTGACGGTAGGGGCAGGGGGAAGGGTAGGATTAGGATTAGGGAGAGGGATTTTAGAAGGCCTTTTTCATGTTCAAAAATGAAGTCTTCATAGTCTGAAAAGATTATGTCCTCATAGTACTCCTCATTTGCCATCATTCAAGGCCCGTTTGGTAGTCCATTTCAAGCAACCTTTTGAGTATTTTAAACACATTTACACACATTTTTTCATCTACACATATATCAAAAATGCCCAAACAACATTAATCAAACTCTTCTACCAAACACCCCCTCAATCTTTGTAAAAATAAATAAATAAATAAATAAAAGAGTTAGTAAACATCCACAAACAGAGAGGAGAGTAGAAGTTTTGATAAACGTTGATCGAAACCCTAGTAAGAAATCAACAAAACCAAACTAATCCAAAATTGAAAGGGCACGCTATAGAGCGTAAACAAAATGCTTATTAATAAATACGGGGCATACGGCAAGCGTTTTGATGCTGAATCATTGATGAAATTTAAGTAAATTACAAATTGCCCCCCTTCTAACTTATTGAAACTCAATTCATTGTGTTTTTGGCCATGGAGTTTCAAATAAGCCCGGTTGATTCCTAAAGTTTCACAAATGAGTGGTATAATTTCATTTTTTTTACATCAACAAAGAAATTAACAAAAGATTAGCTTCCCAAGGATTTGATAGATAAGTATTCATGTTAGCTCATGTAAGATGGCATAAGTGTTGTAATAAAAATACATTTTGCACAATGGATGCATAAGCGATGTGAGTGATTTTTAGAGATGGTTGGGCGATAATAAAAATACATTTTGCACAATGAATGCATAACTGATGTGAGTGATTTTTGGAGATGGTTGGGCAAAATTTGGCACTTGTGCAAATATACACAAGCACTTTTTTTATCATTTCAATTTTTTTTTTTTTTTTTTTTTTGTTTCCTAAGGATGAATGAAGAGAGAAAATGAGGGTTCTAGTATGGAGAGAGAGAGAGAGAGAGAGAGAGAGAGAGAGAGAGAGAGAGAGATAATTTTAAAAAATAAATAAAATTTGATATTTTAATGAAATAAAGTATAGAATAAATAATCTAATGTGGGTGTTTTAAAAAAGAGATTAAATTATATTGCTAAAATATAAATATATCTAATCACACAAGATAACATCTCGATAAACAAAATATTTCATGTTTTAAGTAAAAAGTTGATGTGGTGTTATTAGATAGGTAAGATCTATTGAATTTTAAGTAAAAGACTAATGTAACAATTTCTTATTAGATAATGTAAAACATGAGTTTTACTTTACTTTTACACCCCATCTATACCAAAATCAAACTCTTTGAAAAATGGTTAAGTAAAATAGGGAAAAAAAATGTTCTTATGCTAAAATAAACCCAAAAAAAAAAAATGCGGACATGCGTCTCGTCATTCAAAAAAAAATTATATGTTCAAATAAAGAAAAATTCTGGTGCCACACCCAAAACCACAACTTTGCCCATAACTCGACACATGTGTGAGTTGTGGGCAAAGCTATAGTTTTAGGTGTGACACTAGAATTACTCTTGAATAAAACCAAAAAAGGGAAACTCACTACAATCAAAGGGCAAACAACTCTGCAGCAATCCCAACTTAGTGATAACTCCCTTTTCCAATGAAAATCCCACCACCCACAATGTTTTAAAAGGGAATTGAAGTGTTTAAAAAAAAGGGAATTGAAGAGTAACAAAATATGTTCATTAGTGGTTTTCAATGGATATTGACAAAGTGTTTAAAATGTCATGGATTATAAACAGGGCCGGCCCAATGCCTAGGCCTAAGGCCTCACTAAAAAAAAAAAAAAAAAAATCCCTTAGGAAAAAGGCCCCACTTTCCATGGTTATAAAGCCCAAATTTTTATAAAATTATATATATTTTTAGAGGTTGTACATTTTTTTTTTATTAGTGATTTTAAGAATACTACAAATTTTACTATTGGCTTATAAATTGTCATGTTATTAATTACAAAAAAGTGATATAGATATTCATTAATTAAATTGATAGAGTTCATCAATGAGAGTCAATGTCACATTATATGTTGAACATTTTATAATGCTTTTAATTAGCGCTTTTTTTTTTTTTTTTTTTTCATTTATATTAAGACTCTCAAAGTACAAAACCAATAAAACCTTAACCCAATTGAAACCTTAAAATGTTTCAAAAAGATGTTGTAAATATGCTAAATCATCAATTATAGATTAACCTCCCCTAATAGTATAGTTTGAGACTTTAATTTTTGTAAACTGATATCCTACAAAATTACATACCAAATAATATCTATCTCTCTCTTTTAAAAACAAGATATAAAACAAAAATTAGATTACAACTTTACTTAATTATGCATCGTCATATATCTAAAATAAAGTATATTTTTAATCATAATATATTTTTATTTATTTTTATTAATATTTATAGTTCAACTATGATATTCAATTCTCTATATGAAATTAACACTAGTTTAGTTGTATTATTCATCAAATTATGTATTTAATGTATCAAATTAACCTTGATTTTATTAGTATTAAATAATTTTGTTTAATTAATATTTACATATTAAAGGTCCCACATAAATTTTTCACCTTAGACCTCAAATTATGTTGGGTCGCCCCCGATTATAAAGCCTGGTGCTAAAAATGATAAAACTGCTTTTTATTTTTATTTAAGTGCTTTCAAGAAACTGAATAGCTTTAGATTTACCAAATGGAAGACTTTTTTGAGATGTCATTTTTTTTTCCCTTCACTTAGAGAGGGTGTTGTAGATGGCGCTTCAAGTGTTTGTAACATAATCTTTAGTGTTGAATTTGTACCATTAAATTTTAGATGAATGAAATATCATCGTTTAAAAAATTGACACATCTTTAGACACAAAGTTCTTGAGAGTTTAGGAAAAAAGAGATTCGAACTGCGGGTTTAACAGTATATTATAACTATCTCAAAATATATATATTGCTTATTACCAAAACTAATTAATGATTATTCATATATAAAAGAGGAAAGCCAATCAACACATAGATCAGAAGTCATCAGTTGACGAAATCGCTAGATCCTTGTTTCCCATACACCAAAGACATGAGTCATACTAGAACCATATCACCTAGAATGTAAAGGCTCTCAACACTTTATGGAATCTACATGCAAGGATAGTATATAAACAAATGCAACTGCTAAATAAATTTATAATTACCATTGAAATTTGATATCAAGGTAGAAATGTACAACTTTTTGTTTCAAAGGATCTGTGATTAATAAATCTAGTAAATGCAACGATTCAGCTAGAAATAAATCAAGGTAATCATGTAGGCTAAGTTTTGTTTAAATGAAATAGAATTTCCTAAATGACTAATAAATATCTCAGTAAAAACAATTTAATTCAGCTAGAAATAATCTTTCAATAGTTAATCAAGACAAGGCTAAAATTTTAAAGCCTCTGAAATCAAGAAAACCAGATTTCTCATTCAAAGACTAATGATATATCTCAGTCAATCTCAATAAAGCAAACCCAATTTTGTCCACCCATTTGAGATTAAGCATGCAAACATGAAGTAAAACCCTTTTTTTCTCATTCAAAGAGAGACCTTTTTCTCTGCAAGTCATGAGAAACCTATAAACCCCAACCCTTGCCCCCTACTGCAACAAACATGGCATAGAGGTAAAATGAAACAAAACAACAAAAATTAAAAAATTAAGATCACCCAAAGAAAAAAAAAAATGCTGAAAAATGAATTTATCCCCCCATGAAAAGTTAGAAATGCAAAAGTTCAGAGAGTCACTAATAATTTTGATTAAATAAAAAAAAAAAAAAAAAACGAATCGGTTGCAGGTCATTCAAACCAACAGAACAGAAAGTTACTACAATCAATTAAGATAATCACCACCCAACCTTGAGAGTCAGGGCAAACACGGATGACCTGCCACTTCATAAGTGCACACAGGGCGGCGAGATTCTTCATCATACACGTAGTCAGGAGGATCAGGGCATAGTAGTCGACAAGTCTCGGGCCACACTCTATGACGAAAGTTACAACACTTGAACACGAAACCTTCAAAGGTTTTCAGGGTGCACTCAGCAGCAGCAGCAGCGCTGGACTTGGCCTTAAATTGAATTTTAAAATTTACGCCAGCGGCAAGCATTACCATCATCTTAACAAGTCTCACAAATTCAAAATCCGTGCCCTACACCAACCAATTTATTCAAATTGAAGATTAATAAGTATATAGATGTAGATAGACAGATAGATAGATAGAAGATGGAGATAAAGAAGAAACAAACGTTAACTTGGTTGTAGCGGTCTAACAGCATCTCTCCATAAACACAACATTCATATCGTTCCTCCTCAGAAATCTGAGGAACAAGCAAGTTTAATTTTTTAAAAAGAAAAAAAAAAACCCTTCTCATTTGCCATCATTCAATCTTTGTAAAAAAAAAAAAAAAAAAAAATCAGTTCTATTCTTCTTTTAGAATAATAAAAAGAAAAATTGGGTTTTGATAAACCGATCACACTAGTTAGAAAACAACAAAACCAAACAAGAAGAAAAAAAGAGAGGCAGAGAAATATAATATACCTAAAAGAGCCTTGAGAGTTGAGAGAGAGAGAGTAGAGAGCGAGAGTGTGTGTATAAGTACTATTCCAAAATTGAAAGGGCCGCGCGAATTAAGCTACAGGGCGTAAGTTGAACGCTTGGTTGATACAGCAAGCGTTTTGATGCTGAATGAATCATTGATAAATTTTAATTAAATTACAGATGGCCCCTTCTAACTTTGATTGAAATTCAATTCAATCCTTTAATTTCACTTTGGCCAATAAAGCTTTCTATAATTTCAAAAATGTGAACTATTTTCCTTGCATCGGTAAAGAAATTAACAAATTAAAAGACTAAGGATTTGGTGGATAAGCATTCACATTTAGCTCATGTAAAATGGTATAAGGACCAAATTTTTCGTAACTAACTTCAAAAATTACTCACATTAGTTTATGCATCCATTGTGCAAAATGCATTTTTGTTACAGTACTTTTGCAAATATACATAAGCACTTTTTTGTGCATTTCTTTTTTCTTTTTCTTTTTTTTTTTTTTTTTGCAATATGTGAGAATGAAGAAATAGAGTAAATGGTGATTGTAATATGTAAAAATAGAGAAACAATTATATAAATAAATAAAATTTTATATTTAATGAAATAAACTTTAGAATAAATAATCTAATGTGGGTGTTTTGAAAAATGATTAAGTAAAATGGAAAAAATAGGTTCTTATGTTAAAAATTTTCTTTAAAAAATTGTATGACTTGATGTTAATACTTAGGGTGGTTTTAATTTTTGGTACAAAATACACTATGAATTGGAGGCTCGGAGCTGTCATTTAGGGTGAGTTTGAGGTTTTTTTTTTTTTTTTTTTTTTTTTTTTTTGAGTCCTTATCAAAGCATTTCTAGTAGAAGACTAACGGGAAGTCTTAATTAAATATGTTAGATTAGAGGAATCAATTGAATGAATGAAGTTAGAGACCTGAGTTGAATTTTGGTCAAATATAAAAGGTGCCAAAACAAAAAATGTGGACATGCGGTTTAAGTGGTAGGTTGTCAACAAAATTTATTGAGACTTATTACTAGGGGTGGCAATTAGTGTTCGAGTGTTGGGTTTGTATCATGTTGACTCATGAGTATTTAACTATATAAGTCAACCCTAACCCGACATGTTTATTAAACGGGTCAAGATTTTTCAATCCTAACACAACTCATTTATTAAACAGGTCAATTGTATCGACCTTATATCAAATTTTATCAAAATAAACAAAAAAAAAAAAAAAAATAAGTATTAACCAAATTGATATGAATTATGAAAAACAAACAAAAAAATATTTTTAATATAAAATTTAAAACTAACGAGTAATTGTATCACAAATAATCATTCAAAACAAAAACATATCTCAATATCACAAATAATCAATCATAATATGTCCCAAAAAAAAAATCACAACAACTAATAGTTTATATACCTAGGGTTTGAGGAGTATATTGGTAAAATGTTATTCAATTAAATGGGTCAAACAAGTTAAATGGGTTCCATGTGATAAATATCATGGTTTTGAAACCCGAACTAGATCGCATTTATCCGACCGAAAAACCTCGAACCACTCATTTTTGAGGTTCTTTTAACCTCAAGAACCACTCTATGGGAAAAAGCCAGGAATCCGTGTGAACCACGATCAAACCTCATGGTTCTAAGAATCGTGATTAGACCGCTTCTCACGATTCCTTACTTCCCTTTGAATCAGACTTTAAAAAAAAAAAAAAAAAACACACACACACACACACACACACAAAAACAAGCTTTAAATTTTGCCTTCAAAGTACATCATGTAGCTTCCTCTCTTCAAAAACTCTTCTCTTGGGCAAAGCAAACTTTGAATTCTGCCACTGCCATCTCCAACATCATAGCTTTAAATTTTGGCTTTGTTCTCCGTCGGTAATGTGTGTGTGACGAGGTGAAAGTATGAGAGAAAGAGAATGAAAAATAGAGAGCTAGAGATGAAGAAAGAAAAAAAGAAGTAGAGAGGAGTCAAAGGACACGTTGTGTGGAGGAAGATTTCTAGAAAAATAAAAAAACAAGATGACATGAGTGGGGATGGGGATACATGTGTGGAGGAGGAGGAAAAAAAAAAAAGTATGGTCCATATGGATGCAAGGAAAGAAAGGAAAAAGAATAAAAAATTACAATCAAATGTTACCACAATATTTCACAATAAATTTTAAGTAATAAATTGTTATCAATTAATATTGGTGGGTAAAAATATAATTACAATGGTAGGTTCAAATTAAAACTAATAATAATTTTTCACGTAAATTTGGTTGTAAAAGTATTACTAAAAATGTTATAGAAGTACCATTTCAATACTCTGATGTTGTAGAGCCACCCACCCACCCACGTGCTTTGATTGGACAATGCTACTTTAATTCAAAATTTTGTGCCATAACCAAGACTTGTCAACATGGAATGGAACAAAGAGTTTTTTATTATTACTAGTTAGGGCAAAAATTACAAAGGCAAAACCAGGAAAAAAAAAAAAAGTGATTAAGATCAATTCTAAATTTTATTTGTATCACAAAATAAAGATATAAATCATTTGATTTTTAAAATACATATAGATTTACATTAATCAAAAGAGACATTAATTTTAAGAATTTTGATAATTATGTCATAAAAAGTTAATCTCATTCGTATAAGACTGTGACGGATCCCAGTCCAATATTTTATTATTTTATTTTGACCTATAACTTACATCTCAATAGTTGTGAATATATTGTAATAACAACAATATGTCACGACATTTTTAGTTGTGCTAGATCTCGGTATGATATTTTATTGTATTTTGATTCATAAGGAATTGACACATGCGTCACAACATTTTCACAATATCTCTATGTATACATTGTACTTAATTACAATGTAAATTTATATTGTAAACATAAAAAAAAAAAAAAATAAATAAATAAAAAAAAAAAAATTGGCAAATTTTGTAAATTTAATAAAATTTGTACAATATTTACCATTTTTTGTGCAAATGTTTATAATATTAACAACTTTTGTGTATTTACAATGTAAACTTGCATTGTAAGTACAATGTGAACTTGCATTGTAAGTACAAAGTAAACATATAAAGATCTTAAAAAAAAAAAAAAAAAACAAAAAAACAAAAAACAAAACAAAACAAAAAGTGCACCTCACTAATTGAATAAACCAAAAAAAGACTATTCATGAACCTTTGGCTCTTTTTATATATTTAATAGAAATAGATATGCCAACTTACATAAATATTTAAAAGGGGAAAAAAAGCTTTAGGCACTTTAATGTTAAAATGTTGTAAAGCATTTTTTTACTTGATTTATTAAAAACCAAGATCTCAACAATTGTGAAAATATTGTGATAACAATAAGGAACATTTTCTCAAAACATTTATTTTTAGTTTTGGTCACAATCTTATATTTTATTATTTTATTTCGACTTGTAAGAAATTGACACATCAATAATTGTAAAAATATTGTGAAATTTGTTGTGTCAAGTTAACAATATATATACCACAAAATATTTAAAAGAAAAGAAAAAAAAAAACACTTTAGGCAATCTAAGTGCATATAATAAATGTTGTAACATTTTCTCAAAACATTTATTTTTAGTTGTGGTTGGTCACAATCTCATATTTTATTATTTTATTTCGACTTGTAAGAAATTGACACGACAATAATTGTGAAAATATTATGAAATTTGTTATGTTAGTATAACAATATATATACCAGCATACATAAATATCTAAAAGAAATAAATTAAAAAAAAAAAAAAAAAAAAAAAAAACCTAAACCGATTCTTTATTTTATAAAGTAAAAATATATAATAAGTATTGTAATATTTTTTCAAAATTTTATTTTTAGTTGTTTATTATTTTATTATTTTATTTCGATTAACAAATTGACATGTCAATAATTGTAAAAATATTGTGAAATTTGTTGTGTTAGTATAATAATATATATACCAGGTTACATAAATATTTAAGGAAAAAAAAAAAAACACACAAACCGATTACTAAAAGAAGAAAAAAAAAAAAAGGCATTGTAGTTACATTGCTAGTTAACTAAACCAAAAGTTCAGATACAATACACGCATTGGCTTATAAAACAAAAGCACTGCACAATAAGTGTTATAACATTTTCTCAAAACATTTATTTTTAGTTATGGTTGGTCATCTCTCATATTTTATTATTTTATTTCAAACATGTCAATAATTGTGAAATTTGTTGTATCAGTATAACAATATATATATATATATATATATAAAAGAAAAAAAAAAAACAAACGGAAGACCGAAGAAAAAAAAAAGCGTAAGTATTCAAAACTAAAAAAAAAAAAAAAAGTGGCTCACTAAAAACTGCATCAGATGAACAATTGCAATACGTTATGTGAATAGTGGCTAAACACCCAAAGATAGCCGCTTTTTATATAGTTAATAGATTATTATTATACTTCAATTTTTGTTCAAATTATCTAAGTGCATCATTGCATCTATTGTTTTGTTTTTGTTAATAAAATGGCATGTTAAATAAATTATGGAATTTTTATGAAAAATATATTTTATTTTTTTAATTTTTTTTCTATTTGTATTAATTTAGTATATTTATTTATATTTTAAATAATTATTAAATTAATTATGACATCATCACGGTTCAATTACGGTTCGACCAATTAAATCCTACCTTCAAAACCTTGAACCTCTTCCTTTAACGTTTCATTAAACGGTCCGGTTTTGAAAACCATAACAAATACTAACCCAATCTATTTATTAAATAGGTTAGTTATGTCAACCCGAACATGACACGAACTAATTAAATCTCAACTCATCACTTATTAATTTCGGTTGTTTCGTGTCAAGTTTACAAATCATATCCAATTTTGCCACCCTTAGACATATATTTTCATAACGCTATCTCCGTTTCGTTGCTATAAAAGTACCTTTCAAGGACAATACTTTTGCCTAAACACCCACAAAGTCGCCACAACAATCACTTTGAAAACGAAAAGTATATATATATATATATATTTTTGGGAGAATAAAACAAAACGAAGGGCGTTTTTTCCGTTGATTCCTTAAAAAAACCGAGGAGCCCACTGGAACAGAAGACGAGAACATTAAAAAAACCACGGAAATGGGGAACTCTCTGTCTTTGAAAAACCAAGGTCCACGCAACTTTCTTCTTCTTTTCCCTTTACCAAAACATTTATATATTCTTTACATTCATCATCAGAGTCACAGTGCTTGTTCAGAATCAGAGTGTACAAGAAATTGAATGAAACCAAAACCAAGGATCAACATTATCATGTGGAGGTTCATGGGATCAAGATTAACTAGTTCAACAAGGTGTATGTCAACCTCAAGCAGGGCCCTTTGTAGGTTTGGTTGGTGGGACCGTGTGAGCCCAGCTGCTAAGGACCCCATCACTGGTGTCACTGAGGCTTTTCTTGCTGACAATAATCCCCACAAGATCAATCTCGGAGTGGTACACTTTTTTTTTTTATAAATTATGTTTCCCCCTTTTTTTTTGTATGTATTTCTGATTTGTATGTGATACTGGTTTTAATTACAGGGAGCTTATAGGGATGATGAGGGGAAACCAGTTGTTCTTCAATGTGTTAGAAATGCAGAGGCAAAGATTGCTGGTTGTGATTTTATGTGAGTTTTAATTGTTGGGTGTTCTTTGATTGAGCTCAATCTTTCTTCTTCTTCTTCATTTGTTTTTGCTAAAATTCAATTTAGTTCTTTGACTTTTACTTTATGTCAAATTAGTTCTAAGGTTTAATCTTTGTAAATTTAGTCCTCACCATGTAACAATGAGTCAATCTAGCCCTTATGTCCAAGTCTGTTAGCAAACAATTTCGTATAAATATTCTTTATTTTATTAAAATATAATTGAAAACATAATGAGATGTGCCATTTAATAAATTGATGATGACATGTACCATTTAATAGATTGGTGAGTAGTAGTTTAAAAAAATTTGAAAAATTGTTATAATCTAGTAATAGTCAAGGAACTAAATTGATTTATTTTCCCTACTTCCAAGTATTATATTCTAGTGTGATTTTGTTAGAAATGTTGGTAGGGAGTCAAATGCTACTGCAGTGGGTTCAAAATTGGTGGAGGAGAGTGTGAAACTGGCTTATGGAAAAGATGCCAATGTTGTAAAAGAAGGGACTTTTGCTGGGCTCCAAGCTCTTTCAGGTACTGGTGCATGTCGTCTCTTTGCTGAGTTTCAGAGGCGCTTCCATCCTGAATCACCAATTTATTTTCCTGATCCAACTTGGTCCAAGTAAGCTTGTTCTGTACTCTTTGAAAAGGTTTTTCATTTTGTATGTTGATTTCACTATTTTATTATTATTGCTTTTAGATTTGATGAGTTGTTATTATGGTTAAAATACTTGTTTCTGCATCGACTTGGAATAAAACATAACTTGATCAATTAATCATTGCTTAAGTGCTTTGGGGTGTAAATCAATTCTTTTTTTATTGTGCATTTCATAGCCACCCCAATATCTGGAGAGATGCCCAAGTTCCAGTAAGAACCTTCCAGTACTACCATCCTGTTTCGAAGGGTTTAAACTTTGCAGCTCTCATGGATGATATAAAGGTATAAGAGTCTACTTGGATTTGTTAGTCATGAGGTTGAGGATGATACTGTTTCTATTGATGCAAAATTGATGTCATGCTTTCTAAGCATCTAACGCTTCATGCCACTCAAACAATAGAAGCTTATTTGTTCAATCAATAATGAATATGCTACATTTAAGGACTTTTTGTTTGAATATAAAATCCCTTTGGAACATTGTAATGTCAATAAGATGGTCCTTTTTGACAATCTTTTGATGGAAAGAAAGTAAATTGAGTGTTTTAGACTGCAGTCAATTAGAGAGGATTTTAACTTTTTCTTATTCTTTCACCAAAGGTAGAAACTCATGCATATCACATGCATTTTACAAGTGTTCGAATTTTGAGTCAAAACATGGAATCAACCAGTACCCACTTCCGTAGTCTTTAGCCAATGGAATATTTTTTGCCTACATTATCATTTGACTGCTGTGTTTTACCTTATACAACAATGGAACAAAGGAAATGATTGACCGTCTTTCGTTTATTTCATTCGATGGTGTTTAGAATGCCCCAGATGCTTCCTTTTTTTTACTACATCCTTGTGCTCACAATCCAACTGGAGTTGACCCTACTGCAGAACAGTGGAGGGAGATCTCATATCAATTTAAGGTAATTTGTTAAATATAGTCTTTACTATATTTTTCTATATCTCTAATCATTTCAATCATTTTTCAGGTAAAGAGTCACTTTCCCTTCTTTGACGTGGCTTATCAAGGTTTTGCAAGTGGAGATCTTGACATGGATGCCCAAGCAATCCGGATTTTTCTTGAAGATGGACATTTGATAGGCTGTGCTCAGTCCTTTGCCAAAAACATGGGTTTATATGGACACCGAGTTGGTTGTCTCAGGTAATGAATTAGTGAGCACTTTGTCTAAAAAAATATGAGAATCTCTATCATTTTAATCAATGGGCAACAGCCAGTAGGTAATGGGGCAGTATATGTAAAATGTCTTGGAAAACAAATTTGGATGAGACAGAGCAATGCACTCCCTTGCCATACCCATATAGATTCAATCTTTAGGTGGACAGCAAGTACTACCTAAATAGTTAATGTGTTATTATGTTACTGAAATTGCTCTCAATCTGTCTTTTGGTGTGGAATTTAGCATTTGTCACTTCTTCTTACCCCGCTTAAAATTTTAGTGTCCTTTGTGCTGATGCGAAGCAAGCAGTTGCAGTTAAAAGCCAATTGCAGCAGATTGCCAGGGCAATGTACAGCAATCCTCCTATTCATGGTCTATTGCTAGTCTCTACAATCTTGAGTGATCCAGAGACCAAGGCGCTTTGGGTCAAAGAGGTGAAGGTAATGAAAACTTTCATATGTTTGTTTTGGTCCATTTTTTTCCCTCTTCCATTTGGAGTAGGGACTAATATGTGCCTTTATTGATAACCTTACACTATAATATAAGGTCATGGCAAATCGTATTCAACAAATGCGGTCTACTCTGCGTGAAAGTCTTGAGAAGTTGGCTTCTCCTCTCAACTGGGAGCACATAACTAACCAGGTTGGGTGTTTGTGTATGTCTGTTTTGGACCAGTATATGCTTGTTTCATGACTGAAGTTTTTTAGTGTGGTTTCACAACAAAATTTTTGACTAGTTGTGCACAAATTCTTGTTAACTCACTGCTGTGCTATGCTATAGGTTGGGATGTTTTGCTTCTCTGGCTTAAGTGCTGATCAGGTTGATCGGCTAGTGAGGGAATTCCACATATACTTGACTCGAGATGGACGTATGAGGTATATTTATTTTTGAAAAATTAAGATTTTTGTTGTTTGTACTAATTCCTTTTATTTTAATTTTTTTTATAAAAAATGCCATAAACTATTTCTACCTGTACTTATACATCATCATCGGCAGCATGGCGGGTGTAACTACGAGCAATGTGAGTTACTTGGCAAATGCAATACATGAAGTTACAAGATATAATTGAGAAGCCTCAAATGTCTGTTAACAGGAGTCTTTAATATTACATTTGTACCATTTATTTTGAGATGGTTGAAATCCCATCCTTTACACATGATGTTACTTACTACCAAAACTTAATAGTGATTATTCAGGAATATAAGAGGAAAGCCCATGAATACATATATCAGATGTTATCAGCTATTGCTGAAACTATGGTCCAGGCTCACAAATGATGAAATTGCTAGTTCCTTGTTTCATTTACACAGCAAGCAAGGTTCTTATTGGGACCATATCACCTAGAATTTTAAGCCTATTACACTTCCTATAATCTATAGATTTAGAACATTCCTTGTGTGGAACCTACATCCAAGGATAGTTTAGATCTGTGCAACTGCATTTAAGTTTATATTTATCCCACTTTTGGCATGATAGAATGTACCACCTTAGAAAAGTTCTGGCTTCTAAATCAGATGCTGCAACTTTGATTTGGACTTGTCATTTTATCTCTTATTTCTTTTACATGATTTAGGACCATTTAAAATTTTAAATGACATATTACTAGATATACTCTTAGATTGTTTCATAAAAAAAAAATAAAAAAAGATATACTCTTAGATTTGTAATAATTAAATAAAATGAGATACATCCATTTGAAATGAAGAGAATACTATTTCAAAGAAAGCAAGAAAAAATAGTACACACATTTCCTCGTCTTGTCTACCATCAATTGCAGGACTTGTAGCATAGGCTAAACTGTAATTCTTGATGGAATTCCTGTCTCGATGCCAGAAAATGATAAAAGAAACTGACAACAAATGGAAGATTGTGGTACTGTTAAAGATCATGGTACACTTAATCTTGAGTAGAAAACTACTACTCATGCAGATAAGCATAAAAGTTAAAAGCAAAACAAATCAATTTGCTATTTGACACCAGAATTGTTTTGAATCCATGGAACGTCTGGGGTGAATGCATCAAGGAATAGGTTGTCTTGTTTCTGTCTAAAATATGCCTTACAAATGATGGCCCAGAAGCACATGGAGCCACCAGGGACAAAGTCCAAGTTGCTAGCAGATGAGGTGCCCACAATTTATGGATAATGAACGAAAATGACTTGAAGAAGTCTTTGTTTGTTTGATTAATATCCCAGTCTCTGCCTTTCAATTTCGTAAGGTTGTTCAGCCTTTTCTTCATTAATTAAAATGCGAACAATAAGAGATCTTTAGGATATGTTTCTGGCTTCCATTTTCTTGGTTGATTAAAAGAATAAAGGATTTTCTTGGAACATCTCAGGAGACGTTAATGGCTTTTCCTCTTACTAAAATACCAAATTAAGGATAGGATTTTTCCGTAACTATTGACATGATTTATTGTGATTGGCACATAGTGAAAATGGTTAGTGGTGAGTTAAGATAGAAATATGATATTAGTGGTAAACTCGAATAAAAATAATGTTGCTCTAACCATGAAAGACTAAATATTTTTATCATTACTCAATCATAAACTGTTGTCAAAGGAAAATGGTGAATATGAAAACTATGATAAGACAACACCATGTGCTATGAAGCAAAAAAGGCCAATAGGCTTCATGTCTTGTGAAAGCAAAAGGTCTAATAGGGTAATAGACATCAGCTGTACATTTGTTGAATTGGTTTTTTCATTCACAAGTGCGATCTTTTGCATTGTTTGTTGGGTTCTAGAGCAACAAGAACCCTGCTCGCTAGGACTCCGTGACATCCAAAAGTTATATTTTAAAAAAAAAAAAAAAAAAAAAGCAATTCACTTTACGCTGTGCTAAATTGATTCAAGCATGACCAAATTGATATCACTCAAAAGCATAATGATTGTTAAGACCATAATCTTCTTCATGCAAGTCCTCGTGAATGAAATTGTCATTCTTCACCGACCATTACGATATTATGGATCATGTACAAGGCTCCTATAATAAAGTTAGGAGATTTTTTATTTTTTGTGTGGATGAATAGCTTTTTTCCATAATAAATTAATTGGGTTAGCTAGACAAAAAGGACATGTATCTGTCAATTAAGTTACAGATTTTTACACTCCTATATATATATATATATATATGTTAGTGTGATCAAAATCAAACACTTCCATTTCCCCCCCCCCTGCTGTTGTGAGTATCAAAAAAAAAAATCAATCAATAAAAGTGAAAAAACTTTTTGGGTGAAGCCTGATGAGGACAAGGCTGAACCGAAACAGCTTTCAATTGCACTCACACAGAATTAAATATCATGACAAAACTTTTCAATCTTCACTCTTTGCATTAAATAACCACTGAAAGAAAGAGAAGATGTACAATTATACATCTAAACGACCATGTTCTTTAACAATCAACTAACCAAACAAACCCCCAAAGCTGTTCCTTCTAGGAATTAAATACCACAAGATGCTAGTGTCTAGTCATAACTCTGACATCTCTTGCTAAGCCTGAGTTGTTTCTTTCTGTGTGCTAAATGCTAATATAATAGTATACTAGAACAGGTAGAACAACATCTTCATTTGAAATTTCAACATAATATCATTGTTCTTGTATTTCAATGGTTTGAAATATGTCAAATTCAACAACATTTTAATTAGTAGCATAGTATTACATTCTCAAAAAGTCTAATGACACAATTTTTTCACAATTGTTGATGAAAATTGTAATTGGTCATAACATTGATTTTAATGGTGGTCTTATGCTAAGTGATATTACACTGACAATTTGTCACCTCAACAAGTTTCTTTCTGTGTGTCTAAATTTAATATTATAGTATACTAGAACAGGTAGAACAACATCTTCATTTGAAATTTCATGCATAATATCATTGGGGTAAGTGTATTTCACTGGTTTGAAATATGCCAAATTCAACAACATTTTAATTAGTAGCATAGTATTACATTCTCAAAAAGTCTAATGACACAATTTTTTCACAATTGTTGAGGTGAAAATTGTAATTGGTGCACGATAACATTGATTTTAATGGTGGTCTTATGTGAAAGTGATATTACACCAATTACAATTTGTCACCTCAACAAGTTGTGAAATTTGTTGTGTCTATAGCATTTTGTTGTTACATTTTAGATTTGAAGAAGATTAAGAAAAACAGATATAAAGGAGGATGAGTATTGCTGATAAATTACATGGTTTAGATACATCTTGAAAGCCAAATTGTTATTTTCCAAACAGCATTTAGCACCATACATTTCACTTTCAGTAAGTCTAGGTAGTCCAGATAAAGTGGCTACCACAGAACAACTTAGGCAGCCTAAAAGATTAAACATGATATATAGATTGAAAGAAAACTCTGGAGAAAAGTGCTACAGAGAATCTATTGGCAGTACCTAGATCTATTGCCAACCTTTGATGACAAGGTCACTCCTTCCTATGCCAAAACACAACGTTGAAGTTGGTGAACCTAAGGTGTCATCTTGATCATCACCTCCCCTGGAATTGAAGGATGAGCTTCTGCTCCTTCCATGATACCTTGTAGGAGTACTAATTGGGGCAAACATTGATGATGACCTTGAAAATGAAAATGAAGAGGATAATGGTGACAAATTGATTTTTTTAAGACTAGTTTTTGAGAACAAGGCTTGTAAAAGACTGGACCTTGAGTGCTTCTTGATGGGGTTTTTATTGGAATTGGAATAATAGGAGGGAGGTGGAGTAAGAGGGGGAAGAGTAGAGTCACAAAATGTGTGTTTAGGGGTACCAGGCCTAGACTCCCACAAGAATGGAATAGCACCAGGTTCTCCTCCATAATACACTCTAAGAGAAGGATTAGCCATGGAACTTTCTTTGGATAAAAGCCTAGAGAAGAACTTGTCACCTTGCTTAATTTGAAGAGACTTTTGGTGAAGCTCAGGACTACCACTATACATTTTAGATTGATGGGATTCTTGGGGTTCACTGAAAAAAAAATAGAAAAGGATTTGAAGATGGAGAAGAGGAAAGCTTAGCTTAGTTTGATATATTTTGGTGTATAGAAGACTACCACACTGTGAAGTCATTGTGATAAATATATATATATATATATATATATATATATATATATATATATATATATATATTCTGCTAGTTAATTTAATTGTCGACCTCAAGATGCTTTAGTGACAAAGCTTGATGTATTTTTTTTCCTAACCATTGTGACCCTTGACAGTTGCCAATGCTTATTTTACTGTTGAGAGAATGCATTCATGTACCCTTAAAGCTTGTCCACGAAATGAGATTTTTCTATTTCATGGTCAAAATTTTATTTTTGAATATTTTTAGAGAGTTTTAACCTATGACTTCCGTTCTAATGATAACTCTTTATATCAAACCAAGACACCAATCATTTTTTGAATTTAATAATATACTGAGTGTTGGATCATTTAACATTTTAAATGGCATAACACTTGATACAACATTATATTTATAATATCTACTCTGAACCATTAATCAATCCATTCAAATAAATGATGATTATTTTTCCTTATCCTCGGTACCTAAAGCTCCTAAAGAAATAGTACAAAATGACAAGACCCTACTTCTTCTTCTTTTTCTTTTTTCTTTTTCTTTTTTTACTTTTTCTTTTAAAGATAGAGTGATTTTAAACACCTTCATCTAGAAGAAATTACAGCAAATTTAAGAAGAGAGATTCCTAACCGACAAATTGTCACACTATTTTGGATAAAATTCTTCACAATTTTACATGATCCAACTCTAAAGTCCTGATATCCTCTCTGGTCAACCGTTGATCCCTTCTTCTATCAAAATTCTTCCATTGTAAAATTGAGTATTTCTTTAGCATAGGCAAAACTTGCAAATGATAATTTTGAAACTCTTTAATTTCAATTTATGAATATCCCAATCATCACTTCACCCCATCTGAAAAGACAAGACCCCCCTTCCTTCAACTAGAAACCAGATATAAGATCATGATTCCATGGGAAAATAAAACTAATAAATTTACGGTCTTCAAAAAATTCAATAGAAAATTTTACAAACTCTCTCTAATGTTTGTGTTGTTGTGAACCCAAATGATGTGAGACAAAATGCTTAAGTGGGAGAGTAAAATTTTCCAATGTATTTGATATTTATTATTAACGTACGACTAAAATAGATATTTAATATACATCGGATATATGTATTTTCTCTCTCATAATGTACAATCGTAGAAGACTTACACATTATTAGAGAAATTATATATATATCCAATACATTAGCATGAGACACCTCCACCATCCGATCATACCGACACTTTCATGTGTCAGGCTCAAAGGACAGAAGTTTTGAAGTCTAATTTCTGCATAGGAGTTTGCCCCCTTAGCAGTAAAACTGTCAAGCACACATGAGTTTTAGTGAGTCTCTAAAGGCTAAATCCAAATTTTATATTATTTATGACATGGCTACCTCACATGCATCTTCCACACATATAAAATCATTGATAAATAACTATCATGATCTCAACTGCGCGGCCGTCTGATCCTGACCTGAAAATTAAATAATAATAAGAATAAAATTATTAAGTGGCTTAGAAGGGATCGATTTGGCCATTTATGGTTGGTATGGGGTGGTCTGAACAGGATTAAATTAATAGCAACATGTGGTCCTCAACTCCAACTTGAATTTTTTTTTTTTTCAAGTGGGCCGTACTACGGTAAGTTGGTCACCATTTTGGTACGATATGCATGTGTGTGTGTTTTGGACAGAGTTATAAACCCACTCAAGCTCCATTTCAATGACGATTCACATTTGTATTTGTCAACTACCCCGTCATGAATCCTTTGTGAAAATTGTGCCTACAATCATGAGAGCACTCACATACAAGTAACATGTAAAAGCCTATTAGTTTATTCAGCATCGCTACAACAACAAAGTTTTAGTTTAAAAAATGTGGGTCGATTATAGATCCTCAACAGTTTAAATTAAGTTGATCACGTGAATTCTTTTTCTTCATTCTTTTCTATCTGAAATCATGATCTCCCTCACTTTCCTAATTGACATATCATTTTTTTTTTTTTCATTCTTTTTTCATTCCTTTAACTTAGATCAACTCACTTTTCTTATCTAATATGATAATAATACTTAAATGATAGTGATTAGTTTAGTATTTTCAGTGACTAAATATGCATTCTTGTTTTAAAGAAATATAAGTATGATCATGGCAAATCATCCCATTAGTTGACTTCTCTCAAATTACAAGGTTGATGCGTGGTATTCTCTCTTAAACTATTAGGACACTCAACTCTATTGACGTGGCTATAAGATATCCAATTATAGAATAGATTATCAAACACTTGTACATGAATTCTGCTACAAGTCTGCAACGATAATTTAATGATGGCTCTTTCTAGAAAGCAGTTAGTAAAAGTTGGAGAGATTTGGCATATATGTAAGCATAGCAATAAGCTAATGTTCTTTGAGTAGAAGTCAATCATGAATTCATGATGAACCCTACATTCCATCCACCCATGTTCTCACGCCTTATTTATATATCATTCTCCAATAACATGTTCATGTATTCTCAGAGGAATTGTGCAAAGTCTTGGTAGGTCCTAATATTTAGCCGCAATCATCTAATTCTTCCTTAATCAACCTAAATTTTCGATCAAAACAATTTTCAAATGCACTTCTAGATTGGGGGCTCACATGCCATGGAATCACAAGATCCACATGAACTTGTTCTTCCTTCTCTTAAAAACTTTGCTTATATGCTATTAATTGGTATCTTGTAATAAAATAGTAAAATCTTGAGTATAGACTTTCTGGTATGGATTACCTTATAAAATTATTGTTTTTAGAGCAAAATTGTATAATGGTTTTTTATTTTCATAGAATATTTTTTAGCTTTGACATCTCACGCAGGTATCATTAATTATTTAGTACTCAAGTTTACATAATAAGGGATATGAAATTCTTGGTGAAGTTTGAAAGGAAGAAGTTTGGCTTTAAGAAATATTGAATAAAACCTTGTCATTAGTCAATGTAAGAGCATTATAATGTTAAATTTTAAAAATTAATTTAAATGAATTAGTTAAATAATAGGTTGATAAATTTAAATAAGTCAAATGACTCATTAAATAGGTAAGTAAAGATACATGTAAACAATCCTTTGAGCAGCTACAATGTGGGTAGGAAGATGTTTGTCTTATAATAACAAATTGAACCTCTCATAAATTATAACTTAGATAGTACTTCATGATATTTTTAATCGAAACATTCACAGTTCAAATCTTTCCTCGCACAAATATAAAAATATTAACAACGAAAAATCCCCCATTAAAATGGAGAGCATGCCTTTGATAAACTATTTTTTTTATAAATATAATAAAATTTTAACTTTTAACATTCATTTCATGATAATTGCTCTAATTAAATTACAATAGATGTTTAAACTTTAAAGTTAATAGGATTAAGTACCCAGTAGGTTAGTACAAAAGAAATGGGTTTAATCCACGTGCACGTGGAAGTTGAAAAAGGGGAGGTACATATGCATTTAAGAAGTACGGGCCCAACACCAAATTAATTGGGCCATTAATCTTGGTGGGCCCAATGAATCTATAAATAGCCCATCAGAAATAGTACACAACTCAACAAACTTTTTATTTTTTAAGATAAGAACTCTTAACTCAACAAACTATAAGAGGGTTTCGCCAACAACAAAGGATTTGAATCTATATTTTTTTCGCACCTAAGTCCAATTTTATCGAAGATAATTTTGTTATCCTTCAAAAAAAAAAATTTTGAAAGAGTTTCAATCTATGGTATCTGCTTCTAATAATAACTCTTTATTATCAGATTAAGACACTAATCGGTTTTTAGTGTAGGCGGAGATTGAATCTCGGATCTCTTATACAACCATCAGAGACTTTACCATCTGAATCTATAAATAGCCCATCAGAAATAGTACACAACTCAACAAACTTTTTATTTTTTAAGATAAGAACTCTTAACTCAACAAACTATAAGAGGGTTTCGCCAACAACAAAGGATTTGAATCTATATTTTTTTCGCACCTAAGTCCAATTTTATCGAAGATAATTTTGTTATCCTTCAAAAAAAAAAAATTTTGAAAGAGTTTCAATCTATGGTATCTGCTTCTAATAATAACTCTTTATTATCAGATTAAGACACTAATCGGTTTTTAGTGTAGGCGGAGATTGAATCTCAGATCTCTTATACAACCATCAGAAACTTTACCATCCGAGTTAACTAAAACCTACTCTTATTCTTCAAATTTCAACATCACTTATTTGTATCTTTCACCGACAATCTATTAGACATAAACTTTAAAAATATATATATATTGATACTATTTTTATTTCCTTATACGAGGGTGTCTAAGTTCAACTCAAAAGTTAAAATTTATAACTTAATTAGTTGATATCTTCTAATATTTTTAGAAGAGACATACTTACACGTTATCAAATGACATGTATGAAACGACACATCACTACACATGCCTAAACAGGACGAAGAGCTGGTCTAATCTTATTAATTTCCTTTTGTCGTTTTTTTTTATTTTTGGTTGCAACTGAAAAGGATAATATTAAATTCCTTCTGTCGTTTTTTTCTCCTTTTCGGTTGCAAGTGAAAAGGAAAGATTCTAAGGTGGGTCTGAGAAATAGAGCTGTAGCCCACTAACATCCAAGTAAATGAGGGCCAATTTAATTAGTAGGAATGGGAAGTGATTTCTAGAAGTTCATCATGATGACTGCAACGAATGCTATACCAAATTTATGACCCGCCACAAACAAAGTACTGCACTAAGTTTATGCGATCCAGCTGTGTTGTTTTCTACCAAAACCACAAACACAAACTCCAAAAGCGAAAAAAATGGGGCATATATATAAACAGATGGTACTGAACATTTGGCCCAATTTGGTTTGCATGATTTTTGCCCCATTTATAAAGGGGCAGGGCAGAGAATCGGAAGGCTTTAGTTTCAGCTTCTATAAGGGGCCATGACCCAAAAGTCATAGCCCAAAAATAGAGAAGCTGCCATTTCTGAGTTCTGAGTCCTTGAAAGTTGAAACACCTCCCCCACCACCTTTTATTTATTTATTTATTTTTAATAGGACACTTTTAAGGACAAAATTTATAATTTTCTCTTTGTGATAATTTAAACCTGAATGACACTGGTAGAGAGAGAAAAGTTGTAAACATAATTAGGGAATAGTTTGAAAATCGTAGCTTATAATTGAAAATCACATCAAATAAGATTCAGTTCAAGATGGAACACCAAACACACCTTAATTTTATTTGCATGAATTGAACCCCCTAACCACTTAAACAAACAACTGATGGGCTCGAGGAAGCTTGAAGCCTTAAATGGTGAAATGTCAAATCCTCTAAACCTTAGTTCTCAAGGATCTTAGTGTGAGAGAGAATGAGATAGAAAGTAATATAAATAGGAGGCTAATTGAATATTTCTAGAATCACCATATATTGGAATCACTTTGACTTAACAATCAAAGCCTCCTCAGCCATAGGGGATCGCCTTAAGGGAGGATGATGTTTCATTTGTGCACTGAGGAAATCAAGTCAAAAATAATAATGCAATCCAAAGACAAATATATCAATAATCCAAACTGGTGATAGGTTCATTTTCAAATGAAAATCCCACCACCCATAATGTTTAAAAAAGGGAATTGAAGTAATGAATACCAAAATATATTCATTAGTGGTTTTTAGTAGATATTGACAAGGTGCTTAAAATGTCATGGATTATAAAGCATGGGGCTTATCGCACTGCTTAAGTTTCATCTATGGGCTTGCACATCAGAGAACGTAGGTAAAAATTCTTTCATCGGTATGCAAGCAAAAGTGAACTAAGTTCATATTTCAAACTCAATTGTTTTTCAAAAGTAAGTATATAACCAGAAAAATTCATTGTCTTCAATGCAAAAGTGAATCAAAATTCAAAATACTAGTAGTAATGACACTTTACTGGATGGACCTTCTTTTTACTGTACTTCTGCAACGGTTACCTCATGATAAAAGGAGAAAGCCATTGCTACCATCTCCTTTCTTTCTCAAACAAACACTTTCTCTTACAAAAATGAAAAAAAAAAAAGGAATCAGCTATGGAGCTAAACTGCTGTCAATGGACATGGAGTGAAACAAAAGCAGGTCAATTTCTTGAATCCTCTTACAAAAAACGGGGTGAAGCTTACTGTAGTTCAAATTCAAACTTTGAGAACAAACAAGATCAAATTTTGAAAAATATTCATGGAAAAATTAGATAAATTAACAACTTTGAAGTACAGTCAAAATTCCAAAGGTTAGAAACAGCAACTAACAACCTTTTTTTTTTTTTAATTTTATGTATGAAATAATCACAACAAAATTGACACATCATAAGATCGTAATTATAAAAATAAAATAAAATAATCCTTCCAAACACACAGGGATAGTTAATCCTAAAATTTTAATTAACTAATTTGCTTCATAGAGATAGGATTAAATGTCACCACTTTCAAACCGATATAATGGTTTTACTTACACTAACTCCTTCGATTCTATTCCCCTAATCTGGAGCACAAATTTATACATCCCAATGGATTTGACTTCATATGAAGCTAAGGTTTTTTTTTTTTTTTTTTTTTTCTTTTGTTAACTTGACAAGATTCAAAATTCCACACATTTAGGTCTCATTTTGGAACCTAGATCAACTAAATTTGAAGATTTTCATTCAAGTAATGTTTGAGAATTCATTCAAGTAATTTAGTTAAGAATAAGGGTACTTTCCAACGGTCCAAATTGCCCATATTCCATCAGGAAAGTGTTATGATATTCATTGTGGTAGTGGTATTTACCTATTGCTACCATTAGTTACAAAGCATCTCTATATTTTGTTTCTGTCAAGAAGGTAGTTTAGTGTCATTTAACATGGAAAATGTCCATTTCACTTATTATGTATTTGACCTGCATCCACTCTCACAATATAGTGAAGGCAATACCAGCACAATATGTGTCTAAAAAAGACCACTTATTACAAATTTATATGTAAGTTCTAGTTAATTCAACTAATAAAGTATCTGACAATTGAATAAGAGTTCTAGAGTTCAATTTTTGCATACACCAAAAACCAATTAATATCTTGGTCCGGTTGAATAAAAGATCTAGAATTCAATTTCTGTTTACACCAAAAACTAATTGATGTCTTGGTCTAGTTGAATAAAAGATCTAGGATTCAATTTATACTTACACCAAAAAAAAAAGTTGCCTTGGTCTAGTTGAATAAAAGATCTAGAATTCAATTTATGCTTACACCAAAAACCAATTGATGTCTTGATCTGATGATAAAGAGCACAATCATCGATCATCAAATGAGACGCATAAGGTGTTCAGTCCAATATTTCATGCCCTAAAGACTATAAATAATACTAAAACCACAACTTTTATCATATCTTGCGTGAAGTTATAAATCCACATAAACCTTTTACTTTTTCTACACCATGATCTATTACCATTTTTCCATTGAATATTGATTTCGTTCTGCACTAGAAATGGACCTCCTTATTGTCAAAAGAAAAATATAGAGTGCTTTCTGAGTTCTGACGCGCTTTCATGATGTTTTAAAAGTTAGCGTTAAAAAAGAACCAAACTCGAAGAAGCCCGTTATCTGTATAGCGTATAGTGTATACTGCCGTTGAGAAAATCACTCCTTAAATGGTCCCACACATTTCAAATATCAATGCAAAACTCAAGACTCACTCGGCTTCTCTCTTTTGTCTTTTCCCACCAGGGGTAAAGCAAATTTCAAAAAAAGGGCATATTATATATGGTATACTTTCTCCTTCTACACCCAAACAAGGCCTGTAAAATCGGTTATTCACCAAGGTCTTTTAAGTAAAATCAATTTCAAACCAGAAAAACCAAACGTACACTAATCTTTAGCTTTTTTTGCTTCTTTTTTTTTTTTTTTCTCACTCTCACTCACTCTCTTTTATAGTACCAAGAATACCACCAACCAAACATCATTGTTCTTTAACCCACAAAACACGGCCTACAAGCATTCCTTTCTTTCATGATTGTTGAACTCTGTTGGGCTCCAAACTCTTTTGTCATTTTGTTTGTCTGAAAATACTCCCATGGCTGAAAATCAAAACCTAGGTAATGGTTCAAGTGCAGTGCCTGACCCGGTTGAAACGGGTTCGGATATGAAAATGGACACAAAGGAAGGTGGTTTTAGAGCTGAGGTTGATACTTCGGCTCCGTTTGAGTCGGTGAAGGAGGCAGTGAGTCGATTTGGTGGACTCGGTTTCTGGAAACCCCACAGCTACAAGCTCACTGAAACTGAGGTCCTCTCTCTTTTTCTCTCTTGGGTTTTTGATAAAGTTTGAATCTTTGTACAGTTTTTGTTTGAGGGTAAATTGGTATTATTTTGTTCTTCAAAAAGTTGTTGATTTTTGCAATGGGCATAAGTATATTCTCAATTTCACTTAAAAGTAGAGCAACCCATTTCTACAGTTTGTCTAAAAATGTGTGCTTTATCCTATATGTTATGATTTTTGTTTTTCTTTTCACCTTTGGGTTTGTGGTTTTGGTTCTGAGTTTAGATTCAAGTCATATGATGCATAAGATAGGGGTAATTTAAGGAATAGAGTGCTGTGTACTACATGCCTTTTGCTGTTAAATCATTGGATGGCCTTCTTATGTGTTAAGGCCTTAAGGTTTCTCTTTGATGAATCATATGTCTGTAATCTATGTGTTAGAGAGAGTTGAATTATTCACTGGCAGACTAAAGATAATTCATTTGTGTTAAAAACTTAAAGTACACAGCAATTTTTAGGAGGAATGTGATCCACCACTGTGTGAAACATGATTTTTGAACATGCTATAATGGGTCTAACTATCTTTTTGAAACATCAATGGGGCTTTTTAGTGGTTGTCTTAGATGTTGGTTGCAGGGTGGTTCTTGATCGGTTGCTCTACCTAATATGCAATACATAGAAAGTGGACATGAATTGTCCACTGCCTAAATTTGGTTACCATACCTTGTGTTTTCCAATTAATTTCAACCATGTGGCCCTGGAAACTATAAATGCACAAGTGCATTGGCCAGTAAGCCACATGGTTGTGCTGCATTGGCCAATAAGTGACAGTTAAATTTAATTGGAGAATCTGAAATACAATATCTAAGGAATTGTACCTAACCTTTGCTGTTGTACATTCATTTGGTTGAAATTTATATGAATTATATTCTTGTTTTCATTGAATATTTCTAGTTAAATGAAGGTTGCATAATGGGCTCAATTACCCATGTCTGCTATTGGTGGGATGGATATATATATCCTGAATAAATTTAGCACCTGCTGAACTTGATACTAGGCATGGTACTTCATTTCTCTGCATCAGTATGATTTATCATACTTGATAATGTTCTGACAAGTTTTTATATTGATAGAATGACATGGAAGAGGTTGATATGGCAAAACTAGAGGAGCAGGCAGCACAGGTGGAGAAAGATCTGATTGTGAAAGAGAGGGAAACACTGGATGTCTTGAAAGAACTGGAATCAACCAAAATGATCGTTGAAGAATTGAAATTAAAGTTACAAAAAGAAGCATCTGAATTTAGTGTGACACTTGATACAAATATTGATGATAAGAACATGATTCCTTTAGTAAAGAAGGGAAACCACGAGAATCAGAATTCAGTGGAAGGTTTGAGCTTGTGCCCTTCTTCAGCTCCGGGTTTAATATTAATGGAACTGAAAAAAGCTAAGTTAAACCTTGGTAGGACTACTACTGATCTTGCTGACATTCGAGTTTCTGTTGAATTATATAACAAGAAATTAGAGAAGGAAAGAATCTCACTTGAGAAAACTCGTGAGAGTTTAACTCAAAATTCTTCAAAGATATCATCTCTTGAGGAGGAGCTAAACCAAACAAGACTAAAGCTACAGTTGGCAAAAGATTCTGAAATTAAAGTTGGTTCTGATGATGCCTTAGATATCTCAAAGGAGCTCCAAAGATTAAGTTCTGAGGCAGAGCAATTCAAAAAGGTGGGAGAAGCTGCAAAATCAGAAGTTTTGAGAGCAATCTCTGAGATTGAACAGACAAAAACGAAGATTAAAACAGCCGAAATAAGGTTGGTTGCTGCCAGAAAAATGAAGGAAGCAGCTAGAGCGGCAGAAGCTGTTGCTCTTGCAGAGATCAAGGCTCTATCAAACCATGCAATCTCATCAAGAGACAACTTGCAAAAGGCTGATGGAGTAACTCTTTCATTTGAAGAGTATTCTTCTCTAACGGCCAAAGCTCAAGAGGCTGAGGAACTTTCTAAGAAGAGAGTAATAGAGGCTATGCTTCAAGTTGATGAAGCAAATGTATCAAAAATGGACATTTTAAAAAGGGTTGAGGAAGCTACTGAGGAAGTCAAAACCAGTAAGAAGGCACTGGAAGAAGCTCTCCACAGAGTGGAAGCTGCAAATAAGGGAAAGCTAGCAGTTGAAGAGGCTCTTCGCAACTGGAGATCTGAGCATGGTCAGAAAAGACGTTCTGTCCAAAACTCTACCAAGTTTAAAAACCCTTACCCACCTCACCATCGAAGAGATTCCCGTCTACTTGATGTAAATGGACTTAATCTGGTTAGTGATGGAATAACGCCTGTTTTGAAGCCAACCTTATCAATAAGACAGATACTGAGCCAGAAGCTACTTATGCCAGAGGAGTTTGAATCGGGAATGCTGGCAGAGAGAAGATCTGGGAAGCGAAAGGTGTCACTGGGTCAGATGCTTAGTAAACAATATAGTGATCCACCCTCTTGGAAGACTGAGAGGGAAAGTGGTCACAAGCAATTCTCTGCAAAGAGAAAGAAGTTTGGATTTGCTAAGTTCTCACTACTTATGACTAAGCAAAGTAAGAAAAAGAAGAAACCAACTCCAAACTTGAAGTAACACAGTGAGGCAGTGAAGATCACAGTCCAG
Source organism: Quercus dentata (assembly GCA_028216015.1). Lineage (NCBI taxonomy): Eukaryota > Viridiplantae > Streptophyta > Magnoliopsida > Fagales > Fagaceae > Quercus > Quercus dentata. Next base: position 34,804,090 of record CP116450.1, on the reverse strand, counting down.
CACTGACTTCTATTTCTTTGTTCCTAGCCTTCCTTTTCCCTCTGGTGAAGTTCTTGGTTATGTTTGTATGCCTTTTAGTACCTTGATATTCATTCTACTTATGGTGATTGTAAAGCTTCTTGTCATTTATATATAATGCTTAACCCTCTTTATGGCTTGTCCTAATCATATTTGATTAAAATCCTTTTCCCTCTCTTAAAGTTTCTGTTTATGTTTGTGCATTTCATTAAGCTTATTTGCTTAAAATTGAGATAAAAAGTGACTTTAAGCAAATAAAGCAAATAAATTTGAGATAAAAAGTGGACAGTGAAGATCACAGTCCAGCACTGACTTCTATTTCTTTGTTCCTAGCCTTCCTTTACCCTCTGGTTATGTTTGTATGCCTTTTAGTACCTTGATATTCATTTTACTTATGGTGGTTGTAAAGCTTATTGTCATTTATATATAATGCTTAACCCTCTTTATGGCTGGTCCTGATCATATTTGATTAAAATCCTTTTCCCTTTCTTAAAGTTTCTGTTTATGTTTGTGCATTTCACTAAGCTTATTTGCTTAAAGTTGAGATAAAAAGTGACTTTAAGTTAATAAAGCAAATAAAGTTGAGATAAAAAGTGGACAGTGAAGATCACAGTCCAGCACTGACTTCCATTTCTTTGTTCCTAGCCTTCCTTTACCCTCTGGTGAAGTTTTTGGTTATGTTTGTATGCCTTTTAGTACCTTGATATTCATTCTACTTATGGTGGTTGTAAAGCTTATTGTCATTTATATATAATGCTTGACCCTCTTTATGGCTGGTCCTAATCATATTTGATTAAAATCCTTTTCCCTCTCTTAAAGTTTCTGTTTATGTTTGTGCATTTCATTAAGCTTATTTGCTTAAAGTTGAGATAAAAAGTGACTTTAAGCAAATAAAGCAAATAAAGTTGAGATAAAAAGTGGACAGTGAAGATCACAGTCCAGCACTGACTTCCATTTCTTTGTTCCTAGCCTTCCTTTTCCCTCTGGTGAAGTTTTTGGTTATGTTTGTATGCCTTTTAGTACCTTGATATTCATTCTACTTATGGTGGTTGTAAAGCTCATTGTCATTTATATATAATGCTTAACCCTCTTTATGGCTGGTCCTAATCATATTTGATTAAAATCCTTTTCCCTCTCTTAAAGTTTCTGTTTATGTTTGTGCATTTCACTAAGCTTATTTGCTTGATGTTAAGATAAAAAGTGACTTTAAGCAAATAAAGCAAATAAATTTGAGATAAAAAGTGGACAGTGAAGATCACAGTCCAGCACTGACTTCTATTTCTTTGTTCCTAGCCTTCTTTTTCCCTCTGGTGAAGTTCTTGGTTATATTTGTATGCCTTCTAGTACCTTGATATTCATTCTACTTATGGTGGTTGTAAAGCTTATTGTCATTTATACGTAGTGCTTAACCCTCTTTATGGTTGGTCCTAATCATATTTGATTAAAATCCTTTTCCCTCTCCTAAAGTTTCTGTTTATGTTTGTGCATTTCACTAAGCTTATTTGCTTAAAGTTGAGATAAAAAGAGACTTTAAGCAAATAAAGTCGAAATAAAAAATGACTTTAAGCAATTAAGGCAAGTAAGCTTGCAGCAAATAAGTTAGTCGTACACTTAGTTTTTCCCTTTCCCAAATGTAGTGGTTGCTGACTAGTCCATGTGTAAGCCTGAACCCTCTAAATGGCTGGTCAAAATCATATTTGATTGAAATCAAAAAGCCTCATTTAGGCTGCATTTGTTTTAGTGTAAAATATTTTTAGGTGTGGGGAAATGAAAATATTTTTAGGTGAAAATATTCAAGTGTTTGGTTGTATTTCAAAAAATGCTTTGAAAAATATTTTCTAGTGTTTGGTTGTTTTCTTGAAAATACTATAGAAAACATATTTTCTACTTTTGCTCACATTTTCTCAGCTTCCAAACAAATATATAATATCATTTCTCAATAAATAAACACACAAAAAAAAAAACAATCAAATCCGGTCAAATTGAGAGAAGAAGGAAGAGAGAGAGAGGCGACTAGGTTCAATCTAGAGACGAAGGAGGCAAGATCACGCGGCGGAGGCAACTAGGTCATGGTGGGTCACTCGTCTTGCGGTGGCTTGCTCGACATGGGTAGAGAGAAAAAGGGTAAATCGGTGACATGGGTGGCAGAGGGAGGAAGAAAGAAACAGGCGATAGAGGCACGACCTAAACGACAGTGGAGTCGATCTCAAGTTCGTGTGATCGGCCTCTCTCTCTCTCTCACTGACGGTGGACGACTCTCTCTCACTCTTTGACGGTGACCGGCTTCTCTCTCTCTCTCTCTCTCTCTCTCTTCGGTAAAGGAAATGGTTTGAAGGTCGCTTGGAGATGGGTTTTGGACCGTGTGAGGAGTGTGCTCGAGCTCTCTCTCTTCAAGTGTGGTTTCTGAAAATTGTTTGAAGGTAAAATCAAAGCGTAAATGATTTTACGTTCAAAGTAGCTTATTTTCCGATCAAAGCATAAATGATTTTCTGTTGACCGTATTTTCTATAATCATAAACACACACAAGAGTGTAAAATAATTTCCTAAAAGTATTTTCAAATCCACTAAACAAAAAAGGCCAATTTGATGCATGGATTAGTTTGGTGCAAGTTGGACTTCTCATGTAATGCTAATCAAATAGCTGCAGGTGTGTTTTGCAGTAGAAGCCGAAACCCTTATCTTTTTTTTTTTTTTTTTTTGGGATAAAAAAGCTGAAACCAATTTTGATTCCACTACATTGTTTGAAAAAATGTCTTAAACTTGAATATAGATTAATGGTTTTAAATAGGGAACTGCTTCCTCAACTAGTAAAAGATTGTCAACTCAATTACTATAAACTAGCCTCCCAAATTTCACAATATTGAAAGTTTTCGAAGGCTCTTCTTTTTTTGGGTAAGAATTAAATTAGAGCATTTATTATAATTTGGAATTATTATATTTTTCAATCACAAAAAAAAAAAAAAAAAACCTAGGAGTGTGATGAGTGTCATGTGTGGAGAAATAATTTTCCAATCACACCCCTAGATTTTTTTGTGATGAAAAATTATTGTGATTGGAAAATGATTTTTCCACACATGACACTCATCACACTTCTAGGTTTTTTTTTTTTGTGATTGAAAAATATAATAATTCCAAATTATAATAAATGCTCTAATTTAATCCTTACCCAAAAAATAGAAGAGCCTCTCAACACGCGCGTGAGCATACGGCTATGCAAGAAGTCAGTGGTGAGATTATAGTTTAAGCCGTTTAAACATTCTTCATTGATTGGAATCTTATTATTTTGATAAAATCTGTAATCTCTGGCATGTTAATTGTATGTCAATGTATACTAATTATGCATTTTCATCACAAAAAAATCTAGGAGTGTGATTGAAAAATTATTTCTCCATACATGACACTCATCACACCCCTAGGTTTTTTTTTGTGATTGAAAAATATAATAATTCCAAATTATAATAAATGCTCTAATTTAATCCTTTAGAAGAGCCTTTGAGCACGCGTGTGAGCGCGTGCTCAAAATAGTATTTTTGGTGTTGTTGATCTTTTTATAAAAAAATATTAATAACATTTATCAATTTTTGTTTAATCCAAAATTTTAGTTTTTTAGTCCTAAAAGTTAGCCAATTACTACACATACATAACAAAGGTTAAAAAGAGTTTAAATTTCAAATATATCAACAACATCAATAACCTTTAAAATTAAGAAAAAAGTACGTAACATTTTTTATGGAGTAGTAAATTAATACTTATGGAAAAATTTTAAATTGAATTTGACTTAGAATTATACAAATGATAAATATAGTTTCTACACACAAAAAAAAATTTTTTACAACAATTTCTTAGATAACAACCACTTTATGTGAGGTTTAAATTATATAATAATCCTTGTAAAATCTCTCACCTAAACTTATCTAATATTCCATTCCAATGACTCCTCAATGCAAATCCTAAAAACTTGTGCGTTTAGACGTGAACTGAGAGATAAAAGAATTAGGGTTAAACCAAGTATTAAAAAAAAAAAAAAAAAAAAACTTGATTCAACAAACCAAAGTTAGCGTGTGTGGCAATTAAAGATAATAGTATACGGCTATGCAAGAAGTCAATGGTGAGATTATAGTTTAAACTGTTTAAACATTCTTCATTGATTGGAATCTTATTATTTTGATAAAATCCGTAATCTCTGGCATGTTAATTGTATGTCAATGTATACTAATTATGCATTTTCATCACAAAAAAATCTAGGAGTGTGATTGAAAAATTATTTCTCCATACATGACACTCATCACACCCCTAGGTTTTTTTGTGATTGAAAAATATAATAATTCCAAATTATAATAAATGCTCTAATTTAATCCTTACCCAAAAAATAGAAGAACCAGCACGCGTGTGAGCGCGTGCTCAAAGGCTAGTATTTTTGGTGTTGTTGATCTTTTTATAAAAAAAAATATTAATAACATTTATCAATTTTTGTTTAATCCAAAATTTTAGTTTTTTAGTCCTAAAAGTTAGCCAATTACTACACATACATAACAAAGGTTAAAAAGAGTTTAAATTTCAAATATATCAACAACATCAATAACCTTTAAAATTAAGAAAAAAGTACGTAACATTTTTTATGGAGTAGTAAATTAATACTTATGGAAAAAATTTTAAATTGAATTTGACTTAGAATTATACAAATGATAAATATAGTTTCTGTTACAAAAGAAAATTGTTTACAACAATTTCTTAGATAACAACCACTTTATGTGAGGTTTAAATTATATAATAATCCTCGTAAAATCTCTCACCCGAACTTATCTAATATTCCATTCCAATGACTCCTCAATGCAAATCCTAAAAACTTGTGGTAGTGAACCCGAGAGAGATAAAAGAATTAGGGTTAAACCAAGTATTAAAAAAAAAAAAAAAAAAAACTTTATTCAACAAACCAAAGTTAGCGTGTGTGGCAATTAAAGATAATAGTATAATTTTGTTAGAGTTTGTGTTTGATTTAAATTTTGATGAAATTATTTTTCCTGAAAATCCTATTAAAATTGTTCGAATAAAGATAATTTTTTTAGAATTTAAGTCTATCGTGGACTCTTTAAAATCTTATCACCACATCATCAACTATTTAAATAAATAACTAATGGAGATCTTAAAAAAAGAAAAAAAAAAAAGAAAAATAGTAAATAGATAAAAATTAAAAAAAAAAAAAAAAAACCTACTGATTATTAACTCTCTACTAAATAGTCAATGTTGATAAAAAAATTAAAAAAAAAAAAAAAAAAAAAAAAAGCACTGACCTTCCCACTACCCACGTTTGAAAGAAAACAATTACCCCTCCCATAAACTAAGGAAAAACTATCCCATGTTTTAAAAAAAAAAAAAAAAAAAAATTGTCAGACACTATCAACTGGATTTGGATAAACATGCAAAAGCTTCTAATTGAAAAAGAAATCCTAGTATAAAATAAAAAAATAAAGAAAGTAGAACTCAAGGTTGCTACATAAAATTTTTTTTAAAAAAATCGTAAATAGATAAAAAAAATTAAAAAAAAAAACCTACTAATTATTAACTCCCCACTAAATAGTCAACGTTGATAAAAAATTTTAAAAAAACCCTCCCACTACCCACGTTTGAAAGAAAACAATTACCCCTCCCATAAACTAAGGAAAAACTATCCCACGTTTAAAAAAAAAAAAAAAAAAAAAGTGTCAAACACTCCCACGTTTCTTTTTTAAACTATTACATTATCATTTTTTTAATTTTTATATTATCAACTGGATTTGGATAAATATGCAAAAGCTTCTAATTGAAAAAGAAATCCTAGTATAAAAATAAATAAAAAATAAAGAAAGTAGAACTCAAGTTTACCAAAATAAAAAAAAAATTAATCAACAAACCAAAGTTAGCGTGCATGTTATTAAAGATAATAGTATAAGTTTGTTAGAGTTTGTGTTTGATTTAAATTTTGATGAGATTATTTTTCCTAAAAATCCTATTAAAATTGTTCAGAATAAAGATAAAGATTTTTTAGAATTTAACTCTATCATGGACTCTTTAAAATCTTATCACCACATCATCAACTATTTAAATAAATAACTAATGGAGATCTAAAAAAAAAAAAAAAAAAAAAGGAGTTAACGTGATACATAAAAAAAATATATATATATATATATATTAAAAAAAAAAAAGTAGAACTCAAGGTTGCTACATACCTAAATAAAAAAATTTAATGCCAAAAACAGATACAATGATGGTTAAAAAAAAACTAAAAAAATTTAACACCAAAAAAATATACAATGATGGTTAAAAAAAAAAAAGTGAGGAAGGAAATTGAACAAAGGCTACTAAAGGAGGTAAGGGAAGCCATATTGTTTAACTGTTCACGAATGATTTTGAATGCTTCTTTTGTAGCATAAAGCAATCATGTCTTTGGATCACAATACCTACAATATGAAATTACAATTCATTAAGAAATACAGTGGTAGAGTATGTGAAGGAACCATTCATTTCAAAATTACATTTTAAAAAAAAAAAAATAGAGAGTTAACGTGATACACATAAAAAGAAAAAAAAAAAAAAAGTAGAACTCAAAGAAAGTCAACCATAAACAAAAGAAAAGAAAACAAAGAAGAACTTGCCAAAGATAGAACCTAAAATTTGGTGGAGCCTAGACAGTAAATGTCTTTAATCTAAAGAAAAAGAAAGGAGGATGTAGAGCTAAACTAAATATCTTCAATTTGAAGAAGAATGAGAGATAGAAACAAAGTTTTCAATCAAGAAGAATAAGAGATAGAAAATGCAAAGCGCGTGAGTTTTCAATTTAAGAGATAGAAAATGAGATGATTAGTTTGAGTTTGTGGGTCTTAAAGTGTAAGAATTTTAATTTACATATTTATCCTCGATATTTAAAAGTTTATAAGTGGATATGATGAAGGTATTTTAGGCATAAAAAATGAGGAATCCAAACAGGGGAAGCCTCTTAAATAGTAGTATAAATAAAAAACATTGAGAACTATTTTTTTGTACTTAGGATTGCTCAATTTATTATCTAACCAAGGATTCAGATTTACAATAATGCAGGCTGTGGGGTTCGAACCCACGCGCATTTAACATGCAGAAGATCTTAAGTCTTCCCCCTTAACCTCTCGGGCAAACCTGCTGGTTTGATTTCTAATAAACAATAAAATGAGTTTGACCCCTTGATTTAGGGATTATCATTTATTTTATTTTTTGGCTGAATTAGCATTTGTTTATATTGGAAAATGTTATTATTCCTTCCACATCTTCACTATACATGCGAGATAGAGAGAAACATGAATGATGAAACCAATCAGAAAAAGCCTACAAATAAAGACAACCCAATGTGACAGATTTCCTTTTCTTCAAGAGCAGACTACATGAGAGGATTTATTTATTTAATAATTTTGGGGCGGTACTTTTATATATGCTTTTTTGGTCGGAATATCCTATTTTATTTTTGTGCTTGCTTCTTCATGTGTCCAAATTTGGGTTCAGCTCCTGTACTGTAAAGTCTAACCTACCACCATCAAATGACTAATCATTTGAGTGATATTGGGAACTAAGTTATAGTCTGACAATAATAACATCTTTTATAATGTTTTACATTTGTAGATCGAACTTCACCTCTATCTCCACTATTTACCAATTTAAAAAAAGAAAAAGAAAATTCATTTGAGTGATTATATAGGGTATTATTACAAATTATATTATGGTAGTTTTCCAAATTGATACGCAAACTTTTACTTACAAAAGAAAAAATTCATTTACCAATCATATTCATTATTATGGTACTTCCTAGGCCTTTTGGGGATAAAATCCGTTTTCATTTTAATTGTTCAATTCCTTCTATGGTTTATATAGTTTATATATGGTTTATATAGTTAAAAAAAAAAAAAAAAAAAAAAAAGAAAAGAAAAGACATTGAGTTTTTAAAATGACATGTGTCTTATATTTGTTTTCTGTATTGAAATTAGAGAAAATTGGAGGATTTAAATTAGAGGGATAGTTTCCTTAATATCATAGACTATATAATAAAAAATTGGTTTAGAAACTGTGGTTGTGCAAAGTGACTACTTTCACTAATTAGTACATTAATTACTATATATTTTTTGTTAGGATATTTCCTCAATTAAGGGTTAATATTTAACACTAGTTTATTTTAGATAAAATTTATCATTTAAATTTCAACAAATTCAAATACAATTCGAACTAAATGTATATTATCAAAAATTACTAAACTTAAATCACACAGAATAACCCGTGTTTTTTTTTTTTTTTTTTTTTTACCCATGTTTTGATTAAGAGATAAGATTTAACTATAATTTTAAAAAAATTATATTCAAACTAAAAGTCTATTATCAAAAATTTCTAAAATTAAATCCCACATAACCCACATTTTTGTTTTTGTTTTTTTTCTCAAGTTGCATCTTATTAAATTAATACTATTTTATTAGGACAAAACTCTTGACTAAGAGATTAGATTTAATAATAATTTAATTTAGATAGAACCTTTTCATCTAAGTTTTAGAAATTTAAATTTTACTCCAACTAAAAATCTATTATCAAAATTTTCAGAACATATATATATTTAGCCATGGCTTTTCGATACAATCCCTTTTAACTAATAAGTCATCTCTATAATTAAATCTCAGACAATACACCCCACATTGTTGTTGTTGTTGTTGTTGTTGTTGTTTTTTTTTTTTTTTTTTTTTTTTTTTTTTTTTTTTCAAAATGCAAAATATGCTTATGTTTTAATCTAAAAAATCCATCTTACTTATTGTTCTTTACTTTTGAATTTGCGTGTAGGATATTATGCCAAATGAAATTTATTATAAAAAAGAAAAACAATGGACACCCATTTAAGTTCTTGGCTCTCTTATGTCTTTTTTTTTTTTTTTTTTTTTTTTTTGTATTCTCAACTTTTAAACTCTTGTGTATGTTTTGATTTTTGGTTTTGGTTATTGAATTTAATTTGTGATTGTGTTGAATTTTTTCAATTAGACTATCACTAGGGAAAAATTAGTACTGAGGAACTATTTTGTTTATTATTGTTTGTGCTAGCTAGGGCGAAGATTAAACATAACCCAAATAGAAATTGTAAGGGTAAGGGCCCAAAATCATATATTGAGTCTTGGGTTTTGTCCAAGGACGTTGAATAGTCCGAAGAGGAACAAGTGGTTATTAGGAATTCCAATTTAAAGTATCATGAGCAAAGAACAAATGAGACTAGGTCCGAGGAGGAACTCCTCTTCGGATGTGATGAATGCAGGCTCAGTCCAGACTCCAACAATTAGAGTGACCCTCCAAAAAGCTCCAATGATAAGTACGTATCTCATGAACGTACAAAAAAGAAGAAAACTCAAAAATATCCAAGGGAAAGCTATTACCACCGCATTAAATGCATTACATTTACTTTTCTCGCCACATTTATATGTGGAGAAAATTTCTAAACAAATTTGTCTTGGTTACCGTAACTCACAAAAAGCCAAATGGGATGTCCGATAGACAGATTACTCAAGTAAGGGCTCGGATGGTCAACAAGTATAGGATTAATGCCTACTCCATATCTCATATTAAGAAATTAATACAAAGCAAAAAGAGAATTTAAAATACAAAAATAGATTACCATCGATAGTCTAAATTCTAAACAATCAGAACTTAAAGTAATTTTTTTATTAAAATTATTTACTTATTCTATAATTTATTTTTACTATTTATTTAATAATTTAGTTTTAATTATTGGAAGAATGCTAGTTTTGTAATAAAATTGATAATAATGTCTTTAACATCTTTCTAATCATTTAAATAATAAAAAAATTAATGCACTATATCATCAATAATAATATAGATAAAATCCACATTTTAAAATAGATGGAAAAAGATTTTTAAGTGTGTCGTGATGGAATGGGCAAAACTTATTTATAATCAAATTCAATCACATTGAATAATTATCCTAAAAGAATCTTTTGATCATATAATTGGTCTTTTTTCTGGTGCTGACACGTGTGCAAATATCACAAATCTCCAACATGTAGCTTCTCACACACTAAACAAAATCCTCGTCTAGATGTCTATATTTTTTGGCTGACATAACAGTATAAAACATGCCTACACAAAAAATTGTTCCCAACCCAACTCCCTCAACGACCATTCCACGCATTGCCCAACTCAGCAAGCTTTCCAACTCTAAGGAAACTGAAATTCCCATACTGTCTCTCTCTCTCTCTCTCTCTAAGCAACCTTGTATTCTAAACCATTCCAAGGTAAAATATCTTTTCCTCCTATAATTTCGATTCCCAATCTGCTGTTTTTGTTTGCTCACAAAAACAAATAACGGAACTTCTGAGATTCCCAGATTTGTAACTTCGTTTCCCAAGTTCTGTTTTTTCAGTTTCCAAATGGGTCTCTTAGGTTGTTTTTCTTTACCTTAGTATTTGCTCTTTATGTTAATTTGTTTTTGGTTTTTTAAACTGCTTTTTGCTTTTTCTTCTTCGTGTGCCTTTTATTTATATTGTAGAGGTTTTATTGTTATAATTGTTTCTTTTCTTTGTCAAAATTTGTGGTTATATTGTATTGCTTATATATGATTTTTAGGATTGGTAATTAAGGTTTTGACTTTTGATTTTTCTCTGTTTCAAGTTGATAGATACATAGTTTGAGCTTTGAACACATATTAATAGAGTTTTATTAGATTAATATTATGTTTCTTATGTTTTTGATTTGTATCTATGTCCTGGTATTATTATTATTCAATTTGCAGATTTGCTCTATGTTGTACGGATAGAAATCCGGTTCTATTAGTAGGTATATACCATATGTGTGTATTTTTTGGTCAAATAACAGGATTAGTGCTCAGCTTGTTTTAATGGAAAACTTTTTCTGCGTTTTCTGGTGTCTGGTACAACCGAAAATGCTAGTCAAAAGAATTTTTTTCTTTTTGGTAGTCAACGAAAAATAAGCTCGATAGAGCAGGAAAACCAGTACAAAAAAAAACTCCTGAATACAAATGGTTTATTGTTCATTATACAGATCACAACCAAACATAGGAAAATGAGTCATTTTCCACAAAAAATAAATAAATAAAGGGTTTTCTGTTGAAACAAATGGAGCATAAAACCTTTTGCTGTCCACTTTTTAGTGATTGTATGTATTGGCAGGCCTAAACATTTATGATGGTTCAGTTAGAAGCTTGTTTAGGGTTATTTGTGAATCAAAGATCTAACGCCGTAATGGCAGTTTAAGTATTTAGATTTTGTTAAGCATAAATTACCCCGATCACAGGTTATTTGGGCTTGTGGCTGCAGGTTGATATGTGCATATTGGCGTTGATAATGAAAAAGCTGATGAAGAACGGTGTCAAGTTCTATTTATTAGTTTGCTAATTTAAGATTGTCAATAGGGCTAAAAGAAGCCAATATCAGTAGAGACGATCGTGCTAGGATTGGTGATAACATAATGTTTAGCAGTTGGCTAGGTGCTTGCAATCACAATTGCAGGGTGCCTTGAAATGGTTGCCAACGATAAGGAGATTTGACAATTAATATAATGCTAGTGAGTAGAATGTTTCGGCTGTAACCCTAGTAGGCTGAGCCAAAACTTAAAAGAATGTCGAAGTACAGGGGTTTCATTACTAATTGAAATATCTAATTTACATCTTCACTCCAATATAAGTGTAGGTCCAACATGCTAGCCCTTGGTATGCATCTTAAGCTCACTGTTTAGCTCTTACTTCTACTGTATTTCGCATAGGACTTAGGAATATCTACTGACAAGGAACATCTCATTACTGGTTTCTCATTTTATTACAAATTGTAAAATCCTTCTTGACAATTATAATATATTGTATTTTGTAAATGATTCACTAACAATTAGTTTGCAATATTTGGTTATAACAATTTTTGTTGAATGGTTGTGATTTCAGGCACCATGAACACGAGAGTTGGGCTCTTATTTGTATTATTGTTGGGTGCTAGCTGGGCTTCTGATGCTAGACAACTGGAGAGTGTAAGGATCTCTAAAATATCAGGTAAATATTTCAACAGAATTTTTAATTTTGTTCTTGTTGTTGACCATTTACTTCTTCTTTTAACTTCATAGTACATAATTATCATTGTGTAACAGTTCAAGATGCAAATTTGATGCCTTATGTACTCTATTGAATAATCCTGTTTTGAAAGAAGGGTTGGCCTTTTTTGGAAGTCTGCAGAAATAGCTTTAGTCCAGCATGCCATAATTTGCTTTCTACTAGTTCAAGAGAACACTTTTAAGTCCAGCTTAGCCCTGTCAGTTGATTGGGTAACATTTGTTACCCTAAGTATCTAATATGTTGTCAATGGTAAACCATACCTTTGGTAACACTTTGACTTAGCTTTTAGCCAAAAATATGCATGCACACACAGACACACAAACACACAAAAACATTATTACGCTCCTTTACCTTTGACCTCTAGGGCTTTCCAGGTTTAAGTAGAACTAGTAGCTTTATTTCGGGACATGATATACCAGTAATAATAGGTTGGGTTGAACTTGGTATCAATCTCCTTTAGAGAAGTGTAGGTTGTCTAGAGTGCAATGCCTAGTAAGATATTGTATCTCCCAAAAATGACGGTTCTAAATATATGTTCTTTGACATTTAGTAAAACTTGATGCTTTGGGAATTGGGATATAAAGGTAAATACTTCTAGGGTCATCAAACTATGGCATTTTTCCCAAAAAAAAAAAAAAAAATGTTAAAAATAAGATCTAGAGTAATTTGTCATTTGACATGAATGTTCCCGTCAATCTTATCTTATTGGAGAAGGGAATAGTCTTTCTTGATATGAAAATGCTACAAAATGGATGACATTGACTGAGTAGTTTTTTTGGTTCAGTTTCCACAAATGACAATTTGTGCACATTGTGTGAGGAGTTTGCTTCTGAGGCAGTTGATTACCTTGCTGAAAACAAGACCCAGACTGAGATTATTGAATTGCTTCATGTGGCTTGCTCTAGTGTAGGCGCTTTCAAACCAGAGGTAGTCACATCTTTTAGTTGAGTTTTATATTAGATGAAATGCAATTATGCAATTATGAAATGCAATTATATTAGCCTCTTCCCTTAATGGGGAAAAAAAAGTTATGGTGATCTCAGCTGTCTTTCTTTCTTTTCTTTTTATTTTTTTTAGCCTATTCCATGAACTCCAAAAGGCAAGAGGTGAAAAAAAAAAAGAAGGTTATGGTGATCTCAGCCATCATAATAATATATTTTTTTTATTGCCAAGTTGCCATGGTTATTAAGTGCTCATGTTCATTGATTTATTTTGAATCTATCCTATGTAGGTAGGTTGATTGGTCAATGTGCCTTCATGTGCACTAGTTGGATAGCTGTAGATTGTATATATTATAAGTACCATGCAGTGTAGATAAGTACTGGTAGCAGTAATGTAAAGTAATGTTTACTTGATTGCAGAAATAAAGATAGGATAAACATAGTAGTGGAATAAGTACCCTCTCTCTGAAGACATGAAATTTTTAATTTATAGAAGCTTGTAAAATATTGTGTTTAATCTTAAAATTTTAAGGGTGTTTGATCCTGATATCTGCTCCCCCTCTCATTTTCTCCCCAAAGAAAAATTATTCAATCTAATTTTTCTTCTTATTGTTTTTGTATTCCACAGTGCATCACTTTGGTGAACTATTATGCTCCTCTCTTCTTCTTAGAGGTTTCCAATGTACAACCTGATGTGTTTTGCCGAAAGGTCGATCTCTGTAAACAAGTTGCAAGGATTTCTTCTCAACTTCACGAAGACAGCTGTGGGCTTTGCCACCATGCTGTTTCAGAAGTATTAATTAAGTTGAAAGATCCTGACACACAGGTATGTACTTGCATCATTTGCTGAACATAAAATAAAAAATAAAAAAAATAAAGAATAATTTATGCAATGTAGAAGCAAATGTTTACCTTTTCTGACCTATGGCATATTTTTCATATTCTCACATTTTCAACCAAAAAGGAAAGGAAAAGAAAAAGGGGGGGGGGGTTGTGGGGAAGGGTTAAGAAAGAAAGAAAATCAATGTGCTCTTTACCTCTTAGTTGTTGCCAATTCTTCTGGATGTCATCTGCTTGTCTGTTGTGAAAAGTTAACAGGTTAATTTATGTTGTATTTGAAAGAAGTAATTGATATTTGAATGAAATTTATTAAATGATGGGATTGTAAATGCCATAATTTAAAATCTCAGTAAGTACTAGTTTTGTTGTTTGGTATAAAGAAGGAAATCCAGTTTATCTAAACAGTTAAGTTTAAAACTACATTAACATTTAACTGCGATGTTTTGCATTGTTGTTTGTCTTCACCTGGCAATGTAGAAAAGAACTTCAATAGCACAGATCATCAACGGGAAAAGCAAAACTGTTATTAACTTATCATCCAGTTTATTTCAGATATTAAGATTTCTATACTTTCTTATAAATCTCAGTCATCCTATTGTATCCTCAAATAGAGTGCCAAAACCACAAAAAAAGCAAAAAGGAAAACCCTTTTTTTCCTCTTGGTTACATAGTATGAAGCTTCTACAGACTCTCTCTCAAACCCATTCCTCCATAACTACAACTACCAACTCTAGCTATGGTAGATATTTCTTGGAACTCTTAGGTACCACAGGATCAATGATTTCCTCAAATATCAAAATCTGAAAAGTAAGACAGGCCTCCTCGTCATCCAAAGCCTTAATCATTTCTCTAATCTGCCTTTGAGTACCTTTCACTACATTGGAAAATCTCACTTATGGGCATAGGCTTTTTTAAGTGAAGAACAAAAGGAAAGTCTGAGCTGGCTACACCAAATTGGGGGCGTTGAGCAGAGGTGTAGATGTTTTACCTTTGCTAGGTGACTTGTTGGGGTAATTTGGAAATAATGCCTTCATTGGTAGAATATTGAGCCCTCAAATCCCATCTACAGTTCCTGCTTGATTTTTGAAATTTCTTCCCATGCTTTACCTAAACAAGGAGCTCTCATAAAATTTAAAATTCTGTGTTTTAGGAAATTCTGTTAAAAAATTCCATGTCCAAACATGACATTAAAGCTAATGCTAATACTTACTAGATGAGTAAATCAATCTTCCCACCCATGTTTGATTGCTGTTTTATGGATAAAGGCCCAACCAAATGAGAAATGACTCCAAACTGGCAATGCTTACTGTTTATTTTAGCTTTTAACTAATCAATCACAAACCCTCTTTAAATTGTAAGCCAACTTCACCAATATCAATGCCATCCAAAAGTAGAAGAAGAAACTAAACAAACAGCCAGAAATTGATATATTTTTAGACCAGTGGCCACTACTTCAATTAGATTGTGTTTTATAGGCTGACTAGCTACACAGATTATTTAAAGATCACATACTCAGCTTTTGATTGCTTGTGTAGTAAATCTGTTGGTATTTATGATTTATGTTTCAGAAAGTTTGCTGACTTTGGAGTGGTAATATCTATATAAAAATTTGTTTGGGAGTAATAAAGTGCTTTACAAATATAACAAACTTTGGGCTACTGAATATATATATCCGGATTGTAAATTTGACAATAGAATTTTAAATTAGTTATGGAGTTGCAATATTTCCACCAGCTTGTGTTAAAATATTATAATTTTAATGTGTTTACAGTTGTTGGCATTTGGTTTATGTGATTGTGATATTTCTACAAACTTATGTTTTTTTTTTTTTTTTTTTGAACCAGCTAGAAGCTTATGTAAAGTCATGACTTTTATTGTCAAAAAAATTATGTAGTTTTTGTATGCTCTTTTTGTAAAATTTTACTGCTATTCCATCGTTGTTTGGATCAATGGAGAGATATCTTACAATGTTCAAGGATATCTCCAGGCCCAAAACACACAAGCATTGACATACCATGAAGCTTACTGCTGAATAGACAACTAATATCTTATATTGCTTTCATTTCAGCTAGAGATCATTGAGTTGCTTTTGAAGGCATGTAATTCTATGGAGAACTATGTGAAAAAGGTAAGAACAGTTTTAAGAAATTAATTCAAAAATGTACCTGCCCCACTATGTTGTATCAGAAGTGAGATTCCATTAATAGCAGATGCCGTCTATTGATTAATAATTGTCAGATGTGACATTTTATTGTTTTTGGCACCATTCACAATAAAATCTCCACGATCACATGACCTAGTTGATGACTTGATGTGCATAAATTTGATGCATGATTATTTTGTTTCTGATGGCCTTTTAATCTTTGTGAAGGGTCTTAATAATGGTTCTCATTTTTCAAAAAACATGAGAACCAAATAGGCAAATTTATGATGAATTTTCCACAAGCATGCTATCTGTTGGCCTTTTAAAGGTCAGTAAGTGGAAAAAGAAAAATACTACCAAGAGCATAAGCAGGCTTCTGCCTAGTTTCTAGTATTTAATTGAAACATGTTCTGAAAGTTGATATTTATGATCAGAGGAAAGTTTAACTTAGTATTCCATTAAACCATATTTTGTTTTCTAAATTTTATATTCTTTGGCAGTGCAAGAAGATGGTTTTTGAATATGGACCTCTGATCCTAGCCAATGCTGAGAAATTTCTGGAATCGACAGACATATGTGTCACACTTCATGCCTGCAATTCGTCTATAGAAACGAGCAAGGAACTAAAAGAAGCCATGGTGTCTGATTCTTAATTATGGCATAACAAATCTGGTGGAATGACAATGCAGTAGAGACTTGCTATTTATACTTTCATTCTGAGATGTGTGTGTATAATAATACAAGGACAAATGGTGTTTTTCATGTACAATATGTGCTCAAAAATTCAAATGCTTGAATGAAGATTATTTCATCTTGCAATGTCTATATCATAGTTTCTAGGAGTAATGTTCCTTACTGCAACTGAACAATAATAAACATCATAGTCTTGGTTTTGGTTTCTTGGTTCCTATTTCTAAAAGCACTACACGTTGCTTTAAATGCCGTTATTGGATTAGAAATGGCTATTAAATTTTAGCAGTTCCATCCCAAACTTTTTATATTTGTCAAGTTTATCTTACCAAACAAACAGGTGGATGATCTAAAGTTATACATTGAAAATACTATTTTTAACGAGATTTAAACATTAGTAAGCACTTTTCTACTAAATTACACAATATCTAGAGAGAGAGAGAGAGAGAGAGAGAGAACTCTTTATCATAGAAACCTAATTTTTGTGTATGGAAAATAAATGATAGAGACATTTTAGTAATTTAATATAAAAACAAACTCATTTTCCTAACCCTCAACAGTTTTAAAAATGTGAACTCAGGCCCATTTAAAAATTCGAAAACTATACTATTAGTACTAGGGGGGTCGAGTTTGGTTGGGAAACCCACTAAAGTGAACGCATTGCCATCCCTATTTAGGATGCATGCTAACACATGCGTGGTACATTATTTTTCAAAGGATTGAATCTTTGCATATGCAACTGACAGTCTCAATATCTCTTTGTTGATTCATTTACTTTAGGAAAAGTCAACTCATTGCCCTCCCTATTTAGGATGTGCGTAAACACATATGCACTACATTACTTTTTAATGGCTTGAATCTTTGCATATGCAAATTGTAGTCTCAATATCTCTTTATGGATCCATTCACATCAATATGTTCTATTCTCAGATTTATTAGTTGCAAAACAAGATTAATTTTGAGAAAAGTCAACTTATTACCATCACTATTTATTAGGATGCACATAAACACGTGCGCACTACGTTACCTTTCAAAGACTTAAATTTTTGCATACTTTTTTTTTTTTTTTTTTTTGAGAAAAATTTTTGCATACTCAAATTGCAATCTCAATATCTTTTTGTGGACTCATTCACATTAATATGTTCTATTTTCAAATACTTTAGTTGCAAATTTACTTTAAGCGTGCATTTGGATTGCAATTAAAATTATAAATTATTTCACTATTCAAATTATTTTAGCTACTATTCATGGGTCCTACTGTATTTTTTGATACTATTCATAGGTCTCATTGTACTATTTTAACTAACTTTTACCTTTATCTACAATACTTTCAGTAATAAGTTTTCAATTTTAGCAATAAGTTTTCAGTTTCAGTAAAATAAGCGAGATCCAAACAGATCCTAAGAAAGAGAATGCAAAATTGCACAAGTTCACATCAATCTTTTTTCTCCTTCATTAAAATTATTAAGCTAATCTTATCCTAGGTTAAACTCTATTATCAAATTTCTAAGAAGTTAAAATTACTATTTCAATAAAAATTCTATATATTACTAAAAGTTAAAATAATTCATAACAAATCACAATTTATTTGAAATTATTTTTAACAATTTATCATGATTTTAAGAATTGATCTTACACAATACGTTTCATCATATAACTAAGAAGTAATTTGTGCTTTTATGTTTATTATTTATTATTCAATTTTGATGATATTTGTGAATTCTTTTAATCTTTTCTTTGCTAATATATATATGAATTCAATTAGCCCATACATTGTAAAATATTCCTTAAGTACAATACATTAAGTTCTTTATTAAATTCAAATATATAATTGCATTGACAAATTAAACACAAACAATATCATCTACACAACAATCAAATCCAATGCAATTACATGTTTGAATTTAATGAAGGAACCTAATATATTACACCTATGATACCGTAACTAAGTTTTGCTTCATTACTATTAGTATATTAATTGTTTTACCTTAAACACAAGTCAATGGATTAGCTGAGTGCCGACGTTATTTATTCCCATAATCTTGATCAATATCAACTTGAAATCTATATCTTAATTCTTGACGTGTTCAATACTTCAATGATTCAATTACGCATAATTGAACACACACACATATATGTAGCACACAAACGCACAGTAAATTAAATCTCGCAGCACAATCTTCACGTTCATAATATATGTATTGTGGCAATTGTGCACTCGTACTATAGCTTCTTGACGTATTCAATTACGAGTGACGAGTGAATCCACTTGCAAATTGTGAAGAGGGTCCAGAAGTATGAACAAAGTCACAATCACAAAGAAGCCACGTTACATTACGTACTGAATGGCTTCTACTTGAAATTTCTCTTACAAGTTGCATTACCTTAATGTTAGTCCTTTGAAAAGAACAATATATGTCACAGATTTCACGTGGTTATAATTTTGGCGGAGCTGGTGAAAATATCTTATGCTTTTTCATACGGATTTAGCTTGTTGCGATCAGCGCACTGGAAGCAACACAAACACAACATGTGTTAACAAATGGCCATGCGTTGCTTTAACCTTTTCATCAAACAGTTGTGGGAAAACCTTGACCAACCATTTGTTTAAACCTGGTCCATGATTAAATTGATTTTCGTAGTGTTTGCAGGATATGAAGTTCCTCTACTTTGCACTATTTGGTCGTTGAAAATGTATGAGAAAAAAAAATGGGAATACAGAAACATTTTACTTGTAAAAAGTAAAAACTAAAAAGCACTACCCATTTATTCCTCCTCGATTTTCTTTTCCTTGTATGGAAATATATAAGATGCATAATTAAAAGACTATAATATCTGGTTTTGACAAATTTGTAAAAAGCACGATTGTTTGAGTTGAATTTTTTTACAAATAATCATTCTAGCATGCTTGTCATCCGAGTACATAGATGTATTTATTAGTATGTTTTCACTAGAAAACTAGGGGAGCTATGGGCAGTAGAGTTTTTGTCTGTATAGTTTTGATTAGCAGAGATTTTGAGAGGAGGGTTGTTATTGAAAAAGTGCTTAAACTTTCTAGTAACTAATTAAGTTTTGAAGTTGTTAAACATGTTTGGTAACTAATCTGAAAAGGTGTTTTTGGAAGTGAGAAAATGACAAAAAGAAAATTATAGAAGTGCTTATAGTTTAGAATTATCTGGCATCAAAAGTGATAATAATGGCTTTTTTTTTTTTTTTTTAATGTGTAATCTTCATACTTGAATCCAAAAATAACTCAATCAATGATGAATATTTATTTATTTATTAATAATATTTTTGCTTCTAACAAATATCAGTGTCCTAGTGTTAGGGGCGGTTTTTGCGCAAAGCCATGTGTCTTCTACTAAAGGTGTGACTTTGCTAGACTCGAATTTGTTTTGGAGAATCCAATCCGGAACTCAACATTGGGCCGTATAGACCAATGGCTTCCAATGCATTCTTAAGCCTACAAAATAGATAAAATCCAAAATTTTAGAATCATGATAATGGTTGAAGTAAATAAATAGTATATTTAATTGAATAGTTTTGATTAAATGACTAGTTGAACATCATTATTATGTTTCTTAAGTGATATCCGATATTAGAAAGTAATTAATTAAGTGTCATATGTCCAGTAATGAGATGAGTCCAAAATAGTCCATATCCAAATTGCGGTTCATGGTTTATGTTAAATATAATAAGGTATGTCTAGCAATAGTTTATGTCCGGATAATGTATGTCCAACAATGTTTTATGTCCATATAATACATATCCAACTGTGGTTTATGTCCAAACATTACACGTCCAGCAGTGGTTCATGTTCAAGTAATATGTCCAACGGTGGTAGATCAATTTATTAATATGTATATTCATTAATGAAGTATTAGTGAGACCATGTTTTATTAAATAATGAGATGATATTAAAGTTACTTGCATCCAGTGGTATGATAGTAATGAGTTAACGTATGCTTAATAATGTAATCTTGAAAATAGAAAGATTTTGACTTATCTTGTATGTTTTTGACTCCAGCTGAACAACATCACTTTGTTCTTTACATAATTTGTGGTTTTAGCCGTATAGAGCTGATAACATTCCAACAGAGAATAATATGAGTACAACAGTACAATGATAATAAATTAAAATATACTCAATAGTATAATTTTGGAGATAAAAATATAATGACTTATCTTCACAGTTTGTAGCTCCAGTCATATAATAGCGGTAGACTTATAACATTTCAGCAGCACGATAAAATGAGTCCAACGATACAATATGATATTATGAGTCCTTTCATGGTGATTTCATAATTGAAGAGGAAAAATGAGTGCAATTGGAGGGAAAGAGAACATGTCCAATCGTGTGCATAGGTTGGTTAAGTTTAACCTCTTTATCATTCACTTAAATGATTTTCTCGATATAATACTCTTTTAGTTTTTAGTCAAATATAAGTGTTATTGTCTTCCATAAGAAGGACTTTTAGTATTAGAAATTTATGTCTTTCATGAAAATGACTTTAATATGAAATCATTGTGCCTTCTAAAAGGACTTTTAGTCTTTAATGTTCATATGCTTTCTATGAGAAAGGGCTTTTGTAATATGTTCTTGGAAGAGTGTTTGGTATCTTTTAAAATGTATAGAGATGGTAAGAAATATATATATATATATATATATATATATATATATATATATATATATATATATAAATATATATATATTGTGAGACATGGTGTTTGTAAGATAGACTAGAAATATATGTGAGAAGTATGTGTGGATAGTTTGTGAGGAATGTGTTTGTAAAATATATGAGAGTATAAAATAGATAATATGAAGGTTAAATATACTAAATACATGAGCTTATAGTTGCTGCTGGAGTTATTTTTGTATTATGACATTGGTTATGTTACTTTCTGTTGGAGCATTTTAATATTAATTAATTAAAATGAATAAATATTACAACATAAATGTAAAGATGTGAGAGTGAATATAGAAGATGAGGAGTTAGTGAAAATGTTTAATCCCACATTGAAAAGGAGAGATACTATTTTGTTCTTTTTAATTGTGGTGGTTAATGAGTTAATATGAATTGTTTTAGATATTAGGCTAGATACGTGCGCAAGGGGGAGGTGAAGGGTGGAGGTATAAAAATGGAAATGAATCAGCCTTTTGGATCCTCTTACTTGACAACCCATTCAAAATAATTACCATATTCGTTGGTTACTACAATACACACAAAAAAAAAAAAAAAAAAAAAAATAGAAAGGTTCTTGGCAAGGAAGGGTGTTCTTTCTGGTGGAGTTTTGGGCTTGAACACTTTATGCAGGGGTTGTTGTTCTTATATCCTAGGAGAGACAAGTCGAGAAGGTCTGCACTTACAAAGTTTAGCCAACCAAGGGCTTGATCTCCTAGGAGAGACAAATAGTGTTGTGTAAGTCTCTTTAAATTAATAATATTTACATTATTATTTTGTTTTGCATCAACAATTTTAAGGAGATTCAACATATGGAGCCTACACAAGAGAAACCAAATGAGCCTGTTGGAGATCTCAACAAACCCTTTCGCTTTAAGGGACCCCACTTCAAGAGGTGGAAAGGAAAGGTCCTCTTCTACTTGAGTCTTCTCAAAGTCGCCTACATCCTCACCGACAAAAATCCATCAAAGATTTCTACCAATAAGATGAGTGAGGAAGAATTTAGTCTCCATCAAGGAAAAATAGATAAGTATACAAAAGATTAATATAATTGTCGCTCTTATCTTTTTAATTGTCTTGCCGATCATTTCTATGATTATTATGATATAACTTATAATTCTGCCAAGAAAATTTGGAAAGCTTTACAAAGAAAGCATGATAGGAAGGAGGCTGATGCAAAGAAGTATGCTGCTAGTAGATTTTTCCGTTACCAAATGGTGGATGGAAAATCGGTGGTGGATCAAGCACAAGACTTCCAAATGATCGTGGCAGAATTGAGATCCGAAAGCATAAAAATTGAAGAAAATTTGATGGTAGTTGACATAATTGATAAACTACCACAATTTTGGAGGGAGTTCCAAAAGACTTTGCTACACAAATAAAAGGAGACATCCTTGGAGATTTTGATCACACGCATCTGTGTGGAGGAGGAGGCTAAAGGACAAGATGTACTCATGACACAAGAGAGTAATGGTAATTCCACCACAAAGGTAAACCTTATTTCAACCAATAATAATATGCCTAAAAATCATTTTCCTAGAAATGGTCAATTGAAGCCTAAAAAGAGAGCCTTTAAAAATAATAATAGACCTCAAGGAAGGGGAAACCCAAATAAAAATTACAATAAGAAGCAAGGACCTCCTTCACAAGATCAATTTAATAGATCTTGTTTTTTCTATGGCAAAAGTGGGCATATTGCTTGATTTTGCAAATTTCGAAAACGTGAATTTGTCCTGCAGGCTAACATAATTGAAAAGCCTTTAGTGGCTATGATTACAGACATCAATATAGTGCAATATGTTGAAGCGTGGTGGGCGGATTCTGGTGCTAATAGGCACGTCTGCTATGATAAAAATTGGTTCAAGTTGTATACTCCTTTTGAAAAAGAAAAAACTGTTATGCTTGGTGACTCTAGCAAAACCAAGGTTCTTGGGAGTGGTGAGGTTGAGTTGAAATTCACTTCTAGACGTGTGCTAACATTAAAAGATGTACTTTACACTCCGTCCATGAGGAAGAATTTGATGTCAAGTTTTTTGCTTAACAAGGCTAGCTTCAAACAAACTATGGAATTGATAATTATTTAATCACTAAAAAGGGATTATTTGTGGGCAAGGGTTATGCTTGTGATGGAATGTTTAAATTGAATGTTGAGAATAATAAAGCATCTACCAATTCAGTTTATATACTTTCTTCTATTAATTTTTGGCATGCTCGTTTGTGTCATATAAATAGTAGATATGTGGGAATCATGAGTAGTTTAGGATTAATTCCAAGACTGTCAAAGGATTTTGAAAAATGTGAAACTTGTAGTCAAGCTAAGATTACAAAAATGCCTCATAAAAGTGTTGTAAGAATTACTGAATTGCTTGAGTTAATTCACTCCGATTTATGTGAATTTAGGGGAATTTTAACTCGTTGGGGAAATAAATATATCATCACTTTTATTGATGATTTCTCAAAATATACAACTATTTATTTGTTGAAAAATAAAAGTGATGCTTTTGAAAAATTTCAAAATTTTTTAAAAGAAGTTGAAAATCAATTCGGTAGAAAAATAAAAAGAATAAGAAGTGATAGAGGCCGTGAGTATGAATCAAGTGCACTCAACTCATTTGTTTAGTCTTTGGGAATTATCCATAAAACTACTGCACCATATTCACCTGCTTCTAATGGTGTGATTGAAAGAAAAAATAAAACTCTAATTGAGTTAACAAATGCTATGTTAATTGAATCTGGTGCACATTTACATTTTTGGGGTGAAGCTATTTTAACTACATGTCATGTTTTGAATAAGGTGCCACATAAAAAATCACATACCACACCTTTTGAGATGTGGAAAGGACATAAGCCAAATTTGGGATATTTGAGAGTATGGAGTTGTCTTGCTTATGCAAGGCTTATCGACCCTAAAATACCTAAATTAGGTATAAGAGCTATTACCTGTGTTTTTCTTGGTTATGCGATTAATAGTGTTGCTTATAGAATTTTTGATCTTGAAAACAAAATAATTTTTGAATCTGGTGATGCAATTTTTCATGAAGAAAAATTTCCTTTTAAATTGAAAAATAGTGGGGGTGAAGAAAATAATTTTTCACAACCTAGTTCTTCTACTTCTCATTTACAAAATCAAGAAAATTTTGAAATGGAACCTAAAAGGAGTAAAAGAGCTAGAGTTGAAAAGGATTTTGGTCCTGATTATTATGTTTTTAACATTGAGGAAAATCCCCAAAATTTAAAAGAGGCTTTAGCATCACCTGATTCTATATTTTGGAAAGAGGCAGTAAATGATGAGATGGAATATCTAATTTCTAATAGAACTTGGAAATTAGTAGATCTTCCACCGAGTTGTAAGAACATAGGTTGTAAATGAGTTCTTTGAAAAAAGTTGAAACCGGATGGATCAATAGATAAATTTAAAACTAGACTTGTTGCAAAAGGCTTTAAACAAAAAGCTGATCTTGATTTCTTTGATACATTTTCCCCGGTAACAAGAATTACATCTATTAGACTCATAATTGCTATTGCTGCAATTTTTTATTTGAAAATTCATCAAATGAATGTAAAAACTGCTTTTCTAAATGGGGACCTAGAGGAAGAGATTTATATGGATCAACCTAAAGGCTTTGTAGAGTCTGGACAAAAAAACAAGGTATGTAAGTTAACTAAACCCCTATATGGCTTAAAACAAGCACCAAAATAGTGGCATGAAAAGTTTGATTTCTACATAATTGAGAATGGTTATAAATCAAATGAATGTGATAAATGTATTTATTCTAAATCATAGAATAATTTACATGTTATTATTAGCCTCTATGTGGATGATATGTTGATTTTTGGCTCAAATATGCATGTTATAAATGAGACAAAAAATATGCTTAAAAGCCATTTTAATATGAAAGATCTTGGTGAGGCTAATTTTATTTTGGGCAAGAAAATTACAAAAACATGTGATGGGATATTTCTTGATCAATCACATTATGTTAAGAAAATATTGAGAAAATATAGTTTTCATGATCACAAAAGTGTAGCTACTCATTTTGATTCTAGTGTTCATTTATTTCCTGTGAATAATGATGATGAGATTTTTAATCAAAAGGATTGTGCTAGCATCATTGGTAGTTTGTGTTATGCTATTGATTGCACTAGACTTAACATTGCATATGCAGTAGGAGTGCTTAGCAGATTTACTAGCAAGCCTAGTAAAGATCATTGGCTAGCTATTGAGCGAGTCATGAGATATTTAATTGGTACCAAAAGCCATGGCTTATTTTATAAAAAGTATCCTACTATGATTGAAGCTTTTAGTGATGCTAATTGGAATACTTTGTCAGGTGATTCTCTCTCTACCATTGGTTATAGTTTTTACCTTAGGTAGTGGTGCTATTTTTTGAAAGTCTAAAAAGTGAACAATAATTGTTAATTCAACAATGGAAGCTGAATTAATAGCATTAACTTCAGCTAGATAAGAGGCAAATTGGCTTAGAGATTTGTTATATGAAATTCCACTTTGGGAAAAGCCAATTCCACCTATATTAATTCATTGTGATAGCACTGCTGTAATTGGTAGAGTTAAAAACTATTACTACAATGGTAAATCTAGACCTATAAGAAGAAAGCATAGTATTGTGTGATCTTATTTGAGTAATGGCATCATAACTGTGGATTATATTAAATCTAATGATAATCTTGCAGACCCATTTACCAAGGCTTTGGCAAAAGATAGGGTCTGAAATACATCGAGGGAGATGGTACTAAAGTCCATAGAATCATGAGCCATGTATGAAGATACCCAACCCAAGGACCAAAGATCCCGAGAATTAGGTTTAATGGGAAAAATGAATCATACGATGGTTGTAAGAAATGCACTATTTATTTATTTTTAATTATTTATTTTGTAAATAATTTTTTTAATTGTTCATCCCTATGATGTAAGTGCATTAATCTTGTAATGTGAAGAGGTTGAGTAAAAAACTCTTAATGAAATTTGTAGCTCGTATGAGTGGGGTGTCAAAATTATAAGAGCACCCTTGACAAAATTTCACCTATGTGAGTGTGGGGGTGGGGCCGCTCCCTAAGAGATTTGGACTAAATCTCAAATACACTCATGAAACTGGGATCAACACATGACCATAAAGTGATAGAAGCTCATGTCAACACCTGAGTTGTTATGTGTAAGCGGTGACGCTTAATTTCCCTAAAGCAGTCCTAGTTCAAGTCGAAGACCACTACAACTCTAGAGTTGAGATCGTTGTTTTACTAAGTGAAGGTTCAATGCAGATCACACATTCATGATGCATAATGACCTGTCTTTGCCTGGTAATCTCTCTCTAACTAAAAAAATTTAATATTAAAATGAGTGGGGGATTGTTTGAGCATTTTAATATTAATTAATTAAAATGAATAAATATTACAATATAATTGTAAAAATGTGGGAGTGAATTTGGAAGATGAGGAGTTAGAGAAAATTTTTAATTCCACATTGAAAAAGAGAGAGACTATTTTGTTCTTTTTAACTGTGATGATTAATGGGCTAACATGAATTGTTTCAGATATTGGACTAGATACATGCGCAAGGGGGAGGTGAGGGGTGTTCTTTCTAGTGGAGTTTTGAGCTTGAACACTTTGTATAGAGGTCGTTCTAGCCATACGACACTTGTTGAGCTGTTGTATCCTGGAGGAGACAAGTCAGAGAAGGTCTGCACCGGTTACAAAGTTTAGCCAACTAAGGGCTTGAATCTCCTTAAAGAGAGCGAGTGTCATGCCTCAATCCAAATAGTGTTGTGTAATTTTTCTCTTTAAATTAATAATATTCAGAAATACTATTTAGTTTCTCATTGTGTTATTTCCATTATTATTGTGTTTTGCACTAATACTTTCTAAGAAGAAAGGTATTGTAAGAGAAATAGAGAAAAAGATAGAGATGTGTTTATAAGTGGCAAAATGATGATATTTCAGAATAATGAAGTGTGGAAAAGATGGGTAATGGATAATGGTGTGTTGTAATATGTGTGTTATGTTGTTATCTAAGAAAAGAGATTTTGTAAGAGAGATAGAGAAGTATGAAAGTCTGTATATGGCAGCAAAATGAATGAAGTTTCTGAATAAGGGGGTGAGAGAGAGATGGATAGTATGTTGTAATAGTGTGTGGCTTGGTCTTCTTTATATAGTGTCAAGTATGTAACTAGATTAGAATTAGTTGACGGGAAATTTAGCAAATAAGGAAAATTATTTGATAAAGTAAGTGGTTTCATTAGTGGGTTTTTGGTTTTTAGCCAAAAGAATAAAGTTTGAGACTTTAAGGTCATTTCTTGCTCTGTGAGATATAGTAGTAGTCTGTTGCAACTGTCAGTCTCTGACAGAAGAGTACGATTGGATGATGTTAGTTGTGTGAGGTCTTCTGCTAGAGAAAATATTTTGCATTAAATTCATGGATTTGGCTACAAATGGTAAGATAACCTTTATGGAACCTTCCTATTTCTGGTACTACAGGTGAAGGCTAAGGACCTTAGCTTAAAATTGTATGATTTCTTTTATAGGACCCTTGCTTCTTTAGGTATAACAGCAAGCTGTTGGGAATAGGCATTAATAGGTTGATGATGTTATTTTTGGACATGCGTCGCTTGCCTAAGTCACTCATCGGAGCTACTGCGATTCTTCGCTAGAGCTACCGCAACTTCTGCTGGAGCTGTTGCTATTTCTTTCTTTGGAGTCTGTGGCAGCTTCTGCTAGAACTATTGTTGGTATTTTTGGCTAAGTTTCCTTTTTAAAAAATTATATATTTAGTCCATATATAATTTTGGTAAGTAATAGACTAGTTGGTTGATATTTGATGAAATTTTAGAGATGCAATTATGGTCTTTTTGTGTTTTGACCAAATCTTGGAGAGTAAGGAGAGCATTTAATGCTAGATATGAGATATTAATATAGATTTAACCATGTGTTTGGGATTGATTTAAATAAAAATAATAATATAATTTATATGAAATAATATGATTACATTTTTAAACTTATATTATATGATGAACATTGATTTTTTGTGTAAAGACCATGAGGAGTTTTATCATTTTAAGTGTTATGTGATGTGAGAGGCTTACCGGATGCTACCTATTACACATTGACTTGTTAGAGTTCAGAGAATTGGGGAAAACATGCCAAGGAACATGTTTTCTATTATCAACTTTGAACCACTGGAGCTTTACTAAACATATTTCTTGGCCTCCAAACCACAACTCCCAAAATTCCCCTAATGAGACTCATGAGCTTAGATCATAAGCTGAAAATGAGATGGCATGCCATGAGCTTGAACTATGGATTTTGATGTGACAATATCGCCATGGATTTTGGACCATGGGTTTCGGCATCATTTTGTGAATTTGGGCTTTTTTGGGCTTTAAAAAACATTTTTCCAAAATTCATAATTTGTTAATGTGGTGCAAGTTGCCAATGAAATAAATTTCATGTGGTGTGAAAATTTTGTCCTCAACACCTAGGATATTCTTCATGATAATTGATGTCTTTCTAATAATTTATCAAGATTATTGATGGATTGAAATATTTTTCATAATAATTAGTGCCTTCAAATTAATGTTGATCTTAATTATTGGTGCCTTCAACTTAAACTCTATTCTCCTGTTTTTTTTAGATGCAAAAGTATGAGATACGGAAACTTGTACTTGTAAAAAGCACTACCCTTTCATTCCTCCTCGATTTTATTTTCCTTGTATGGAAATATATAGCATGCATTATTAAAACAGAGGATAATATCTGGTTTTGACAAATTTGTAAAAAGCACGATTGTTTGAGTTGAATTTTTACTCAATCATTCTAGCATGCTTGTCATCTGAGTACATAGATGTATTTGTTAATATGTTTCACTAGAAAACTAGGGGAGCTGTGAGGTGGGTTGTTATTGAAATTATTCTAAAGCTTTTTAGTAACTAAATTATGTTTTGAAGTTGTTATACATGTTTGGTAACTAATCTGAGAAAGTGTTTTTACTTTTTAGAAGTGAGAAAAATGACAAAATAATATTGTAGAAGTGCTTACAGTTTAGAATTATTTGGCATCAAAAATGATAATAATGGCTTTTTTTATTTTATAAATGTTTAATCTTCATACTTGAATCCAAAAACAACTCAATCAATGATGAATGTTTATTTATTAATAATATTTTTTGCTTATAACATATATCGGTGTCCTAAAATATTCTTCATGATAATTGATGGATTATAATATTTTTTTTCATAATAATTAGTGCCTTCAAATTAATGTTGATCTTAATAATTGGTGTGCCTTTAAATATTGTTCACACGTAACATTCAATTTATATCAACAAAGCATGTGTAATAGACCCCAACTTCTTTACGTATAAAAAGGTTGAAAATAGTGGCATCAACGTACGAGTCCTAAATAGGGTAGCAATATGATCACATTTGACATTCATCTAATTTTCAATGATATCTTTAATTGTTAGTTGTTTGCCACTTCTACTTCCTCAACTTCTATGTAGACTATACAGTTTCAATACAAAAGTCAAAGAATAGGGGAAACAATTATTAACTGATTATGACTATTGTCTCATACATGCATCTATCTAATTGGAGTCCTGCCTTATGCATTTATATAATTGGAGTCCTACCTTATGTAGAGTTCTTGGCGTATCATAGGAGGTTTGACTTTTCTTATCTCCAGTGTTCTTATTCATTAGATAAGATATAAAAGCATTTTATGTTTTAAAATGAACACGTGTCAGTCTTGTATATTATCCAATATAGAAGAGACGAAAGTCAAAGAATAGGGAAAACAATTATTAACTGATTATGACTATTGTCTCATACATGCATCTATGTAATTGGAGTCCTGCCTCATGCATTTATATAATTGGAGTCCTACCTTACGTAGAGTTCTTGGCTTATCGTAGGAGGTTTGACTTTTCTTGCCTCCAGTGTTCTTATTCATTAGATAAGATATGAAAGCATTTTATGTTTTAAAATGAACACGTGTCAGTCTTGTATATCATCCAATATAGAAGAGACGCTTCCTTGTTTAAAAGACTCTGGATGAAAGCATTGCTCTTGCTGAGAGACGTTTCCTTGTTTAAACGTCCATCATCCAATTGAATTTGGTGCTCCTGCCTTGGTGCTTGGGCTTTGGAAAAACCTCCATTATTCTCTTATTGATTCAAGCTATGACATAATATACATCAATATAAATGGTACTCGGTCTTTCAAGATATTGTTGTAACTTGTAACATATTCACTTCTTCCATGTCACATACCATGACAATATCATGATAAGTGAGTATGACCTAACTAATAATAGTCTTTGAATCGAATGGTGCCTTAACCCCAAAATACTTGATGGCGGCTGAAATGATAAGTTCAACTCTGGTTGAATACGTTTGAAAAATAAAATAAGATAAATCTAATTAAGTACGAAAAAAAATTGCCTAGAAATAGAGGGGAAAAAAAATACAAAAACAATTAACACACCTTATTCAATAATTTTTCGTTATTGAATAAGGTGTGTTAATGTGTTTACAGTTGGAATTTGTGTTATGTGATTGTGATATTTCTACAAACGTAGGTTTTTTTTTTTTTTTTTTGGTTGAACCGGCTAGAAGCTTATGTAAAGTAATAACTTTTATTGTCAAAAAATGATGTAGTTTTTGTATGCTTTTTTTTGTAAAATTTCACTGCTATTCCATCGTTGTTTGGATCAATGGAGAGATATACCTTACAATGTTCAAGGATATCAACAGCCCAAAACACACCCAAAAAAAAAAAAAAAAAGCACTGATATACCATGGAGCTTACTGCTGAATAGACAACTAACATCATATATTGCTTTCATTTCAGCTAGAGATCATTGAGTTGCTTTTGAAGGCATGTAATTCTATGGAGAACTATGTGAAAAAGGTGAGAACAGTTTTAAGAAATTAACTTCTTTTTGGGATCATAGAAATTAATTCAAAAATGTACCTGCCCCACTATGTTGTATTAGAAGTGATTTTCCATTATTATTTTTTTTTTTTGATGAGGTGATTTTCCATTAATAGCAGATGCTGTCTATTGATTAATAATTGTCAGATGTGACATATTATTGTTTTTGGCACCATTCACAATAAAATCTCCATGATCACATGACCTAGTTGATCTGCATAAATTTGATGTATGATTATTTTGTTTCTGATGGCCTTTTAATCACTATGGAGGGTCTTAATAATGGTTCTCATTTTTTTTTAAACACTAGTAGCTGATTTGTGCGATGCACGGAATAGATATTGCAAAATTAATTATATAGTATAAATTATATTTTTTTTAAACAAAACAAAACAAAAAATGTTGCCAAGTCCACTAATTTTTTTTAACGACAATTTATCCTAGAGCAAAGAAGCTCATTAGTTCTTTTTTTTTTTTTTTTTTTTTTTTTTTTGATAAGTAAAGAAGCTCATTTGTTCATGACAAAGGAAGATAAAAAAAACCACTATATAAGATAAACAAAGGCCCAAAACATAATTGTCAAATTATCAATAAGACATTAAAACAAACCCAGTTCATAAGTCGATGAAATGTAACATAATATCTATGTACCTGAAGCTTAAGCTCTGATACTAAACCTTTTGAGCATTCTGACATGTTTATATCTCTTTGAATTGGGAAAGTTGATGATCTAACCATGTACAAAGGTTTTTCAATGACTTATAAAACTTTAAGTCCATGAAAAAGTAACAACAAAACAATTATGCATGTATAACTATATTGCAAGCTGTCAACAATTTTCAGGACCCTGCACATGGACCATGCATTTGCTGCAAGGGAATAATATGCCACATAAACACATGGGGCACTATGCCACTATCTCTTATACGAAGCAACTCAAAACACAATATTCAAAACTTTGAAACGAAACAACTGATAAATAGTCTAAGTATCTCTTCTTATCTACTCTTGATGGCCCCTAAATTTGATTATGTTGGCTTCTTGGAAACTATTAAGGAGATCATTTGCAACAACATATATTTGTGTCAAATGCATCTAATTTCATTTAGGTACATTTTAAGTACATGCAAATAATAGTAGTTTGAA
Source organism: Quercus dentata (assembly GCA_028216015.1). NCBI lineage: Eukaryota > Viridiplantae > Streptophyta > Magnoliopsida > Fagales > Fagaceae > Quercus > Quercus dentata. The sequence continues at coordinate 34,771,582 of CP116450.1, read as the reverse complement.
AGAGTGTCTATTTGAAAGGAATCAAATGAAATGCCTATTTATTTCAGTTTCAACTATTTCTATAAACAATTAAAACCAAATTTCATAAACTCTTTGGATACATCTTAAGTAAGACATAAAATCAATTTCAATAACACCAAATGTTGGGTTGAAAGTAACACACAATTATTCGAAGCGGTGCTATTAGGCTTAGCCAAGCCACTCTCTATGGAAAAAATTTAAAATACAATAATGTTCATTTAAATAGAGACAATGCAATAATGTATTAATAGCTATTTCTATGAGCAAGAAAATAAAAAATATTTGAAGCAATTGCTTGAAATCATTTAAGTACATGCCATTAATGAAGCTACTTGAAATCATTTTAAGTACATACCATCAATGAAGCTACAAATAATTACTAGCCTATTGGGTTATAAATTGTTTTCAGACTTCTCAACCTAGTCTAGAACAAAGACATTAAAAATGGATATCATAGAACATCTAGGTGTAGCAACCAAATAGATATGTGTTCATAAGTATGTTTCCTGACTAGATTTTAACTCAAGCATTTAGTCAAATACATAATAGCCACTTCTGTGTGGACCAAACTAATTCAAATTCTTAAATCAAAACATCCAAAACCAATCTGATTAGTGACCACAATACCAAAACTTAAATCATATTTCCAAATTTAAAAAAGTGGAAAGAATCTAAGCTAAAAGCTATAAAACAAAATTGGTATATATATATATATATATATATTCTGCCTAGATCTATGATTTCTTAGTGACAGATAATCAATGTATCTATATAAAGCTATATAATCAATATCGCTATAGGCAAACAACAAATTTATTGGTAGACATATAATCAACATCTCTTTAGGGAAGCAACACTTTCTAGCGTAAAGAAAATCAATATTTTTTTCCAACAAATTCAAAGTAAAATCTTCCAAGGCAGCATTGATATTTTCCCCACATTATATATTCAACATGTTCTACACATTCTTTGAGAAATTTAAACCAACACAAAGACAGCAATACCAATGAACCAAGACAAACTTCAAACCCACATTACTTTCTGGTTGATCACACATACAGATACTTTCATAAAGAAATAAAAAGTAATTAACTATACAAAGAAAACTGATCCTGAAAGGAGATTTGTGTCCGTATTTGTGTTTTTCATGGGGGAGCAAAGGCAAGTGACAGATCGTGATGAAGAAGGATTGGGGGAAACAATGAAAAGGAGAGGGAGTAGTTGTGTTTCAATGAGAGAGTAGAAGGAAGGAGATGGGAGTTGAGTCTGCATTTGAAGGAGAAAGACTAAGTTTGTGTTTGAAAAAGAAGACCATCGTGAAAGGGAAAGGCAAAGCATCGGGAGGCGAGCATTGTGAAAGGGAAAGGCCTGAGTATCAGGTTATTATGTATATATATATATAGATGAGAACCGAATAAGCAATTTTATGATGAATTTTCCACAAGAATGCTCTCTGTTGGCCTTTTAAAGGTCAGTAAGTGGAAAAAGAAAAATACTACCAAGAGTATAAGCAGGCTTTATTTTCTACTTAGTTTTTAGTATTTATTTGAAACATGTTCTGAAAGTTGATATATATGATCAGAGGAAAGTTTAACATAGTATTCCATTAAACCGTATTTTGTTTTCTAATTCCTATATTCTTTGGCAATGCAAGAAGATGGTTTTTGAATATGGACCTCCAATCCTAGCCAATGCTGAGAAATTTCTGGAATCAACAAACATGTGTATCACACTTCATGCCTGCAATTTGTCTATAGAAACGAGCAAGGTGTTTGTTTGTTTAGACCCCTTAAAGCAGATTGTTTAACCTAATATATTAGCCAAGTGATTACTTAGGTTAATTATGAAATCTAGGTTAAACAAGGACAAATCATATCATGCAATCGCAATGGAAAATAAAAAACACAAAGATATGATTCCCTAAGAAAATCAATGAAACCAACAGTTTCAAAATAAAAATTGGGGAGGATTTAACCTAATTATTCTTAAGGTAAAACAAATCCATTATAGAGAATCAAAATTTTTACAATAAAATTTAACCCTAAATCTATTGCTACTTCCAAAGAGCAACTTATCGACACGACCACGTGCAAACTCCGAATCCATGGACTCCTTCTCTCTTGGATTTGCACCACACAAGCACCCACGCTTGTGACTTTGAGATCCCACTCAAAGGTTTCAGATCACAGCTTATTGATCTTTGTAGCAACTAGATTCCACCCAGCACTTGATTGTAAATCTTATTTCGATAGATACTTGTAGAGTTAGAAGGTACAGAACATCTCGGATCTCACAGGAATAACTCACAAGTCTTCCAAAAGTCTTCAAAATGTAGCTAGGATTTTCCTTTTATACATAGGAGTGTTGGACTGAAACCCTAAATGTTTTCACGGGTTTGGGCCTATTTAAAATTCGACAGAAATTTGTTTTCTACGATTTTCGATCGATCAAGCTTCACAATTCGATTGGTCAAGTTTCACACAAAAATAATTCTTTTTCCTGCAACTTGTACATTCTTGAGTGTTAACCTATACAACTTTGAGCAATGTCTAACACATATCCTAGACATGTTTTTGTTCTCGGTTTGCCAACACATACAAGTTGAAATTCTAAACATTTAATCATAAATCTTAGAACCTAACACAAGGAACTGGAAGCAGCCATGGTTTTTGATTCTTAATTATGGCATAAAAAATCTGGTAGAATGAAAATGCAGTACAGACTTGCTATTTATACTTTCATTCCGAGATGTGTATGTATAATAATAATACAAGGACAAATGGTGCTTTTCATGTACAATATGTGCTCAAAAATTCAAATGCGTATATGAAGATTATTTCATCTTGCAATATCTATATCATAGTTTCTAAGAGTACTGTTCCTCACTGCAACTGAACAATAAAAACATCATAGACTTGGCTACAGTTAGGGTTTGGAACGGAAAAGCATTTTTCAAACCCAAACTTTTAAAAATATTTTACCTATCAAGCTTTTTACTATTTTTAACAAGATTTAAACATTAGTAAACACTTTTCTACTGAATTACACAGTGTCTTGAGAGAAAGAGACAACTCTTTATCATAGAAACCCTAATTTCTTGTGTACAGAAAATTAATGATAGAGACATTTTAGTAATTTAATATAAAAGAGAACTCCTTTTCAACCCTTAGTAGTTTTAGAACGAATAATTCTAATGCCACGTATTTTGGCACAATAAATGCCACAACTCGCCACATGGCGATTTGTGGTTGGTGGAGGGGTGTCTTCTCATAGACCCATCATCACCCCTCCACCAATCACAACTCGCCATGTGGCGAGTTGTAGCATTTGTTATGCCAAAAGGTGTGGCACTAGACTTACTCTTTTAGAAATGTGAATTCAAGCCCATTTAAAAATCCGAAAACTATTCTATCATTAATAGGGAGGGTCGAGTTTCGTTGGAAAACCCACTAAAATGAACTCATTGCCATCCACTTTTAAGATGCACACTAAGACATGCGTTGTACATTATTTTTCAAAGGCTTGAATCTTTGTATATGCAAATTACAATCTCAATATCTCTTTGTTGACTCATTCACATCAATACGTTCTACTATCATATCATTTAATCGCAAAGGAAGATTTACTTTGAGAAAAATCAACTCATTGCCATCCTATTTAGGATGCGCACAAACACGTGTGCACTACATTACTTTTAAATCTCTTGAATCTTTGCATATGCAAATTGTAGTCTCAATATCTCTTTATCAATATGTTCAATTTTCAGATCCTTTAGTTACAAAAGAAGATTTACTTTGAGAAAAGTTAACTCATTGCCATCCCAATATTAGGATGGGCATAAACATGTGCGCACTACATTACTTTTCAAAGGCTTGAATTTTTGCGTATGCAAATTGCAATCTCAATATCTTTTTGTGGACTCATTCACATCAATATGTTCTATTTTCAAATCCTTTAGTTGCAAATTTACTTTAAGAAAGAGAATGCAAAATTGCACAAGTTCACATCAATCTTTCTTCTCATTCATTAAAATTATTAATCTAATCTTATCATAGGTTAAACTCTATTATCAAATTTATAAGAAGTTAAAATTACTATTTCAATAAAATTTCTATTACTAAAACTTAAAATAATTCATAACAAATCACAATTTATTTGAAATTATTTTAACAATCTATCATGATTTTAAGAATTGATCTTACACAATACGTTTCATCATATAACTAAAAAGTAATTTGTGCTTTTATGTTTATTATTTATTATTCAATTTTGATGATATTTGTGAATTCTATTAATCTTTTCTTTGCTAATATATGAATTCAATCAGCCCATACATTGTACAATATTCCTTAAGTACAATATGTTAGGTTCTTTTATAAATTCAAATATATAATTGCATTGACAAATTAAATGCAAACAATGTCATTTACACGACAATCAAATTCAATACAATTACATGTTTGAATTTAATTAAAGAACCTAATGTGTTATGCCTGTAATACCGTAACTAAGTTTTGCTCCATTACTGTTAGTATATTAATTGTTTTACCTTAAACACAAGTCAATGGATTAGCTGAGTGCAGACATTATTTATTCCCATAATCTTGATCAATATCAATTCTTGAAATCTATATCTTAATTCTTAACGTGTTCAATACTTCAATGATTCAATTCCGCATAATTGAACACACATGCACAGTAAATTAAATCTCGCAGCACAATCTTCACGTTCATAATATATTGTGGCAATTGTGCACTCGTACTATAGCTTCTTGACGTATTCAATTACGAGTGATGAGTGAATCCACTTGCAAATTATGAAGAGGGTCCAGAAATTAGCATGAGAACAAAGTCAAAATTAAATCACAAAGAAGCTTACTTGAAATTTCTCTTACAAGTTGCATTACCTTTATGTTAACGTTAGTCCTTTTGAAAAAGAACAATACATGTCATAGATTTCACGTGGTTATAATTTTGGTGGAGCTGTTGAAAATATCTTATGCCTTTTCATACAGATTTAGCTGTTGCAATTAGTGCACCGCGACACAGACACAACACGTTAACAAATGGCCATGCGTTGCTTTACTCTTTTCATCAAACAGTTGTGGGAAAACCTTGATCAACCATTTGTTTAAACCTGGTCAACGATTAAATTGATTTTCGTAGTGTTGCATGATAAAAAGTTCCTCTACTTTGCACTATTTGCTTGTTGAAAAAGTATTGAGTTAAAAATGGGAATACAGAAACTTGTATTTGTAAAAAGAATTATCCATTCATTTTCAAAGTTACACATTTTTTTACAATCTTCTAAAAGATCTAACAGTTAAAAAAATCATTAAATGTTATTATTTTTCATTTTATTGTCTAATTAATACTAGCATTTTTTTTTCTCCTTATTTAATTGGTTTCTACTTGCCTAAAGCTCACACCTCCATTTTCAATAACCACCATTTCGGCAAAGTACACCAAAATTTTTTATTGAGTTTTTATTTTAATTTATGCAAATTGAGACCTACACCTTTTAAAAATCCCAACTGGAACTAAGCACTAAACAATAGGTTCCATATCGTCATTTAGTTTTATTACCTATCTTGGTACTACTATTGTAAAAGTAAGAAGAAGTAATATATAGGTTTAACATAAAAAAACAAATAATATTGGTTTTGGTATTGTGGGGCCTTTCATAGGTTCATAGGCCCGGCCCGATCGCTTATGAGGAGTCCACCAGCCCAAACCGAAGGAGATCGGGGCCCAAGCTCGGAACTAGGAAACAAGAAATGGCCCAAAAAGACACAAAGGAGGACGGTTTTGTCCTCGGCGAGGCCACCTTTATTTTGAAGCATGAGTGATTTTATCTAGGGAGTTTGTCTCTAATACCCTTCCCCGACATGACATTACCCCTAATCTTAGGCTTTATGGATCACCTCCATCATTTGGGATGAGACTGATGGGACAGATATTAGGAAGATCGACCCTTGATAGTATAAATGAGAATGTTATGCGAACACGGAGGAGGATCCACATCGCTCCCGAAGAAAGAATTGAGGAGAGAGAATTCCCGGACGATACACGCCGTCCACCACAAAAACCCCTCTTGCGGGTAACCTGGGAAACACCATTGCTCCTCGGACACAATCCGAGGAGCCAAATCCGTCGAGCTACATGGTTAAAGGGCCTTCCTCCTGTGTCTTTGGCTCCCAGCAGTTTATTAATAATTCCTTCAATGACCCAACGCTAGCATTTCAAGCCCACTTTCTACAAATTTTATTGTGAGGGATCTTTCGCGCGGGCCCAACTTTGGACCCTCAAAGATTTTGTGTCCTTACAATTGGCGTCGTAGGCTTCCGAGGTGCGGAGGTATTTGAGTCAACTCTCTAGCCCCTCCATCTCCGGCGACATTGTTGCTCCAACCCAAACTTTTGCTAGGGGCTATTGTACAATATTAGGGGCTTCTTAAATCCCCTTCCGCCATGGTCTAGGGGCTAATTCTTAAAAGTTTTGGATTGCATGGTCTTCTTTTAAGTACAAAAAAGAATTCTTAAAAGTTTTGGATTGCATGGTCTTCGGACTCAAGCCTGTTACAAAAAGAATTCTTAAAAGTTTTGGACAAACCAAGGCATTGCATGGTCTTCGAACTCAAGCAATGTCATTTACATGGGGAAACCAAGTACAAAAATGAATTCTCAAAAGTTTTGGAAAACCAAGGCATTGCATGGTCTTCGGACTCAAGCCTAAACCAAGTACAAAAAAGAATTCTCAAAAGTTTTGGATGGCATTGCATGGTCTTACTCAAGCCTCATGGGGAAACCAAGTACAAAAAAGAATTCTTAAAAGTTTTGCTCAAGGCATTGCATGGTCTTCGGACTCAAGCCTAAACCAAGTACAAAAAAGAATTCTTAAAAGTTTTGTTGCATGGTCTTCGGACTCAAGCCTTAAACCAAGTACAAAAAAGAATTCTTAAAAGTTTTGGATTGCATGGTCCTGGACCCAATCCTCCTGGGAAACCAACTGCTTAAATGGAAAAAGCTGGGTTACGTGGATTCTCTAGTTTGCCCTCGGATCCTCAACACTAAAGGGACCAGTATGGAAGGAAGTAATGCATTTCCAAAGGCTCAACCGAAGTCATGCGGCGCTCGGTCACTCCTTGGATGAATTATTTAAAATTTGTCGATGCAATATTCTCGTGTTTACTACGAAACGTTCAACCGTTATCTTAGTTTCCTAAATTTAACTTACTATCAATTATTATGATGTCAATAAGTTAGAAGGCGTTAGAACAAATTGAATCAATTCCGCCCTAAGTAATTGAACACTCATTCGCGAGGTGGCATGCTAAAAGAAACATACCCAAGACAAGCATATGAACTTCTATTTTTATTACAACGATGAGACAAAGCAGCACAATCTTACTACATGAGTACTACATAAGCAAGAAAAAGAAAAATACAAGAAAGTCTGGAGAAAGCCAAGGAAGTATGTCGTGGCTAATTGTTATTCTTCCCCGCACTCTTACATGCCCATAACTATAGAAACTCAACTCTAACCTGACACCGTGAAGGAAAGGTGCGGGAGCGGGAAGCGGAGGGGCTTTCTCTAAATACTACTTTGCTGCTAAGGGGCGCGATTTCCTTCGACACACCAAAATTACATGAGCGAGAACCCGAGACTAAAAGAGGGATAGATGCCATTCCCCCACGGTCGAGATGGAGTACTCTCCTAAACTTGTACTTCCTGTGCCCAACCCTCTTATAAGCCACATGAGGAGAGGGTGGAGGCAGTTCTTCCTTCCCAACCCTCGCTTTCAACATTTCACACCAAGAAAGGAGAGCTCCGGATGTGATATGATGTGGGAAAAACTAAAAAGATGTGTATATATAAAACCCTTTCCCTCCTTAAAAAGACAAGATGATGGCGAAACTCACGCTTGGAGCACTAATTGGTCTTGGCTCAACTTCCAACGTCAATCGCAGTCTCAAGGAGCCTGCGTATTATCCTTTATAAATTAACGTTAATATCTCCTTATCCGCGGATTAATTGAAAAAGAACCCTGTTTAATTGGGAAAGGCATGGTCCTCGGACTCAAGCTAAAGGGGAAACCAAGCACTCTTGGACAACCTAAGTTGCATGGTCCTACTAAGCTTTGCACTCTTGGACGAACCTAAGGCTTGCATGGTCCTCGGACTCAAGCTAAAGGGGAAACCAAGTACCCTTGGACGAGAACCTAAGGCTTGCATGGTCCTCGGACTCAAGCTAAGGGGGAAACCAAGCACTCTTGATTTTGCATGGTCCTGTTGAAACCATGCACCCTTGTGCCTAAGGCTTGCATGGTCCTCGGACTCAAGCTAAAAAGGAAAACACAAACAACACAAATCTCGTTAAAATCAAGTAATAAGATAAAATGGTCAACAAAACCCGTGGTTTTGCAAAGTCCTCGGACTTTTCTCGGAAATCAACTACTTGAACTCTTCATTTAAATACTAGAAAGGGTCAAAGTTGTATCGGAAAACCTTAGCAACCAACCTAAGGAGGCCGTTTGTTTAAATGTCCTGGTCATCTTATCAAGCATTTAGCACCCATCGAATTTTAAGATAAGTCTTATTCTTTACTGGTCGGATTGTTATGTTAAATAATAATTCTGTTAACGTTATCGTGGCATCTTTTTATCAACAATTATTTTGGCCTTAGTTATTATTGATTTAAATGTGTACTATTGTGCTTGTTGAAAAAGTATTTTCACATTTATCGTATAAACGAGACATACAAAATAGAGTAACAATAACTTTTATTAATATGAAAAATCGTTACAACGAAAGAAGGGCTTAAACAAGCCTACACAAAAAAATGAACTGTAAAAAGCAAGAACAATATCCAATACAAATAAGTAAATCATCGGTGTCTTGAACTCGTCTCTTTGAAATCTCTGCTTGATCTGCTCATATCACGAGAAGATCCTTATACAAAAATAATGAAGGAGAAGGAAGAAGAATTGGAACACATGGAAGCACCGCAACAAACTCTTGTCTGCAAGGGAGAAAGAAGATGGAGGATATGAGCGGGAAGGAGGAGAAGAAGAGGGAAGCAATGAAAAGAAAATAAAAGGAGCAAAAGAGAGAAAAGGGGAGCCATATTAGGTATGCTCATGAGAGAGCGGATGGAGATGACAAGGGAGGTTTTCGACTCGGTCACACCAGGGAGCGGGGTGTGACGAGCTCCTGCTCGGATTTTGGCTAAAAGAATGGGGAGACAAACCTTGAGTTCCGCCACCCTTGCCCCGATTTTTTAGTCTTGTTAGGGCATGGTGTTTTTCATTTTCATGGTTGGTCACTATGGGGAACGTGTTATCAAATGAGGAACAACTAGACTAAGAAGTGAATTTATTTCATGTATGAGAGAATCACCTTCTTGCCTTCTCTCTTTATATAGGAGAGAAAGACGAAAAAGTACGTGACACGCTCCGATCCTCTAAGGAAACTAATTGAATCCGCTTCATTTCTCCAAGCTATCCGTGCTCGCTGAATTTATGAGGCCTCGTAAAGGAAGGAATTAAAAGCGCACACGGATTTAAACGCATCACGTGTAAGTCGAGGGAAACCTCTCGTACCACGCATTTCTTGGGGAAGTGAAAAGTCGCCAACGTAGATCAAGGGCCAAATTAAATGAGCCGCCATAGAGGCTCGGTATCATCAAAACCCATCTTTCCAACCGAGGAGTTGGACAAAGGTTTTGAGGGGCTTTGGGCCCCCAATTTCATAGGCCCGGCCCGATTTATGAGGAGTCCACCAAAACCGAAGGAGATCGGGGCCCAAGCTCGGAACTAGGAAACAAGAAATGGCCCAAAGACACAGCACGGTTTTGTCCTCGTTTTTAAAATTTAAATATCGAAAAATATCTAGGGAGTTTGTCTCTAATACCCTTCCCCGACATGACATTACCCCTAGCGAAAAATCTTAGGCTTTATGGATCACCTCCAAACATTTTTGGGATGAGACAATGGGATTCCATCCCGGGAAGATCGACCCTACACGTGGATTAGTATAAATGAGAATGTTATTTATCCACATATCTTGGTACCACAAAAACCCCTCTTGCGGGTAACCTGGGACAACACCATTGCTCCTCGGACACGATCCGAGGAGCCAAATCCGTCGAGCTACATGGTTAAAGGGCCTCGAATGTCCAGCCCAAAGCTCCTCCCCTGGTTTAACAGACTAAAAATAATGTCTTGTGACCCAACGCTAGCCTTTCAAGCCCACTTTCTACAAATATTATTGTGAGGGATCTTTCGCGCGCGGGCCCAACTCCGTTGTTGGACCCTCAAAGATTTTGTGTCCTTACAGGTACTATGGTAAGAATTATTAAATTAAAATTTAATATTTAATTGCTATATGGTTATGTGGATTAAAATTCTGGTGTACAGTGTACAATTCAGTTGCTTCTTTGTCAAAATGGAGGCACGTTATTTATCTTTGATAGAAAAAATGGCAGTGGGCTGTTTAATCTATTAGAAACCATTAAATGGGCGAGAGAGACATAAAAATGCTTGTATTAATTACGTAATGAAATTGGAAAGTAATACTAGCATATAATGATATTTTTTTCAACCATTAGATCTTTTATAAATTTATGATATAAAAAAATGTGTAACTTGAACCATTAGGTCTTTAAGCAATGTTACACCACTCATTATTTTTTAATTGGATGTGAATTTTGACAAATCCACCGTTAGATTACGTTATCTTCTTATATTCTCCATGCTTGTAAAATTTAAAGATAAACAAAGATCAATAGTCATGCCATCAATCAATTATTTAAATTTAAGTTTTTATAGTTTAAAATAATACATAAAATATGAGTTTATAGAACATATAATTCAACAATTAGATTTTCAAAATATAAATTCAATAACAAGTTATTAGGTGGTGTAACATTGTTTAGAGCTACACCAGGTATAACTTGAACTCAATCCATATATATATGATACATAATTAAAAGACAATAATATATGGTTTTGACAAATTTGTAAAAAGCATGATTGTTTGAGTTGAATTTTTACAATTAATCATTCTAGCATGCTTGTCATCTGAGTACATGGATGTATTTGTTAGGGCACGTTTGGTAAACTATAATAGTAATTGCATAGGAATAGGAATAGGTATTACAAGGAGTACAAGACATTGTAATGTAATACTTATTACTATTCATTTGTTTGGTAACAACACAATAATAAAACCCTGAAAACAATGGAATGAAAGTATTTTAAATCAAACTTAAGATATATTTTAGGAAATATTTTACTTATAGAATTATATTTCCTAAAAAATAAAATTTTTTTTTTTAATTTGAAAGAGAGATTAATTATTTTTTATGATTTTTTATTTTCATAATTGTTATGTGCATATGAAAAGTTTGTTTATTTGGAAATAAATTAATTTTAAAAATCAATACACCTACTAAGGAATAGCTATTACAACCCTTTTAGAGATAAATAATTATTTCTCATTTTAAAGAATAGCTATTCATAAGTAATGACTATTCCTTGTAATAAATACATAACCAAACTACTGAATAGCTAAATCATAATAATAGCTATTGTAAGGGCGGGCTTTATCTCTTAAGTCCAAAAGATGAATGAATTAAGGCCCAAAGAGCTCAATACAATAAATATGTAGAGAGTGGGCTAAAAAACTAGGCTTCAAGGAAGTGGACGACGCCCCTAATGGACTATGGATGGTGAGAGAGTAAGGAAAAGCAATAAATAGACAAATGTGATGCACATATATTCTTCCTCCGCAATGTCCGAGGAGAGTAGTTCTTAAATATATTTCTCTTAACTTTGATTACAATTACTTTTCTTAATACTACAGTATTTTCTCTATAGATTTTGTGTCCTCTTGCCCTTTGGAGGGTCTCTCACATTATATAGCTCCCTTCAGGCGATCTTAACCCTCCATTTGTTGATTGTGCAATCCACCACTCGAGTGTTTGTCCCATTAGACACCTTTCCAAACCCCTTATGAGTTAGGGCAGCCAAGGTAGCTCTGTTCAGGGATCTTCTCCACATAAATGCAACCAGGAGGTTTGGTGGGATGCATTGAATGTGGAGGCAGCCATCATCCCTCCAAATCATGTCGAGCTAACCCCTTCTTCGAAACTTTTTCTCAACAAATAGGACCTCCTCTGGCAACGTGCCACTAACGCGGCTTTACTGTCTCGGCGTGTGGCCTCCTCAACACAATAATGGGTTTCTCAGCCATGGATACGACATGTGGCACAAGTACTTTATCTAAATTCTTGCGCCCCACAGCTATTATATTACAATATTTATTGCAATCTATCAAACATATCCTTAATATATTTCACTAGAAAACTAGGGGAGCTATGAGGTGGGTTGTTATTGAAATTTTTTTAAAGCTTTTTAGTAACTAAATTATGTTTTGAAGTTGTTATACATGTTTGGTAACAAATCTAAATAGCTAAACCATAAGAATAGTTATTATATTACAATGTCTATTACAATCTACCAAACATACCCTTAATATATTTCACTAGAAAACTAGGGGATCTATGAGGTGGGTTGTTGTTGAAATTTTTTTAAAGCTTTTTAGTAACTAAATTATGTTTTGAAGTTTTTATACATGTTTGGTAACTAATCTGAGAAAGTGTTTTTACTTTATAGAAGTGAGAAAAATGACAAAATAATATTGTAGAAGTGCTTACAGTTTAGAATTATTTGGCATCAGAAATGATAATAATGGCTTATTTTTATTTTATAAATGTATAATCTTCATACTTGAATCCAAAAATAATTCAATCAATGATGAATATTTATTTATTTATTTATTAATAATATTTTTTTGCTTCTAACATGTATCGGTGTCCTAAAATATTCTTCATGATAATTGATGTCTTCTAATATATTTTCAAGATTTTTGATGGATTATAATATTTTTCATAATAATTAGTGCCTTCAAATCAATATTGATCTTAATAATTGATTGCTTTAAATACTGTTCATACGTAACATTCAAAATGTAGCAATAAAACATGTGTAAATACTAAATAGACCCCAACCTCTTTACGTATAAAAAGGTTGAAAATAGTGGCATCATATAACGTACGAGTCATAAGAAGGGTAGCAAATTAGCAATATGATCACATTTGACATTCATCAAATTTTCAATGGATATCTTATTTAACTGTTAGGTGTTTGCCACTTCTTCTACTTCCTCAAATTCTAATTAGATCCCCACAATCTAAACAGTTTCAATACAAAAGTCAAAAAAGAATAGGGGGAAAATTATTTTCTGATTATGACTACTATCTCATACATAGGTTTATCTGATTGGATTATTGGAGTCCTGCCTTATCTAGAGTTCTTGGCGTATTGCAAAGAGATTTGACTTACCTTCAGTGCTCTTATTCATTAGATAGGATATGAAAATATTATGTATTAAAATGAACACATGTCGGTCTTGTATATCACCAAGTACAGAAGAGCACTGAATGAAAGCATTGCCCTTACTAAGAGACGTTTCCTTGTTTAAATGACTTTCTTGAATTTTATTAATTAACAAAGTTTGATGGGGACAACCTGCGCATTCTCTATTCAAGCTATGACATAATATATATCAATGGTGCTCGATCTTTCTAGATATTGTTGTAACATATTCACTTCTTCCATGTCACATACCATGACAAATATCATGATAAGTGAGTATGACCTAACTAATAATAGTCTTTGGATGTAATGGTACCTTAACCCCAAAATACTTGGTGGTGGCTGAAATGACAAGTTCAACTCTGGTTGAATACGTTTCAAAAATAAAATTTAAACCAAATACAATTGAATATGGAAATAAATTTGCCCAGAAAAAAAAAGGGGAAAAAAAAATCCAAAAACAATTAACACATTCAATAATTTTTGGTAGGTAGTAGTAGTAATAGTATACATATGCACCTCATTCAATTTTCGAGCACACAATTTTGGAAATCACCCAAGTTTTGGTTGTACAAATAAACGTGTACGTCTTAATTTTAGTCGGAGCATATATTATCTTGCACACAGCACATGCAGATTGCAATGGATAAAGACTATTCTTTGGGTTTTGGGGTATATACGAAGGATTTGCTATCTACCTCCTTCAGAAAGCTACGTATAATTATATGCGGTGACAATAGTCATTAAAAAAAATGAATGGTTTACAGTTTCCTCTCCATGAGATCAGCCAAAATAAAGGTGTGCTAACGGTACCACCGCGTGGATTTCTTGAGATAATGAAATTTTTAACCCATTCTGACCTTTTTATTACATAAACGATACAATTTATGTATCAAATTTTAAATAAAGAACAAAACAAATGATGTTATAACTATTATAAATTTTACTGTAGATATGTTAGGGTTATATTCTTAACTTGACAATAGAGGTTTTACAAATTGATGTGTCAACTTTTAAAACACACAATAAAGGTAAATGCTAAAAGTTCTATCGATGTTATTACTACGAAAATCTTACAAACTAAATTGACAATGATTTTTTTTTTAAATTCGATAGTTACAATAGGAGAAACATGATTTGAATCCCGGGTTCTTCTAATAAAGGAGAGCTAGCAATGTCATTGAATTACATGGCTTTATTGTATGTGACAATAAAAATGATTAGTGTTACATCAACAAAATAATAATTAATTTTTTGTGTTGTGTTTAAAAGTTGACATAGTTTGTAAAATTTATATAGTAAAATTTGTACCATTCCTACCATTTCTCCACAAAAAATAAATATTTAAGGTTTTTTTAATTTATTTATTATGTTGTTGATAATGTACTAATTATGTTTATTCATTGACATGAAAGTTTGTAAACTTTGTGTTTATCTATTGTAAGTTTGTAAACTTTTATAGTAGAATATATGATGGTTTTAGCATTTATCTTTTTATAATATTATGATGTGATACCAGATATATTTATTGCTACGTTGGTTTTTAAGTTTTTTACAACAAAGTTTATATAATTTTAGCATTACCCTTATTTTATTATCTTCTTTCCAATTTACCTTCCATATCAATCAAGCATTTTTTGAAGAAGTTCTTGTTTAATCTAGAGAGATTGATCTCCTCATTGTTTAAAATTATTTAAAATTTATTCTTACTAGTTATTACCAGTGGGCCATTTGTGTTCATGAATAGATAGTACCGCACAGTAAATTTGAAGAAATTATTTAAAATATTGAAATTCTAACCTCCCAAAAAAAATAAATAAATAAAAAAATCTGGATCGACTAAGGAGAATGTGTACTATTATTATACTTGGCATATATTTGTGTAAAATTATTACATTCTAGTGAAAACATTGAGAAACTTTCATGTATAACAAAAAGGAACGGTGCAACTGTGCAAGAAGCCAAGAATCAATCCGTACATTCACATGTCACATTGTTTTTGGTAAGCTACATGCTAGCCACAATGTTCAAACATGTCCAAAATGGTTTGTGTTTTGTACAGACACAAATAATAATTCCAGCCAACTTATGAATATATGTTCCTGCATCGTTTCCAAAAGTTTGATAAGGAGGAAGTTCTGGACCGTGTCTTTACCTTAGACATTTACACAAGTTGTGAATATACAAATAGAATTAGGTGAACATAATAATAATGGGTTTTTAAAAGAGCTAAAACCAGCATTATATGGTGGACCTTTCTCTTCCAAATTGCTTAAACATTTTCTGGGAAAGAGGACTAAGTTCAGTTTATTTTTTAATCAAAGTGGGGTTTTGCTTACTTGGGCAAATGGTGGCCCCTTCTGAAGGACAAAATGGGCTTCTGCCCTTTTCTACAAAACTAATTAGCCTTTTGCCCTTCTTCCCAAACTAAATAGGGAAATGCCCCTCTTTTGAAACTCGACTTTTTCAAAATCAAGTTAAACCCTATAGTGATGTTTTTAAGGACCTATAGTGACGTTTTTAAGGACCTATAGTGATGTTTCGTAACTTGATATCCATAAAATCGAGTTATAAGCAATTTTATTGCCTACAACTCGATTATGTGAATATCAAGTTATAAAACGTCACTATAGGTTCTTCAAACGTCACTATAGGTCCTTAAAAACGTCACTATAGGGCTTTAGAATTTTTTTTTTTTTAACTCGATTTTGAGAAAGTCGAGTTTCAAAAGAGGGGCATTTCCCTATTTAGTTTGGGAAGAAGGGTAAAAGGCTAATTAGTTTTGTGGAAAAGGACAAAAGCCCATTTTGTCCCCCTTCTGAACCTTCTATTATTATTTTAATGGAGATATGATTCAATGTATTACTAATTATAAAATTCAAAGTCTCAAACGGAATGAAAGCCAAAAAGGATAAAAGAATATAACAGAAAGATTCTTGTAATTTGAAGATTGAAAACCGAAATCGTGTTTTTTTTTTCTTGAAAAAAAAGTTTAATTATTGATGTCTTAACTCTTAACCCTGGAAGAAATTGTTATTTAGCGAACTAGCAAGGTTAAGTCTAAGTTTTGAGTCAACTATTAAACGAACTAAGATAAAAATAAATAAGTAAAAATAATGTGATCATAATTAATAAACTTGAAAATATGAGACTCGATTGGTTCAAGTTAATATCCGGTGTGGCTCTACAAGAATTATACTTTTTTTAAGCTATAGATTTCCAAAAGATCTAATGGTTAAAAAGAAAACACAATTTTTTCATATCATCATTAAATACTTACCTAATTAATAACATCCTTATTAACTCTCTCCTTATT
The DNA here is from genome assembly GCA_028216015.1 of Quercus dentata. NCBI lineage: Eukaryota > Viridiplantae > Streptophyta > Magnoliopsida > Fagales > Fagaceae > Quercus > Quercus dentata. Next base: position 34,754,807 of record CP116450.1, on the reverse strand, counting down.
AATTACTTCTTGTCTCTCTTTTTCTTTCTCTTTATTTCGCTGTAATTCATTTTTCCTTTATCACTTTTCTGATTCAAAGGTTGTTTTCAAATTTTCTCTTCCATTTTTTTCTTCTTTGAGTTTCAAGATTTATGGGCGTCAAATATTACCTAGCGGAAAAAAAAAAAAAGAAGCTCCAAGATGAAACTACATAGAGATAAATATATATATATATATATATATAAAAAAAAAAAAGTAGGGTGGGGGAGATAATAGTTCCAATCTAAAAAGTGGCGCAAGAGAATAGAGAGGAGGAACAAAGACTTAGAAAGAAAAATGAAAACTAAGAAGGTATGGTTGACATATACAAGAAAAGAGAGAGTAGTAGTGGTAGTCTGATAGAAGAAGATGTAGGGTAAAAGAGTACTGTAAATACATTTGAAAAGTCATTCGACCCAAAAAAGAATATATATGTAAAAGGTTTTAAACAATGAGTAAGGAGAGAAAAACAAAACTACTATTAATTAAGTGAATAATGTGTAAATCAATTAGCATTTAATGTCATTTTTTAACCATTAGTTCAATTAGAAATCTATGACTTAATATTAGATTTTATAAGTTTGTAAATAAGTTTATAAGTTTTTTTTTTTTTTTTGATGTGAAGATATTAAGTTATTATTTGTATTTATTGATAGTATAAGTAGCTCACTTTAGAATAAAAATAATATATAATTTTTTATATTAATTTACATAAATTTGTGAAGGGTTGAGAAATTTTAGTCATGATGTTTACTTTATATTGGGAAATTATGAGTTAATCAAGTAGCTTGTGTATAAATCTTATAACTCAACCGGTTGGCATCTCATAATATTTCGAACAAAGACATTTAAAGTTCAAATTTTTCTACTCTTGAAAAAAAGTAGCTAGTGTAGAAAATCGAGTTTGTTCGATAAGAAAATAGATGAAACTTGAAAATATAATTTAATTTGGTGATGACCTCAATATTCTGAATAAAACTAAATGAATAAATATTAAGTTTTTAATACTCGACTCTGTTATAGTCTAAATTTTTTATTATAATTATTTCATTTTCTCATAAAATATTTTCAAAAATAAATGATTAATGTGTGTTTTAATTACGGTCCACTATTTTTAATGGTTTCCTTAATGGTATTACTAGTAGTCTGGTACTGTTTATACTAAAATTGGTAGTATTTTGAATGTGAAAGATATCATTAGAATCTATGATAATAAAGAGTAATTTCGATGCCACAACTTATGACATAATTTGTGGTACAACTCACCCACTAAAATTGGTAGTATTTTGAATGTGAAAGATATCATTAGAATCTATGATGATAAAGAATAGTTACGATGTCACAATTTGTGTTACAACTCGTTATATGGACGAATTGTAGTACGTGGAAGAGTGCCTCTGAACTCACTATCACCCTTCTATGAACCTCAATTCACCACATGTACAAATCGTGGCGCAAGTCGGCACCAAACTCTTCCAATGGTAAAAGGACATCCTGATAATCTGTGGTTCCCACTGAATTTATGGAATAGCCACCACCGTAGAAGAAAAAGAAGGAAATGTCAGCTTGCGTGGCGTCATCAGAAATCATTGGACACACGTGTATGGTTTCCAAAATGCAGTTGAAGCTTGTCAGTCACAAACTTCAGCAACAGTCACCGAGGAAGGTTGAACCAGCCGTACTTATATATAATAATCCTCTCTTTTCTTTGTGTCTTTTCCTTATTTGTTTGTCCCTTGAAGAATGTTTGTTATGAGTGGCTGTTGAAGAACGAAACTTCATAGGGCCCTCCAATATCAATCAAATTAAATATAGACAAAAATTGGAAGTTAGAGGTATATGTTTCACTTACCAAAAAAAAAGAAGAAAAAGAAGATTTTATTGATAAAAAAGAAAATAGAAGAGAGTTTTATGCCCAAAAAAAAAAATAGAAGAGAGAGAAAGAGAGAGAGGGGAAAAGAGAAATACAATTTGCTAATTTCATAATGGGTTGTAGTTTAGGTAGGCAAATTATGTGATTGTTAGGTGAGCAACCTTGCCATCTAATACAAATTGGAAGTATTTGGAAATATTTATTATAAAATGTACTGATTAGTTGATTACTAGTGAAGGCTAATTTGCCTCTTCTTACAAATGAAATGACACCTCAATGACCTAATTAGGGGGTTGAGTCTCCTAAAATTTTATGATTTTTAGCACTAAATTATTGTTGGCAATTTGGCATATATGTATTAGTTTAGACATTAAACTAATTATTATATTAGTCTACACTAATTATTATATTAGAATTTCAAAAAGAAATCATTTGATTGCCTTAAAAGTAATCTTTTTTTCCCCTTTCTAATTATTTCCAAACTAAATGATTCGAATCTAGAATATTCCTTTCATGTCTTCTACAATTACATATTTTTGCTATATAATGTCAACCCATTAAATGAAACAAAAAAATAATTGAAGTGCTTAAACAAAATGACATTTTCTTCTAATTATATGGTCTAAAGTATTAGGAATTTTTAAGGTAAAATAGCAAAGATTTTATTCAAGTAAAGCATTGATACATTATGAGTCAAAATATGTTCAAAGTTAAAAGAACTAGAGAGAGAGAGGATTTAACCCAAAAGATCATGTCTTAAAATTAAGATCTTCTCGTCTATGATTAAGGTAACTTCGCTATGGAGTTTATATAATCTTATCTACCCATTTGAAAAAAGTGAATTTTATTTTGTTACACATTATTAAAATTTTAAATATATATCATAACAAAGTAAAAACGATAACTTTTACTCAAATTATAGTGACTTAATAAAATCTAATATATATACCTTTCTTTTACATGAAAATTGCAATGTTATAACTTATAAACAACAACAATTCTATTTTTTTTTTCAAAAGTTTTTATAATCAACTGAACTATATTTTTTTAAAATAAGGGGGGAAAATCAAATATATGTGCCAAAAAAAAAAAAACCAAATATAGGGTATACAAAACCAAACTATGAAACAACGTAGCGTAAATACTAAATAGGCAGAGGTGATATATTTGCACACATAAACTTAGGAATAACGTAAACAAATCAAATATGTATTATATTATCGCGAGACTTCTGTCAGACTATAAAATGAAGCGCCTCAATTACTCTTTCTACAATTCCAACAATACTGTCTGTGTCTCTCTACAAAGACTTCAAACTCCAAAACTCTCTCTCTCTCTCTCTCTCTCGAGTCTCTCTCGCTCACACAAACAAGCAAAGCGCATTTTCATTCTGTAGTCTGTACAAAGCCTCTCGATATCTTTTCATTGTGGCTCACTCATTTCTGCAGGTAATGAGATCTGAAAGTTTTGTTTTTTTTTTTTTTTTTTTTTTTTTTTGTTGGGTTCACTTCGTTTTGTTTTTGTTTACTGGTTACAATGGCGAAGTGGGTTTTGTTTGGTTTGGTTTTGTGGGTTTGATTAGATTGAGTTTTGGCTGTGGTTTTCGTTTTCGTTTTTTTTTTTTTTAATGCTAAAATTTTCGCTGAAGATTGAACCAAGTAGAAAGTAAATTTTAGAGATTTGGATTTAAGTTCTTGGATTTGATGGTAGTGAAGTCTGATTTGCAAAGCTGAATGACATAATATTGTGTTTTGGAGCTGAAGAACGATAAAAAAAAATTAAAAAAATAAAAATTTATTGACTCTGTATGTTTCATGAAGTTCCCCCCCCCCCCCCGCCCTTTAGTATAGTTTGGTTGCTGTTAGAACTGTGGAGCCAATTGTGTTTTTTGTTTTTTAACATAAACCACAGAACATGATTTTGATTCAGTATTTCTCTGTTTATGGAGTATGAGGCTATCTATCTTATTGATTAGATCTTCAACTTTCTCAATTTTTGTTTTTCTTGTCATAAAACTGATTGACTAGTTGCGTGTGTTACATGTTTGGTTCTTTATGACCTCTGGTTTCCCTTTTAATAAATTATCGTCCAACTTTAATCTATTGGTTATAAGATTTCTCTGGTAATGAGGCGTTTTATCATCCATTTATTCATTCATTGTGTTTGTTGGCTTGCTAGTAAATCTTTTTGCTACAATAGTGTCTCAATATCATTGTAGAGTGTGAAATGTAGGACTTCTTTAATCTTGAATGGCTTTGTGATTCTATAGAGGGTGTGTGCTGCACATCAAGAATTCCTGGTTTCTTGGAAAATATTACCCCCAAAAAAAAAAAAAAAAAAAAAAAAAGAGGAAAATATCTGGAGATTTATGGAAAATTTTTATGAGTACCATTCAATTTTGCATTTTCCCTTTTAAATTTATGGTCATTTGTGGATTCGTAGTCTATATGATTGATTCTTGTTGATTAAATAGTAACTTTTTTCTTCCTTTTTCAGGTGAAGATATCATACATTTGCTGTTGAACTGAATCTATTAATAATTGCTGTTCTACTTCTCCACTGTTCTACCAGAGGCTGGACACATAATCTTCTTCATTTCTTCAGGATTCTTAGGTTGTCACAAAAACTAGGGAATGCTGAAAGATGTGCTTGAAAGATGAGAATTCTCTCTCTGAGGATTATGAGATTGTCACTCCATTTGGGCTGCATTCATTTATCTTTGATGAGATTGGGTGTTTAACTTACTGCTCATTACAATTCTGTGCTCAAACTCCCTGTGCAGCTAGAAATTTAAGAGAGTATTTCATTTCAGAACATGATGTCTGTGAAGATGGTTGAGCTTTTATTTTGTTGAAATAAGTTATTATCTTATAAATACCTGTATCAAAGATATTGTGCCAGCGGGCGAAGTAAGTTTTATTGCACTCAATCGGTACTTGGCATGGAAGACAAAGTGACTGTATTGATGCAACGGTATGAATTAGGGAGACAATTGGGCCAAGGTACCTTTGCCAAGGTTTACCATGCAAGGAACCTTAAAACTGGCATGAGTGCGGCCATTAAGGTAATCGATAAAGAGAAAATCTTGAAGGTTGGGATGGTTGAACAGATTAAGCGGGAAATTTCTAGCATGAGTATGATCAAACATCCAAACGTGGTGGAGCTTTATGAGGTTATGGCCAGCAAAACTAAGATTTACTTTGTTATGGAGTATGCCAAGGGTGGTGAGCTTTTCAGCAAGGTAGCCAAAGGAAAGCTCAAGGAGGATGCTGCTAGAAGATATTTCCAACAACTGATCAGTGCTGTTGATTATTGCCACAGTCGAGGTGTGTGTCATCGAGATTTGAAGCCAGAAAACCTACTGTTGGATGAGAATGGAAATCTAAAAGTTTCAGATTTTGGATTGAGTGCCCTTGCGGAATCTAAGCATCAAGATGGGTTGCTCCATACAACCTGTGGGACTCCTGCATATGTTGCTCCAGAAGTAATTAACAGAAAAGGCTATGATGGATCCAAAGCTGATATTTGGTCATGTGGGGTGATTTTATATGTTCTGTTGGCTGGTTATCTTCCATTCCATGATTCAAATCTGATGGAAATGTATAGGAAGATTGGTAAGGGTGACTTTAAATTCCCTAACTGGTTTGGCCCCGAGGTGAGAAGGTTGTTGTCGAAGATCTTGGATCCAAACCCAAATACAAGGATATCCATTGCCAAGATAATGGATAATTCTTGGTTTCGAAGGGGGTTACCGCCCAAACCCCGAATTATTCAATCAGAAGTGAAAGAACCTACCCCTATAGATGTTGATGCAGTTTTTGGACCAAATGAGAGTTGCAGTTCCAGCACCGAGTCAAAGCAAGAATTGGCAAAGCCTTCTAATTTGAATGCATTTGATATCATCTCTCTGTCGGCAGGCTTTGATTTGTCTGGTTTGTTTGAGGAGACTGAACAGAAGAAAGAAGTGCGATTCACATCCAACAAACCTTCCTCAATCATATTATCTAAGCTGGAAGAGATTGCCAAGCGATTGAGACTGAAAGTGAAAAAGAAAGATGTAGGATTGTTGAAAATGGAGGGGTCTAAGGCTGGAAGGAAAGGGCTCTTGGGAATTGATGCCGAGATCTTTGAGATCACCCCACATTTCCATATGGTGGAGATGAAAAAGTCGAGTGGAGATACACTGGAGTACAAAAAAATGTTGAAACAGGACATAAGACCAGCACTCAAGGACATTGTTTGGACCTGGCAAGGAGAGCAGCAGCAGCAGCAGACGCAGCCACAGCAGCAACAAGAAGAAGTAGACCAACAACCTGCCAATGTTCTTTTGCCGCTAGCTGTATCTCCTCTGGATTCATAGAAGTGGGTGTATATAATGGATTAATTTTAATTTGTGTCTTAAACTTGTTAGATTCTTAATCTTTTGTTGTTAGTCTGTCATTGTGACTAAAAACATTAATTACAGCAAAAGAAAAGAAGGTAATTCCAGAACAAGGCATCTAATTTGCTGTTTGTTTTATGGCTGCTTGCAATTTCACAAGCCCTTTGTTTTTGTATTTTGTGTAGCAACTTACTCCACATACTGCCATTGTAGCAGAAGCAGCATCAGCAGCACAAGTGGTATGTTGGAAGCAATTTGCAGGAAGTGTAATTATTTACCTTTTCCAATAATCTTTTGGTTTATCATGGAGCAAAATTTGCACTTACTATGTGTAATTGAAATGATGATTCTAAGTATTCTCAAGCATTGTGTCCCCATAAAGAAGCACAATTGTTTGGAGACCACATCTCATGATCCCAATGGGTAGCACAATCGATTAAAGATTGTGCCTCATGAAGCAGTGGCCATCTATCATAGTTTCAAGCATTGCAATTTACTTTTCAGCTTAAATTGGGAAACCCGGAAACCAACAATTCCAATGTTCAACAATAAGGTATATTTTACATCTGGTATATGCATCATTCTTCTCGTAGCATGTTTGAATATGAGAGGACCTATGAAATAATTATTCTCTTTCTAAGTAATTTTAAATTATCACAGAGACTTTGTTGAATATTACAAGCACTGAAGCCTAGAAATTTGCAATAAACCCCAAAAAAAAGGGGGTGGATAAGAAGAAGTCCTCAAAAGGTAGCAACCACTTGTCATATCCATACATCCAACATTCAAAGAAGTAAACAAAATAAATGTTTTTTTATTATAAAGAATAAAAGATAGTATCAGATTAACGATTGAAGTGATTAAATTTATGTTCTTCTAAAAAATCAAGCTTATGAAGTTAATGATCCAAATTTTCTAACAACTCAGAATTTTTAAGATAATAAAAAATTGATAAAGTTTAGTTATAAAATTGGTTGCAATTTAAGACTACAATATTACTCAATAAAATAAAAATTATTACATATTTTAAAAATTTAACCGTTGAATTGCATATTTTTTACGCTCTTACTACATATATTAAATTTTGTGTCAATTAGATATTATTTACTATATGATCTATAAGTTTATATTTTATGCATAATTTTAAATTACAAAAATTTGCAATTTAAACAATTTATTAATGACATAACTATTGATCTTCAATTTTCTAGAAATTTTGCAAGCATAGAGTGTATAAAAAAAAGATGTAATCCAATAATAGATTTACCAAAATTTACTTTTAATAAAAATATATTGAGTAAAAACAACCAACTTTGTAACTAAACTTGGCCCATAACAAATTTATTAAAAGAAACCAAACAAAAGTAAAAAAGATAAAAATACTAGAAGAAAACAAAAGACTTGGAATGTATTTTGTCTTTTTGTAACTTCTACCGTTCAACATGGGTTACATTGTCTTGGACCCTTTGGTGAAAGATAAAAAACGAAGGGACTGAGGTTTTGGCTGTGTTGTGTGGGACCCACGACAAGGCAAAGAAAAGGTGACATAACAATAAAATAGAAGGTAGAAGATGTCAAGAGTTGTTGGGTTTTATCGAAATCCGACCTTAGCTCAGTTGGTAGAGCGGAGGACTGTAGTTGGTCTATAACAGACATCCTTAGGTCGCTGGTTCGAATCCGGCAGGTCGGATATCTCCTTCTTTTGTTTTATTTTTAATCTTATGAAACAATTTCATTACTATGTGCTTTGTTTTGTTGGTAAAAAAGCTTAAAACAATTGTCAAAGTTGTCGATTTCATTTCAATGGCAGTTCGAATCTATTAAAATGAAATATTTTGGCACCAATTTTTTTAGGATTACTGCTTATTTATATATATACTCCGGATTCTGTGGAAGATTTTAATTCTCCTATTTGTCTAGCCTGCACAACGGCCAAAATTACTACAATATTCAAAATGCGTCTGAAAAGCCACAAGCCATGATGATATATGAAGAGATGAAATGTTATAAGAAGATGCGTCTGACAAAGGCTTCAATAAAGCCAACAAAAGATGTCATATTAATGTCTTTTAAAAAAGAAAAGAGAATCTACGTTTGTGTGTATATATATATATATATATATATATATATATATGTACCCAATAAAAAATAAATAAATTTTTTATCACATAATGTTCTACCATCTCATTTTTCAATTCAAAATCAAATAATTTATACATTTAATATCATCATTACATAGTATCTAACTTTTCCTTCTATTAAAAATTTTCTAGTTCCCTTCGATTTTTACACAGATGGAAGATGTGGCAAATAAAAAAATCTAAAGGTCAAATAAAGCCCACATCGCACACGTAACTTATTTTTATCACAAAAGACTTATCTTTCCTGACTATAAACCTTTCAGCAACCTCCGTGGAAAACCCACCATGAATAAGCCTTTTTCAAAATGTTGATCCCATGTTCTTAATACGGGAGATTTCAATTGAAGAGGTTTTTATTGGGGAGGTTATTGAGGGATGAACTCGCATTTGCCAAATCCAAAACATGAACCATGGGAATGGGATACACTCACTCATACACTGCAACATGCCCAAGCCACTCCGGACAACTATCACCCTCAACCTCGAGACCCAAGCCTCCCACAGTTCCACCACACTACCACATCAATACCCATCATTCATTTATTTTGTTGCGTTTGGCTTCCTCTTGTCTAGGTCATAGATTGGTTTTTTTTGTGTTTGAAATCAAATTTATCACCTTGATTGTGAGTTTCAAGGGCTGGTGGGTTTATGGTGTTAAAATCTTGAATTTTTTTTTTTTTTTTTTTTTTTTTGTTGCTAAATGAGAAAGATGAATTGGGTAATAAAATGCCAGGAACATGGGCCTTCTGAATTGGATATTATTAAGTGTGATTCAAATGTGAAAGTGAAGGAATAGAGTAAGCTTCCATGGCTGCTTTATTGACAACTTAAACCAAAAAAGGTAAGAAACATATAGATTTGCGTTTTATTGTCATCCCCAAACCAACAATCCAACGAAGTTTACATCACCAGAAAGATCAGAGATGATCTTTTACGCTGACTTCAGATCGCTGGGTTTTAAAACCTATAGAAAACAATGCGGTGTTTATGGTAGACATCGCTGATGGTGTCTAGGATCCTGGGCAGTGGATTTTCAATGAGATTTTTATTTAACCTTGAGATTTTTTATTTGCCACGGCTTCCATCCACGCAAAAAAATGGGAGAAAATTAGAGTATTCTAAATGGGAGGAAAACTATTAGTTTTAATTCAATCTAATAGTTTGCTAGACTTATATTGAACCATCATGGACCTTAGTTTTAATTCAATCTAATAGTTTGCTAGACTTATATTGAACCATCATGGACCTGAATCTAGCGAACTATTAGTTTTAATTTCTATTCCTCACTTTTCCACCCCCAACCAAACGGAGCCTAATGGTTGAGCTGCCCCTGCATTTTATACATGCGATTCAAATGGCATTTTATATAACTTGGAAACTAAAAGGTTCCAGCGTACGTCGATTTGGATTACGCTTGAATATTACTATGTACATCAACTGCTAGAACTGATACTAATATTCCTTGCCTGCGAATTGTTTAGTCCCACAAATATCTAATACCTTTTAACAGCAAGACAAAAACCCAGAATGGTAAGTTTCACATACAAGGTTTTCTCTGTCATCAACTTTGAGCTAAAAGCATCAGCCCTTGGGGCTCAAATTAACCACCAGTATGTTCGAGAATTGGTGAGTAAAACCAAGAGTCGCTCACTACATGTCATTTTGCTCAGCCAGCCAACTAGACTGCTAAAGGAAGAGAAGAGGCACCAAAATGAGGAGTTGAACCACACGGCGGATCAAGCACAAAAACATTATCTCACAAGGCATCTCAATAATTGGGAGTCGGGATAATCAGCAAAAATATCACAACCCTCCAAAATTCTAGTGGTGACTAAAATTGCTGCTCAATTCTTTAGAATAGTCCAATTTTTTTTTTTTTTTTTTTGGGGGGGGGGGGGTGTGGGTCTCCAGGGACTGATGGCTACCTAACTCAAAAAATAGGTTGCAGATAAACTACATAATGAACAGAAGTGTGCCTTATACTATTATATTATGGTTAGACATCCACCAGGAGACCCCCTCCCCCAGCATATTAAAAAAGAAAAAAAGAACCTAGTAGATCAGAAACGTATAAAACCTGTTACCTTTCGCACAAATGCATGCATGCCACGTGTATTCCTATCGATGCTAATGTAAGTAAACATCAATCTCCCTTATAAAGAAGATGAGGAAGATACAATGCGTCCAGTATTCTAATCTCTCCTCCAAAAGAGGCTATATGCCTCTAGAGAACAGGTGTATTTAAGTCCCTCATTACTCTGTCACTGTTTTCAATTGAATCACCAAAGTGACTGTACATCTTTGTTAGGAAATAGACCCCCAATATGGGGCCTTGTAACAGTGGCCGTTCCAACACCTTCCCCTGAACCCTGCACAGCCCATTCCTTTCTGCCAATAAGAACAGAACCAAAACAAGAATTAGATTACCAATGATGAATTCAAAACAAAAATATTTTTACCAAGAAAAGTTTTCATTAAGAAGAACATATATTAGACCAAATGATCAGAATAAACTGAACCAAGCATTAAATAAAAGGGATAAGATCAAGCTATAATTCCCTAGAAATTTTAGAAAGAAAGACAACCCATTCAAAGAAAACAATCTATAATCACATTCAACATCAACACAAACATCAAGCCTAAAATCTCCAAGGACATATTTGCAAGCTTAAATATTTAAGGAGACACCTTCCATTACTTATCAACCCCTGGATTCCATCAGAAGATTGATCTCATTTCATGAGATAAACCATGTTGCAAATATTTATTAAAGCAAATTCACGCTTGAATGCCATTACACATTCATCCCATTTAATGCCTTTTTGTTATTACAAATGCATTGTTACATAAATGAACAATGCTACACTAATGTGGGACAAAATATCAGGATAAACACGGCTTCCATTTTTTTTTTTTTTAATTCTAAAGAATAATTTTCATATTAATAATTGGATAGATAAAATGGATTTACATTAGGAAGAACTTAAAGAACTCCACTGCGCAACCACAAAACAAAGCTCGGAGTAATAGAAATAGTATTCATATCAAGTCTTGAATCAGGCATGCTTGGGCTGACCAAAGTTTTGGCTACGAGTGTAGCAGCTACAAAAATTCCCTTAAAAGGAGTCGGTCATTTGGTGAAAATTCTTATTTGCAACAGGAAGCTGTCTCAGATTCATTATCATCTCTCATTTATCAAGCCTCAAAGATATGGAATCCACATGAAAATGCACACAACAACTGCTTACTAAAAAATAATTGAAATAAAACGATCAAATCCTCAGATAGATCCACTGTCAAATGACTAACTTGTTTATCAATATTTTTGATTTTATGTAAATGCAAACAATGAGAGAGTTAGTATCATTTAAAATGTACATTAACAAGGCAAAACTTAGGTACAATTCCTTAGATATTGTACATTAGGAGGTTCCCCAATTAAATTCAAACATGTGGCTGCAGTCACATAGTTGAATTTAGGCTAAAATGTAAAACTGACCCTCTAAGTTTTACCAAAATTCATTTCAGTCCTCTAAGTTTCAAAAGTTTTCAATTCAGATCTTCCACTAACTTCCGTTAATGCTCTACCGTTAAAGTGCATTTTTTCTTTCAGATTTTTAATTATTAAAAAAATGCAAAAAACTAATTTAATTATAAAACAAAATGAAGAAATCCCAGAAACACAACAAACCCAGCACACAAACAACAAAAAAATTCTTTACATTGCTTACAACCAAAAATGGCATCAAAATACAAAATTTCAATACACAAATTCAGAACAAAGCACAACAAACTCGAACAAAAGGATCCAACGTCAATTATCAATATCACATACAATTTACAAAGTTGCTATTTATTCAACAATGAATCAATTTTTCTGGGTTTTTCAATTTTGGGGTTCATCTGGTTTTTACAAACAAGATAAAAAATAAGAACAGATTTGACTAAAAACTGAACTTGAAATCCCAAATCAAATCAAAGAGAGAAAGAATCCAAGGAGACCCTGATTAGATTGGAGAAAAAAATCTAAGACTCTGAAACCAACCAAACACAACAGCCCAACGGTGGGTTGGAATTCCGATGAGGGTTTGACGAGAAAACATAGAGAGAAGGAGATTGACCAAGTTGAACTGAGCTAAGAGCAAGATGACTACCACCAAGCAATGATAGTCGGACAGTGATCGGTGAGAAGCGGCGAGCGGCTGAGCTTGGTGGTTGGCCATGAACAAAGCTTGGAAAGGAGCTCCTTGGGTCCGGCCGAGAGCGAAAGTGTGAGAGATTCAAATTATAGAAAGAGAAGAGAGAGGAGAAAAAGAGAGATCAAGGGCTGTTTGGTACATCATTTTAAACCCATATTTTCAGTTTTTAAACAACATTACATGCATTTTCACACTTTTTTACCCGTACGTATTTCCAAAAAAACTAAAAACTGTTGTTTAAACACACGTACCAAACGGGCCCTAAAGTTCTATTTTTAAAACTTTTGTTTCTTCAAAATATAATTTTTATGCTAATTTAATTTTTATGGATTTTTTAAATGGAGAAATTAACAATTTTTTTTTTTAATGAAACTAAAAGTGCAGTTGACGAAATCAAACTGAAGGACTTAATTGAACATCTTTGAAACTTAGAGGACTGAACTGACCAAATGTAAAGTTAAAGGACTGAAATGAATTTTGGTGAAACTTAGAGGGCCAGTTTTGTATTTTAGCCTTGAATTTAATTAGATAACTCAAGAAACTGTTCCAAAGTTTTGCTCCATTAACTATTAGGATAAACAAAATCAAAGAAGGCCAAAAATGATCCTAGCCAATTCCCACAACTGTTATGTGTGAAGCACCAAGTACAGATTATTAAGCAATGATTTAATTAAAAAAATGGGCAGAGTATAAGAGAAATTCCCCGTCCAAACATCTAGAATTTTTTTAAAAGATTGAATCAAAATCCAAAACCCAAAAAGTTTCTTTCTCTGTTCTCTGTGGCTGCTCCATTATAAAAGGTTCACTGTGCATGTTTCACTCCAAAGGCAATGGCAAAACTATGAAGGCCTAGGTGTCTAGCCTCAATTTCAAAAAAATATTTTGGTTTGCCACTAGTTATCACAGTATGGGCAAGAAATATTAATACAATATTAGCTAAGCCAGTGTTTAACTGATTCTGAATGACCTTGGACTAAAGGTTTTACAGCTTGAAGCCATCATTTATTCATGTAGGGGCTTCGTTCCCCAACAAATTAAATTACCAGCTTTTGCCTGTTCTGTTTAACCTTTCACGTCAATTCACATTATACAATGTCACAATCACAATACGCAGTTGACAAATGCTAGTGTACCATCCTTCCCAGATAATTAGTAAATTGGGTTAAACAAGGTCATAACACACTAAGAAATCAAGAATAACTAGCTAGCACAGATAACCACATCAACAAACAATTCTTACAAGAAGACACTTCCAGCTAAATCATTTTTTGATTAAGAACGGCTTCCAGATAATTCATGCTTTAGTCATCCAAAAATTTCCTCCATTCTTTTTTTTTTTTTTTTTGATAGGTAATAGAAAGTTTATTGAATAAAAGTACATCATGTTAACGATGGAGAACAAATTGTACTTGAAACAATTACAAACAAATCAAAGAGAAGAATGAACAGATTGTAGGAAATCAAAAACAAGTTTAAATGTATCGACTTACTATTAATATCCTTCTAGAACAAGTTTAATTTTTTTAATCAAAAAGAGATCAATGTGTAGAGAGAGAGAGAGAGAGAGAGAGAGAGAGAGAGAGAGAGGGTATCAAATCAGGTAACCGTCTTATTTGACAGAAACTGCAGTGCTTGACAACTTCCTAGGTTCACAGTCAAGAATTCCTAACAACTAGAATATTAATCTAGGAGCCTTCTTCAATTAAATGATAAAAAAAAAAAAAAGGTAAATATTATCATAATTAAACAATGACCAAGGTTGATGACTTCTAAATCAAGATTCCAGGGCAAGATTTTTTTTACAAAAATGATAAAGCTAGGGACACGACAAAACTTCACAACATTCCCGAATTAGCCTTCCACCTCACATATGCACCCATCACAATCTGCAATTTTTTTTTTTTTTTTAATGACCCATGTATGAGGTGGTAGGCTAATTTGGGTACATTGTGAATTTTTGTTGTGCCCCTAGTAGGACACTTGGAAAAAAGAAGCAAAAGTCAATTTTCATGCTCACGCTAATATGGTTTCTACAAAATAACTAATACTCACAAAGAATGGGTACACACTTGAATGGACTTTATTAGTTCTGACTTCCTAGCTTATGTAGAAGTCAGGAAGAAGCCCAGGGTCAGGTGCGTGCCCACATTTATGTGTAGCTGAGACTGTTTGGGGGATCTCGTACATAATTGATGGGCAATTCTGATGATATCTAAAGAATAACATGCCCAATAAAAAATGCAAACACCGCTTTCTTCTACTTCGTTTTTCTAGGGAAGATTTTTATGGTAAACTGTGTTAACTCAATAAGGATATGCATAAATCATCATTATTATTGTCACTGACAATCACAATCTTCATAGCTCACATTATCAAAAAGGGAACAAAAAGACTTGTGACTCTAATCAATTATCAATCTCTTAACATCTCAACAACATGAGCCATAAAAAAATGTGGAGAAAGGATAAGAGAGTAGTGCGCTTACTTGGACCAACAATTGGCAGGAGACGGCTCAAATGGATTATTAGCTCCAGAGCCAGGACTGCCATAGACCAAATCATTCTGGGTTTCTTCTTGAGCCTTGGGAGCAAAATGATTTCCACTTCCTGACAATGGTGGAAAAAAACCTCCGGAATGTAACCAGGGCTCATTATCACTCGAACTAGTAACAGGGTTGAATGGCACACCATTCTGTCCATTACCAAGAAAAATATTGTGTGGAGAATGAGTGCCAGAAAGGACATGGTCCTCATTTGTAAACAGTGAAGCCATATTTTTCTGAGAAGAAGGATGCACAAAATCTTCCTTGTTTGATCTGTTCCGTTCTGGGGGTAAAAGCCAGCTTGCATTCCCACCTACTAAACCTAAACCATCCTGACCAAGAGGAGAAGAATTCCACATTTGCCATGTTCCTGTCTCATTTGGAATAGCATCATCCACAGCAAAACTATGCATATCATGGGCCTTAGGGGTACTTGGAAACCAATTAGAATTATTATGCTTTTCTCGTGACATTGGGGACTCAATAGGAGAAGGCTTGTTGACTTCAGACAAAGCAGATAGATTCTTTAAACCACGAGGCTTTTCAAATCCCTTGTCTGTTGCAGAGCAATGCCGATCATTCTGAAAATTATTAAGTGACTCAGAAACAGGCCCAATCAAGGCTATCGGATCAGGCTCATAACATGGGTCTTCAAAATGCTCCGGCTCTTCGCATATAAATTCACGAGGCCCTTCTCCAATGCGAGGGAAGGTTGGATCAATGGCACGTGGAAAACCTAAACTAGTGATTGTGGAATCATATGGATAAGTAGACAGTGTAAATGGTGATGGCAGCCCAAAGTTTATTGGATTATCATATGGTCGTGCCAATAATGTTTGACTGGATAACTGTGGGCTTTGAACTTCTGTTTGGAACTTTGTATTTGGTCTGCTTATGACACTTGGATTTGATGATGGAGCAACAGATGATGAACGGGTAAATAATTGTTGCCATGATTTTTTAAGTGTTGGCCTAGGTTGTGGTTCTGAAAGCACCTGCAGGTTAGCAACTCAGCATTTTAAGAGCGTTTCTTCTAATAAATAATGCATCTGAGATTATCATGCTTGACAAGAAAACTCAAATGTTGCAAGTTGCAACTAACTGCTTAATTCTATAGACAACCTTTTTTTCTTTCTTTCTTTCTTTTTCTTTTTTTTTTTTTTTTCTGAGTTAAAGGGGGAAGGGAGAGGATAAATTTTGATGAAGAAAGAAGACTTAACCAATTAGAAAGATGTATCATATCTAAAAGTAGTGCTAAAGCTGGCAGTTATATTTCATGTCCAAATTCAAAGAAGCAACCTTACATGTCATTCAATAAAAATAGGTAAACATAATACTATTGAAATCACATAAATAAGTACATAAAAAAAATCTTGCAAAAGAATGATGGGCTACAGAGAACAAGCATGGCATGATAGAGAAAAAAAAAAAAAAAAAAAAACTTCAAAATATCTTTATCATCTAAAATAAGTACATATTCCCATCCTAAGGCACCTGGAGAACATGTTAAAACTGTGACAGGTTAAAGTAAATGCAGAAAAGGCAACTTACAGGACGACAGATGTTCTTATCATCTCCATTTGTACTTAGTTTCCCAGCTACACGATCAGGTGGAAATGAATCTCTTTTATGAGGAAAAGTATGAACATGATCTACAGAACTGTTAGACTTATATTCTTTTGTAAATGTAGCAGGAGTATTAGCACCCTTTCCAAAAAGATTACCACCAGTGAATGCTTTAGAAGAAGACAAAAATGTACCCCTCATACGATCCAGATACCGAGTCCCAGAATTTCCCCGGATAAAACTGTTGGCAGAAATATTTTTCATCCCATGTCCAGTTTCCATGCTCTGGCCTTTCACATTTTCCATCCCAGATTTCTGATGTTCCCGACGATCAATCTCAAACTTCTTGTCCAATTCCCGCTTTCGCTCACTCTCCTTACCAGCTCTCTTTTCCAGCTCTTCTGCATCAGAATTGCTCTTACTAGACCCTTTGTCTTTGTCTTTGTCTTTCCTTCTTTCCTGACGCTTCTTTTCTGCTTCCTTCTTACTATCTTTCTCCCGGACAGGTGGCGATGTTTTGCCATGATCCTTTTCAGCCTCTATTTTCTCATCCCTTAGTCTTCTACGTTCCTCCACCAATCTTGCAACCTCCTCCCTCTGCTTTCGCTCCTCCTCCTCCAAAAGTTCCCTCTCTAACCTAGCTTGTCTCTTTTCTTCAGCTTTTCTGCGTGCTTTCTCTCCTTTACTTTCGTTATAGCTAACCCCATTTTCACCCTTCTTAGCCAATATACCATGCTCAGCATCATTCAAACTATCTTCCGATGAACTAATCCTAAAAATCTTTCTCCAAAGCCACCTAATGCTAAAGAAAAAAGAAGTCAGCAGCTTCCACCCAAAAATAACAACTCCAGAGTAAGACTTCTCCGCCAAACAATTCTCATCTCCTCCAAATACACCATTCCCATTCATCATCCAATAACTAGACTTTCCCGAAACAGACCCACCACCCCAATTCCCATTCTCCATCCAATCCTGACCACACATCCACCCATTCTCCGACCAGGCCTTACCATTCAATATCTTCCCACCTTTTCCAACCAAATCCTTAATGATCCCACTATTTCCCATACCAGGCGGTACAGGCAAGTCCAAAACCGGCCTCTTTGATATATGCCCACAATACGAACACATAAACCGACCCCCACCAGGATTCTGATCCCTATACGGAGTCAAGCAGTTTCTGCACCTCCTTGTTGCCGTTTTCCTCAGCTTCTGCAATTCTATCGCTTCAAACCTCTTCCTCTCCCTTAACCGGGCATTCCTTCGTACCCGCCAAGCTGACAGCTGGGGCATCAAAATCTCATACCAAAACAGCGTAACCAACAATACAAACACACAGGCAAGCCTCGGCGACGTAATCTCAAACCGAAATGCAGGTGGTAAAAGCTGAGATAGAGCCCATAGACCTATGAGTGGAATAACTAACCAAGGCAGCATCGTGGCGACCCGGCGAGACCACTTCTGAATCACACAGAGTATACACATTATCCTCTACCCCACACCTATCTTCCCCGTCTCGAATCAAACCCTAACAATAAATACCAACCAATCAATAATCCCCTCCCCAATCTAACTTTTTCAGTTTTCCCCCAAAATCAAACACCGACCAAACCCTAGCTCAAATTTCTCGCACAAATCAAAATTACGGGATTTATTAACACGTCCCGAAACCTCAAGAACCCTAAAAACACCAAAATCATTTACGAAACACACATTATATATAGCATTAGTGGTTTTTCTCAAATTAATCGGAGCTACAATTAGCTCAAACAAACAGAAATTGAAACAAACATTAATCAATTTAGGGTTTCGAAAACTTTTTTTTTTTTTTAAAAAAGAACAATGGGAAATGAAATTGATAAAACGGCGTCGTTGTTGAGCTGCGATTGTCGGCGTTTTATGGGGAGAGAGAGAGAGAGAGAGAGAGAGAGACTTACAGATTAGGAGGCCATAGCGAAACGCAATGGGAGCCGAAATTTCGAGAGCCAATTCGGCGATTTTTCGGGGTTTTTTTTTTTGGGGTTTGGTTCTTTTTTTTACAAGCGAAGAAATTGTGAACATGAAAAGATAAGAGAGAGAGAGAGAAGAGAGAGAGAGAGAAGAAGAAGAAAATTGAGGGAAGGCAGTGAAAACAAATTATATAAGCAAGAACTGAACCGGGGGCGGTTCGGACCGGGTCTTGATTTGGTGGATGTGGTGAATTTTTTTGATTTGATGGTTTGTTTTTTTTTTTTTTGGGGGGGGGGGGTTTGAATTTGACAGAAAGGTAAAAAACTGATGTTTATGTTTGTAACAAAAAGGGGGTTGGGGAAGGTTGTGTAGCAATGAGCTAGCATAGCCAGAAGATTTGATGTTGTTTGGGTTGTTAGTTTTGTTGTTTAAAAGGGTTGGGGGTGAAAAAAACTTACATAAATTTGGTGTGTTTATGGTTTTTGCTATAGATGGGATATTGGGGATCTCATTCTTTGTTGATTTTTGAGCCAATCAGTGATGCAATAGCCAATAGGTTTTAATGTTTTACGATAAATAAATATATATATTTTTCAAAACATGTTATTGACGTGACATTGATCACATTTATTGTCAAATAAGTAAATATTTTCATCCCATCAAAAAAAATAAATAAATATTTTCATAGTAAAGTCTATTACGATTTTAGCATTTTTCTAACAAAATATATAACTAAGAGTTTTGTTAATGGATGATGCCCATAGAATACTTATTAATGAACCATTTTAGAAAAGTTTTAATACTATTGTTATGAGAAATATAAAATAACTGTAAAAAAAGTTGGTTTATTTTTTCTTTTTTTATCATTAGTTTCTAAAAATAGTTCTTAAACCTTACAGTATCCTTTAACTTTTCCCATTAGTAATATCAAATGGTTTATTAAGAATTTTTTTTTTTTTTTAATTAATGTATAACCTTATATATGAGTGATAAACTTGAAAAACAAATGTTCCTATAAAAAATAATAAATAACTATATAAATAAATAAATAAAACTTGAGAAACAATTGTGGCATGTCGATGGTGAAGGGATATTACCATTACTGCTCATGTACATTGAATACTGGTCAAAATATGACTAATAACTCATAAATCTTAAAAATGGGCACTCATTTAATTTGCATGA
The DNA here is from genome assembly GCA_028216015.1 of Quercus dentata. Classification (NCBI taxonomy): domain Eukaryota; kingdom Viridiplantae; phylum Streptophyta; class Magnoliopsida; order Fagales; family Fagaceae; genus Quercus; species Quercus dentata. The sequence continues at coordinate 34,734,952 of CP116450.1, read as the reverse complement.
TAATCTTATTAAAGTAAAAAATTCAATTATTGTCAGGTTAATGTTAGCATTAAGTTGTTTTAGTTTGATAACAAGTTCTCTCTATGGATGCCTATAATCATGAAAGCTTCTACCCAAATTATGTTTGAAACGTGCACATGAAATAAATGTGGCGGATAAGTCATATATTTATTTCACTTTTTTTTCCTCCTATAGCAGCCAAAGTAAGCTTCTTTTTTCTTAAGTGAGCGTTTGGATAAGTGAGTGTTTGCGTTTGCTATTTTTTTTTTTTTTCAGCTGGCCGCTTCTTGCACTATTTATTATCCATGAACAGTGAATTTAGGTATGTGAACAATAAAAATTTTGTGAACAGTAATTTTTTTATTGTTTTTAGTTTTCAGTTTTCAGCAAAATAAGTTATATCTAAACAAACCCTAAATAGGAAGTGTGCAAGGAAATATTACATTTTAAATTTAAATTATTTATTTAAGTAAAAAGATTTTTATAATTAACAACTGCAAACTATGAAATTAGAATTGTTATAGTGGAAAAACATTGTGGTATAAAAATTGTATATATAGAATTTCTTGTTAGTTTACAGGCCTAAGAGAGAGAGAAAAAAAGAAATGTGTTTGTTAGAAGTCAAAAAGAGCAATGAGTAAAAAAATGAGTAATATTTTTAAGCAAATGTTGTATGCAATTAATGCAAAGGAGATTTATAATTTATAAATCAAATTAGTTACCTTTTGCTTATTACTCTAACTCATCAATAATTTGGGTAATGCACGAAAAAAATATAAAAATATATATATGATATATATATATATATATATATAAAGAATGATTTTTTTTAAATGAACTTTTAAAAACTTACTTGCTATCAATTTCTCGTTCAAAGTTCAAACAAACTTACCTCCCTCTCTCGTGTTAAATGAAGGAACTTTAAAGGAGAGTTAACTTGAATTTTCTAATAATCACTTGAATATATATATATATATATATATATATATGAACTTTTAAAGACTTAGAGCATGCCAACATTAAAAAATTTTTGAAAGATAAAAAATATTATTAAATTATAAATTATACCACATGAGAAAGTCGTGGTGATAATCAATTAATTCTTCTCTCTCTCTCTTTGATTTATCACTCAAACAAAATTACCTCCTTAGTCCAAAAAAAAAAAAATCGTCATCGTCATCATCGATCGGAATCGACGTGGGCATCTATCAATTAAAAAAGGTGAGATCTTGATCTTACAAATTTTGCTTGAAATTTTTCCGTAAGTTTACAGATGGTTTGAGTTGATCTGTTTTTGTTTTGCAATGGATTGTGGTCACCACATTGACTACATATTTGTACAAATACATTTTGTAATGGGTTTGTGTCATTGTTAAGGCAATGGTGGTGGTTGTGTGGTGGTGGTGTTGGTTGTTTGCGAAAGGGTCCTATTATTTTAATGTGTTAAATAAAACATCGATAAATGTTTGTAAAATTGGTTTTGATGTTGTAAAATAGCATAAAATTAACTAACATTAAAAGAAAGATAAATATTGTTATTATATAGATGAGAAAGCGTGGTGATATCAATTAATTTCTCACTCAAACAAAATTACCTCCTTAGTCAAAAAAAAAAAAAAAAAAAAATATCAATTAAAAAAACCTTACAAATTTTGCTGAAATTTAGTAATACAGATCATGTAACCACATTGACTACATATAAACAAATACAGTACATAAAATTTAGGTTAATTGTTATTTAAAATTAACTAGAATTTTCATTTATTAAAATTTAGTTATTTAGATTTTCATTTATTATTATTATTTGGGTTCCATTAACAGTTGTCATTAGGGTATTTGATTGTAAGGACTTAATTTGTAACGATCTCAAACTCGTATTGGGTTCAATCTCTAAAAGCCCAAACAATAAATTTGTAGAGCGTGGATATAAAAGAACTAGATTAAATTCAAAAGAAAAACAATTAAACTTAATGTTTCTAGATGGATTAACACAAATATTACGATCAATTTCTCCTTGAAACAAGCTAAGTTCTTTATTTCATAAGGTTTTCTTCTAGGACTCAATTGTTTAGAAGTTTCGATCTTTCTCTCAATGCATTCTTCCATGTTATATACTGCTCTCTAGGTGCCATCTTCACCACACACGTGTAGGTTGGATTCGGGGGATCTCTTCCCGTCCCATCTAACACTTCCTAGAACCTTCAACCAGCAGTTGTAAGACTGCTTCATCACTGTTCGTGCATTATCTCCATATTAATGCGGCCGGAGAGTTGGTTGAGAGGCAATTAATGCGGAGGCAGCAGTTGTTATAGATATTTGTTTATCTTTTCTTTCTTACCCTTGGTCCCATGTCCCACCTTTAGTGGTAATGTAATTTCGAAGTGTGTTTGCAATAATATGGCCTCCAGGTCGTCCTCGGAAACATATTGCCGAGAAGGATTTTGTCCTCGGACGCATACTAGACCCATCTCATGTGATATATACTCCTATTTTCATTTGGTTCCCCTTATAATCTTATATAGGCCTTCTCGGATGATTTAACGTCCTCGGATGGACCCCAGGCCCAATTTAACATGGTTTTAATATTTATTAATTAACTGGCCCCTACATTGATAATAGACAATTTTAGAAAACTTTTAAAACCACTTTTATAAGAAATATAAAAATGTGTCTAAAATGTCAATTATCTTTTTCTTTTCTCAACAAAATTTTCTAAAAATATTTCCTAAATCTCCGTTAACTTTTACCTTATTATTATTATTATTTTCTTAATGTGAAAACCTTCTTTCTCATTCACAAAAACAGATCAATACAAAGACTATAAAAAGAATAGCTCTGCCGCCTCAATCGGATGATCCTCCATCCTCAAAAAAAAAATAATAATAATAATAATAATTTTTTTTGCTGAACTCCATCCTCAATTTGTGTTATTTATCATTAAGAAGCTTCACAAGAACTTCAATTAATGTTGTATACAAAATCGTTGGGATTGAAAATGTTTTCGGGGTAAGAACAATGGCGGTTCTAAGAAATTCTTTAAGGGTGATTACTAAGAAGCTTACAACTATACAAAATTAAATTTAAAAAAAAAAAAAAAAAAAAAAACTTATATATAAATGTCACCTAAAAATAACCCCACAAATACATGAAGTATTACAATTTATTTATACTAACAAAGAGGAAAAAAAAGAAAAAGATGAACTTATAAGAGATAAAGTAGTAATTGAAAATGCTGAAGTGAGAGTACGTAATAAAGTGATAGAGAGCTTGAAATTATAATAGAGAAGATAAAAATTAAGAAAGAGATAGAGAAACGAATGATATTTGCTATAACTATGATAACTGTAAAGCCAAAGAAAGTATAACTGTCGGTACCACCAAGGAGAACTCCCGACAAAATTATTTTTCTTGATATTGTTTTTTTAATGAAAAATGAAATTAGCAATTATTTTTATATAATGGGTTGAACAAGTTACAAATTTGAATGATTAGAGTTTTTTTTTTTTTTTTTTAATGGACTTTTTTGTTGAATAATTTGCCCGATTCTTCTTTGATTTAGTCTTATTTTTGTTTGGGTTATTTTTGTTGTTGTTTGAACTTATTTTTATTGTTGTTATTTAAGGGTTTTTTTTTTTTTTTTTGGTTTAAGGGTTAAGGATTTTTTGATTAGGTTATTTTTGTTGTTGTTTGAACTTATTTTTATTGTTGTTATTTAAGGGTTTTTTTTCTTTTAGGGTTAACGATTATGTTTTGGGGGTCAAATTTATTTTTGGAGTAATACTATGTCCATAACATTTTTACAACAAATCTTACATTACAAGTTGTTATTAATGAGTAAAAAAGTTAATATCAATATATATTGGACCCAAATTAGAATCAACAATAGCCTATCGCAAAAGATTTATTGTAAAACTATTGTGAAAATGTTGTGGATTCAACATTACTCCTATATTTTTCTTTAACCTAAATTCATGTGATTTTCTAGTAAGGGTATTCAACATTTTTATCATGGTGGTCAAAATAAGTTATACTTTAGTATGTGTATGTGTATATATATATATTTAGTAAGTATATATATACATTTTTTTCCAAGTCAGGTAGTTCTGTGACCACCATGACATAAACATGAAGCCACCCCAGTGGGACACAATTCTCGACAAACTTACAATTATTGAAAAATAAACACTAAAGAGAAGTAAGAAATATGTGAAAATGAACTATATGCACAAACACTTTTTTTATATATATATTTTTTCTGAAACAAACATTACTTAAATATGGACATGAATAGATGAAAACCATGTGTACGTTTGGCATTGGCTTAAAAAGCTAGTTTTTTTTTTTTTTTTTTACTATTTAACTTAATTTTGCTGCTATTCATGGGTCTCATTGCATTTTTTGATACTATTCATGAGTCTCACTATACTATTTCAACTATCTTTTAGCTTTATCTACAGTATTTTCAGAAAAAGTTTTCAATTTCACCTAAATAAAATGTTGTCAAATAGATACTAAATCAAACAAAATATATATGGTGCTTTTCACAAGGAAACCAAATGACTCGGTCTAATTGGGGTTCTTGTTATCTTCTTCCATGTGTCAAAATATAGGAATAAGTTAACATCAACTTTGCATAGAAGGTATATGTTAAATCAAAGTTAAGATAAGGTATATTTCAGTCAACTATTAGAACTTATCATTTATGGATTAATATTTTGTCGTTTGGCTCTCTCTCTCTCTCTCTCTCTCTCTCTCTCTCTCATCACAATTACCTAAATATTATGTGAAGACTGGTGTGCAGCTTCATCTACCTTCCAGCTCTCGAAAATGCAAAGAGATGTTCAAGATAGTTTTGTGATAAAGAAAAACGTTCTTTAACTTGATTAGAAACTAGGTTATATTTTGTGCTTACACAGGAAAATATTTAATATCAGTGATTATGAGTTGGTCTTATGTAAGTGAGTGATGTGGTCACCTTAATTTTTACATTGAGTATTATGAATAAATCACTTGGCACCAAAATTATAAGTAAATTAGACATATGGTGCAAAATTATACAATAATTATAAACAAATTTGGATTTTAATTCCGCATCGAATTTAATTTAATATATACGATATGTAGAAAGAAACTAAGTTATTATTATAATAACTAGCATATAATCCATGCAAATGCATAGATGCATTTAAAATTAAACACAATTTTTATTATAAAAATATAAATAATTGGTCGAATTATTAATAATAATAATAAAGCATGTAACATAATACATACGTATAGATCTCTCTCCAAAATTAAACACAATTTTTATCATAAAAATATAAATAATTAGTAAAATTATTTTTAAAAAAAGTAAACGTAATTCACTTGGCACAAAAATTAAAAAACTTAAGTGGACACATAGTACAAAATTCAGTGGATAATTATGGCGTGGTCCCCACATAAACTTAGTCACATGACGCAAAATTGAATTCTAATTTTAAATCCTAATTGAACTTTCTTTGAGGTTTATATATATATATATATATATATATATATATATATAAAAGAAAATGTAATTAATCACATATTAAAATACTTACCTAAATTTAATACTACATATAATAATTTTTTTCTAATTTTTAATAAGATAAAACATGTGATGATTTTTATTGAGTATATGTGATTGGTTTTTTTTTTTTTTAATTTTTTAATTTTATAGTTCATTAATATTAGATTCTTAGTATTTTGCATTCATTAACTTAATATGACACAAAGATTAAAAAACTTAAGTGGACACATGGTACAAAATTAAATGGATAATTATAGTGTGGTCCCCACATAAATTTAGACATATGGTGTAAAATTGGATTCTAATTTCAAATTCTAATTGTTTCTCTAAACTTTATATATATATATATATATATAGATCAAATTACACTTTCGGCCATAAAAAATTTGGAGTTTTTTTTATTTTGCCTCTTCATATAAGTCATGTTGTCCATTTCCATTAGTAATCTCATTGTTAAGTACCTTCATGCAACTATTTCATAAAATATTAACTCTAAAATGTTGTAGAATACATTAATTTCATTATTGCAAGAAAAATACATAAGAACTTTAGTTTGATAAGTGAAATTGAAAACACCGTAGCTTATTTTGGATAGAACTTATTTTACTGAAACTCAAAACTGAAATCAAAAAAAAACACTGTAGTAAAATAATTTTTAAATGTGTGAATAGTACCGTGGGACCCATTTTTAATGAAAAAGTTCTTGAAAAGTGTAATTTGTGGGTCCGTAAACAATACATATATGCACTGTTCATGGAGAAAGTCAATAATTGCGATTCTTGTTCAATGAACAAGAACCGCATTACTCCAAAACAAAACGCGTGAAAAAAAAAAAAAAAAAAAAAAAAACGCAATTCAAAAACGCAACGCAAGTTTAAGTGGAAACCAAACATACACTATGGGCAATCAAATCAATAACAGAAAAAACATAAGAACTTTAGTTTGATTGTATGGTCCCACACTAATCAAAAAAAAAGATTGTATAGCCAATACGAAACCATAAGAAAACATGAAGGACCAAACTAAAAATAATCTAAATTTTTAAGACTCGAATTTGAACTTTAGTTTGATAACGATTAAGCATTTCTTACATGATAGTTAACTAGGTGAAAACTACAAATTTTACGTTTACTTTTATTTTTTCTAAAATACAAGTTATTTTTATCTCGTATAGTTACACTATTCACCTTATAAATATAGGCATCTGGGTAAACTAGTATTATTCTTTTCTTATGGACGACTTATTGAATAATCACATGTAAGCCAAATAAAACATTTAATTCCAATAAATAAATGTTTTCATTAATATAATTAAATTTGATTAATAAAATAGATAGCAAAAATAAAAGAACTTTTTTTATTTTTAGAAATAGTAAGCATTTATTATCATTTATCACCGGGTAGAGTCTCCTCCAACCACATACACAACCCCACGCTAACATCTGCAATAACGGCTGCCAAATACTTGAAAATAACCAAAAAGTCAAAAACCGTGTTTAAAAAAAAAAGAATAAAAAAAAAAACCATAGATTACCATAGACTATAGAATAATTAATTAATTAATATCTTAAATTTTTTGATTTTTTTTTTTTTGGATAATTAAGTGTAAATGAGAGTAGTGTTTCCATTTTATTGACCCTTTGATTCCTATATTTCATTCCTAATATGGGTCTTTAATGCAAAAGTAAACCAAGTACAATATGAGTCTTGTTATATATCTTTATGAAGGATAAATTATCTATTTCAACAATATTTATAGCGTGGGATAAATTTTTAGTTAATGCGTGGGATTTATAGCCAGATTTATAACAATGTAAATTAGCTTTTTTTAGTTTTTTATTTATTTTAGAAGAATTAGCTTTTTTTTAGTTGATAACAATATTACATGTACAAATATTTAATAAATCTAGTTACATCCAAACTAGGGGTGTTCACCAAACCGCATAAACCGCACCACACACACTTTGCACCGCATCACTGCACCACACCGCATGGTGTAGTGCGGTTTGTGGTTTTATAATAAGAAAACCAAACAAACCGCACCGCACCGCACCGCACCATCTATATATATATTAATATATTTATTTATTTTTAATATTAAATATATTATTAATAGTTTAATAACCCTAAAGTTTCACAAAAAAAAAAGTTTAATAACCCTAGCAAGTGTTGACTAGAAAAGCCAACCACAATAAAGAAAAACTAGCTCAATAATTTAAAACTTGACAAAAAAAAAAAAAAAAAAAAAAAAAGGAAAAATTAGTTTTGGGCTAAGTAGGAAAAGCCCAAAATTTGAAAAATATACCGACTTCAAACTGCATCTTATACATAGTATCGCACATGTGACCGCAAAAAAATGAGGTGCGATGCGGTTATGATTTTGGCTAAACTCTAAACCGCATCATACCGCACCGCACCGCACCGCACCGCACATGTGACCGCAAACAACAAGGTACAATGCATTTATGGTTTTAGCTAAACCGCACTGCAAAGTGCGGTGCTAAAAATGGCCCAAAACCACATCGCACCGCACCGCACTGCGAACACCCCTAATCCAAACTATAGATTTTACGATATTCTATACAGTATACATTATATTCAAACAACGGAATTTGTGATGGTTAGTGTAGGGTCACCCAAGCCCAAAATGTATGGATTCTTGATCCAATGAGCCCAATACAATGAATTTATAGAGAATGGGTCAAAGAACTAAGTCCAAATAAATTAAACAACAACTAGTATTGAATTGTATAGTGTTCAAACACAAATAAAGGATGCTGATATCAATAAACTTTCGGTCTAAGGAGGTTAAATCTGGATATAATGATCACTCTAGAATATCATAATGATTTATATTGTTTTACTATTTTTTCTCCCTCCTTTCCGATCCCCTTCTCATAGATGGTCTCTCATTTTATATAACTTATTTTTTATCATCTTGATCCTACATTTGTTGATCATCCGAGTTCCTACTTGAATACTCATCCCATCAGACACTCCTTTCAAATATTCCTCCGTGAGTTGTGGTAGTCAAGACAAAGATCTTTGTTCAAAGGTTTTCTCCACATACATGCGGCCAGAAAAGTAGCTGCAATGTATTTAATGCGGTGGTAGCAATTTTTTCTTAGATATTTTGAGTTTCCTTCCTTCTCGTACGTTCATAGGGCATATTTAGTACATACTTAGACTACATTCATCGTATCCGAGGAGGTATTCCTCCTCGAATATCCTTCCATTCATCCCCCACTTATGAAATTTTAACTGGAAACCCCTTAATAACTATTTGTTCCTCCTCGGACTTGTCTATGTCCTTGGACAAGGCCTAAGGCTCAATACACTATTTTGGGCCCGAGTCCCTATAGTTAGGATTTTAGTTGATAGGAATGTAAATCACATATTTTTAAAATTTATATAGAATTAACAATTTTTTTTTCTAAAGGTGCAAATTCTATTATTTTTAAATTTATTTGGAACGAACCATTTTTTCGTTCTCATACACTTTAAACCTACAAACGAAGGCCCGGTTAGGCATGGCCTTAGGCTAACAATAGCCAAAATTAAGCTGATAACCAAATGAAACTCTTTTTTTTTTTTTTTTTTTTTTTTTTTTTTTTGCATTGATAACTCAATAGTTTCAACTTTCAATAAGGAGATTTGAATCTTTAGCGTGTTTATATATATATATATATATTTGTTATATATAGCATATTTGTTAGAAATACTAGAAGATGTTGTTTGGGTTACAAGGTTTTTAATCAGGTCAAACCAGTTTAACCCATATTATAATATCAGTTTTTTATTGTTATAATTATTTTTTGATAGAACCAGTTTGTTATTTTATTTATGAGAAACGTTATTTGTGTTGTTTATTATTTTTGTGCATAAAGGACAGGATAGAAGGTTCTAATTCATGCTACATATTATATAGATTTTTTATTCTATGCTATATATTATATAATATGATTATTTTAATGGGACATGCTAAATCCCCAGTCGTATAAGGAGAAGTGAATTGTATTTTTCGGTAAGGCTTATACGATATAAGTTCGAATTAAAAAAAAAAAAAAAAATCCTTGACGTCGAGGCCCACATTCCCTTCGGTACCCAGGAAAAGTGCAACTTTCAAGGAGGCCCAGTATGTAGATATTGACCCATATACAGCTGACTTTTGTGTTGAGTCAATATATGGTTCCTAGATCTTTTGAAATATTTATAGTCATATCAATTTATGTTTTTTTTTTTTCTATTTTAGTATAAAAACATACTTTTTATCTATACTACTATTTAGAGGGTTTATCCTATTTAGGATCCTCATTTTTTTGGTTCAAAAATGTCTCTACACCCTTATATTTAAGTAAAGACAAAATTAAAGGACAATTCGATAAAAATACAACTCTAATTTTTACTAAAACATTGCCTAAAAAATAAGGTTACTGTCTTGTTGATTTTTGATGACTCATTGGAAATCGGTAGGTTGAAAGTCTCAGGCGCTAATGATCTTAGGGCTTGATCCTGAAAAAGCAAATACTAAGTCAAAGGGGACCGGTTGGGACCGGCCAAAAGTCCTCCAATGATAAAGTCGGTGGATTTGTGATTCAAAGTAAAAAGGAAGCATTCTCTGAAAAAAGTGTCTGAATATCCTTACCTTCTCATCGATGAATGCTTATATAGCATATGTGAAACGGTTATCTGTTTAATAACCGTTCCTATTGTCGAGGTGTCCGGAGGATCCGAAGGTAACTTCCATAACTGTCATGGAAGTAACCTTATTTGGACCTATGTTCCATAATGGTTAATGGAGAACTCGGCTCATAGCAGTTCAACTTGTCCCTTACGCTCGGTGGAAATCAAAGTCGTCCAAAACCCAACATGTTGTCCAATGAACTCGTCCATCTTTTATTAAGGACGAACGAGGTTATTAGAAACGACTTTTCCTCATGCATTCACTTCTTCCTAATTCCCTTTTCAAGTGTAGATCTTGTCCGTCCAAACATTTCTAAGGACGGACAAGCTTCTCAAGGGACCTCATCCGTTTAAAGATAGACGAGGTCATTATCGGGATGATCACTACATGCACTTGGTTCGCCCTAGTTGGTCTCTCATTGGACGAGCCATATGGACGAGCTCGGGAGTTGGTGGTTTTTTGTAACACCATTAGTTGCCCCTTTGTCCACATGGGTTGTCTAAAGGATTTGTGCATTTAATGTCTACAACCGTGTGTGCCATGTGTCATAGTTTCATTGATGTCCAGTCTCGTCGATTTATTTTTTCGAGGGATCGACCACGTGTCATATCCTGGTTGGTCATGCCGTTTCGAATACCCAGGTCAGATGTCTATAAATAGTGGAATTCCTCCCCTACCTTTCACATTTTTGAAATCTTTCTTCATCTAGAGCCCTCGTCTAGAAGTCTCTCCACGTCCATAATCCTCTCTCGTCTAAAGCCAGGTACTCTCTTCCTTCTCGTCTTTAGGTATTTAGTTTCTAAAAAATGTCTCAAACTGTTATTTCCTCGTCTAGCGATAGTACAAAGAAAGTTATAGACGAGTATTATGATACAACCAATAATGGTGGTTCAAGTAATGATAGTCATAGTAGTGGGGAGAGCTCTACGGACGAGGGGTATACCTCTGGTGTGCTTGGGCTTCCTTTAGAAGTTATCCAGGGACAACTTAGGAAAGCCTCTGGTTCCCAAGCTGGCACTTCGTCCAATGTCCCTCCGTCTAGTCCTTTGGATGAAGAGGAGACCGTTTATAGTTGTGTTGTAGGTGTTCATTCCAAAACAAGTGAGCAAAGGCTTAACAATCTTAGGGCATGGTACCAAATCTCGGATGAGCTTAACCCTAGGTTGCCCGTCCGTGGAGAGTGGTGCTACAATCCTCGTTTTGGGTAGGCGTCTATGAGGCTTATTTTTTGGGAGGGGTTTTAGGTTACCATTGAATGCATTTGCTAGAGAGTTACTGGTTAGGTTAGGTTTAGGTATATGTCAATTCAATCCTAATGCGTGGAGATTAGTTATCTCTATGCAAATTTTGTGGAATGAAGTATTTGGGAGGGACCGTCCCTTATCGTGGACGAGTTCCTCTTTTGTTATAAACCTTCAGAGATAAATTAATCCCTTGGCTTTTACCAATTCACAGCTAGGGGTAAAGATTGTAAATTAATCAAGTCCTTGGCCTCGTCTGATAGAAATTGGAAGACGGAGTTTATCTTTGTCTCCGGTTTTTGGGCGGGGAACCCTGTGGACGTTGGGAGGGACCCTTTTGCCCTTTACTCTGAGGACTTAGGGAACCTTCGTCCCGAAAGTACGTCCCTCCCCTTTTTCATTTTTCTTTCTTTCAACTTATTTTTTATTTGCTTCTAACTTTTGTTTATCATTTGTTTAATAGGTGTTAAACATCCGTCTTTAAGCAAATTTCACCGTGATCACGTCCATAGAGCTCGTCTTTTCGCTGATAGGGATTTTCGTTCTTTAGTTACCCTACGACGTCTTGCCAAGTGGGGACTTGGACCTGAACCATCAGGCGAGGCTATTGCTCACGAAGTCACGATTAGAAGAAGTAAATTTCTACCTAATGTCATTTTGAACACTTAACTTATTTCCTGATCTATTTATAATTTCCCACTTATTGTCATTGTTTTTCACCTTTAGGAGTGTCAACTATGAAAGAAAATAGGGAAAAAGAGATTGTAGATGAAGAAGATCATCCTGAGTCCCAGTCACAAGTTCGTCCATTGGCTGGGGACAAAAAGAGATCTGTGTCCAAAAGTCTAGATTTGGGAAATCTCCCTAACCATCGAGGCAAAAAGGCCAAGCATGGGTCATCCCAAACAATCAAGCCCAACATTTCCTCGTCTCAATAGCTTGTCAAAATTTATGACATGGACTCGTCCATTCCAATTGAGACCACTCCATCCAAGACTCCTCCGTCCAAGACGACGGTGCCCGCCACATCCCGACTTTCTCAACAGGTCCTTCAAATATCATTGAAAATGAAGACCTGGCTTGGGAGCATTTTCGGAAGGCTGTTTTAGACGAGGACATAAATACTTGCTATGATATGTCCATGAAGGATTTTGAACATTCTCGTGTTCAAGATCTTTTCAAGGTAAGTAATAATATATTTTTCCTCGTCTTTGCCAATATATATATTTTCATCTAATCTTCATTTCATTTTTTTTTTAAGGTTATGTCAAAATTTATAGCAGTGTCTAGGCAGGCTACAGGATTGGACAAGACGAGAGTTTTGTTAGAGACGAGGATACAGGAGGTGAAGGAGGAATCCAAGAAATGGGCTAGGGTGGCTGCTCAGGCTAAGGAGAAAACAACAGAGCTCCAGAAATTGATTGAGAAGTTGAAGACTGATGCAGCGGAAAAAGGCACTCGTCTTGACCATTTACAAAAGAAGAATGACGAGCTGAGTGTTCTTTTGTCCAAGGCTAAAGAGGATGCAATGAATGAATTCAAGGCGTCCAAGCAATACACTAATCTTCTGGATGCCAATTATGCGGCGGGTTTTGAGGATTTCGGAGCGGATGCTATGGAAAACTTCCCAAAAGTGGACTTTAGCTCTATTAAGCTTAACCTTGCTACTGCTACCAGCTCTCTTCTTCAAACTAGCTCCGAGGACGTCAATGTGGAAGACGATGCCAAGACTCACCATCCCAAGACGACCCCAATCCTTGTATTTCTTTTCTTTTCTTTTGGTTTTCGTTTGGTCCTTAGTTTTAAGACCTTTTTTATGTAACTAAAGTACATTTGCCTCGTCCATGGTTTTAGGACGGGGCCTTAAACAATTATTTCAGTATGCTTTGACTTAACAAGGGTTTTTTGGATATAGGAGGTCTACCCTTTAGTTAATGAATGAAAGTTTATTTTCTTTGTGTGGACGAATGTCATTATCTATATCAACTCTAGCTTTGGCTCGTCCATGGTGAAAAAAAAAAATATATATATATATATATATATATTTTTTATAGTATTTTTGTTAATGTAACTCGTCTTTGTGGGTAGTATTTTTCATTTAGCTTTATTCGTCTTAAGACTTGCAAGCTAATTTTACATACTATCCAGTTTCTTTTGCCTAACTTTTCACTCGTCCAAGGATTGGATTGTTTTGATTGGCTTTTGATTCTCGTCCTTAAATTGGACGAATATGCTTTATAAGGCTTTCCCTCGTCCATAACTTGGACGAGTATGCCTAAGTTTTTTCCTTGTTTTACTCAGGAAAACTTATAGACGTTACATCTCTGCATCCAGAGAATTTATTCGTCTTGAATCTTTTAGCTCCCTTGTGGGTTAGCTTGAACGAAAATAGCATGGAGATTTGAAATTCACACAATATTTTGTACATAACATAAATATTGTTCACAGATAAGGCACATACATGCTAATGCCTTTTTAGGTTTAGGGAATTTAATAAGTACAAACTCCATAATTTCGTCCATAATCACGACATAAATAACCACAACATAAATAATAAAGTAGCAAGATCAAACACAAACAGCATCAAACATAAGTAGAACGTAAGTAGACAAACAAGCTCAAAGCTTGTCCATAATAATACTCGTCCAGGCTCACTTTTACCGATAGTACCTCCTCGGGTGCTCCACATTCCAAGGATACTCTAATTTTCTCCTGTTCGGGGCCTCCAAGTAATAGGATCCTTACATTTTACAGTTGATAACTCTATAGGGTCCTTCCCAATTAGGGCTAAATTTCCCATGAGCTGGGTTTTTGGTTGCCAAAGAGACCTTTTTCAGGACGAGATCTCCTATGTTGAATCGCCTTGGCTTCACCATTGCATCATATTACCTAGACGTGAGGTTTTTGTACTTTCTCGTCTCCGTGCTCTGCATTTGTCCTTACCTCGTCTATTAGATCAAGGTTCAAACCTAGTTGCTCTTCATTATCCTTATCTCGATACATCATCACCCTATGATTGGCCATATGCACTTCTCGCAGTATGATTGCTTCGCTTCTATAGGCTAGCTTGAAAGGAGTTTCTCCTGTAGGGGTTCTCACCGTCGTCCCCGTACGCCCATAGAACACCTGGTAACTCATCCGCCATACTCCCTTTGCCCCCTCAAGGCGAGTCTTGATGATTTTCAACAAGAATCGGTTTGCAACTTCACCGACCGTTGTCTTGGGGATGGGCGGGCGAGGAATAATGATTTTGAATTCCGAAGTGTGCACAAAAGTCCCTGAAAAGTGCATTGTCAAATTGTCGTCCATTGTCAGACACCAATACTCTGGGCACTCCAAACCCGCACACAATGTTCTTTCACACAAAATTTTTAACATTATGTTGTGTGATATTTGCTAACGGTTTAGCTTCCACCCATTTAGTGAAATAATCAATACCCACCACTAGAAACTTCATCCGCCATGTGCCCAATGGAAAAGGACCCAAAATGTCTAGTCCCCATTGTGCAAAGGGCCACGGGGCCATCATCAAGGTGAGGTACTCTGATGGTTGCCTGGGGACGTTGCTAAACCGTTGGCATTGATCGCAGACCTTGACATATGCCTTAGCATCGCCTTGCATATTTGGCCAATAGTACCCCGCACGGACGACCTTGTGGACAAGTGACCTAGCTCCCGAGTGATTGCCATACGCTCCTTCATGAACTTCTTTCAATACGTAGTTCACTTCGTTCAAAGCCAAGCATCTAAGATAAGGCCGAGAAAAACCTCTTTTGTATAGCACCTTGTCCATAAGAACGTACCTAGCCGATCTTACCCTCGGCATCCTGGCCTCATCTTTCTCTTAAAAGTCGTCCGTCTTTCAAGTATGATACAATCGGGGTCATCCAATTTCCTCTGCTCTCTACATGTTGTACTTTTGGGATATCTATACTTGGCATATATCAAATCTTATCAAATTCGTCCATGGATTCATTTGCCGAGGCTTCTTTCGCTATGGTATCAGCTTCCACGTTTTCCTCCCTTGGGATTTAAACGAAGTTGGCTTCCTCGAATTTTTTCATAAGGCGCATCACCCTATTAAGGTACTTCCTCATCCGTTCTTCCTTAGCCTCATATATCCCATTCACTTGGCCCATAATCAACCGAGAATCCCCCAAGACGAGTATGGACTTGGCTTCCATAGACTTAGCCAATTCTAGCCCGTTGAGGAGGGCTTCATACTCGACTTCATTATTAGTGGTTTAGTACTGCAAACGAACTTTGTGTTTCAGTTTATCTCCTTCCGGGGATTGTAGAACCACACCATTTTCCTCCTCGTCTTTGTGTAGACGAACCATCCATATGGACGACCCATCTTTTATTGTTTTTCGTCTCATTATCATAATTTGGGGTAAACTCCGCAATGAAATCTGTTAGGACTTGAGCTTTTATGGCATGCCTTGGTTAATATCTAATGTCAAACTCATTGAGCTTGACAGCCCATTGGATCAATCGTCCTACAACTTCTAGTCTATTCATTACCTTTTTGAGCGGATGATCCGTCATGACATTAATGACATGTGCTTGGAAATAATGCCTTAGCTTCCTGGAAGTCGTTATCAATGCGAAGACTAATTTTTTCATTTGTGGATATTGTCCTTCCGCTCCCCTCAATGCCTTACTTGTATAGTACACGAGCCTTTGCACTTTGTCTTCTTCTCTTATCAATGCTGAACTTACGGCATGCGGGGTGACCGCCAAGTACAAATACAACTCTTCTCCCAACACGGACAGACTTAGCAAAGGAGCCATGGTGAGATACGTCTTTAGATCTTCGAAAGCTTTCTGACACTCATCGGTCCATTCAAATGCTTTTTTAAGAACCTTAAAAAATGGCAAACATTTGTCAGTAGCTTTAGAGACAAACCTCTTAAGTGCAGCAACTCATCCGATGAGGGATTGGATTTCTTTAATATTTTGTGGAGGCTTCATGTCCAAAGATGTTGCTTGAATTTTGTCAAGATTCACTTCAATTCCCCTATGAGAGACCATAAATCTAAGGAATTTTCCTAATGATACTCCAAAAGCACATTTGCTAAGGTTCAACTTCATGTGGTACTGCCTAAGTGTGTCAAATGTTTCTTACAGGTCGTCCGGATGCCTTCCCTCGTCCCGACTCTTCACCAGCATGTCATCTACATAGACTTCCACATTCTGTCCGATCTGCGAACGAAACATGTGGTAACCAATCTCTGATATGTTGCCCCAGCATTCTTTAAACCAAAGGGCATCACCTTTTAATAGAACAAGCCTTGACTCGTGACAAAGGATGTCTTCTCTTGGTCTACCTCGTCCATCCTTATCTGATTGTATCCAGAGAAAGCATCCATGAAGCTAAGCAACTTGTGCCCCGCAGTGGAATCTACCAACTGGTCAATGCGTGGCAGCGGGTAACTATCTTTGGGGCAAGCCTTGTTTAGATTGGTGAAGTCTACATACATTCTCCACTTGCCATTTGCCTTCTTGACCATTACTACATTGGCCAACTAATCCGGATAGTACACTTCTCGAATAAACTTCGCCACAATTAACTTTTGAATTTCGTCTTTGATAGCATTATCTCTTTCAGGGGCAAACACCCTCTTCTTTTGTCGCATTGGCTTGGAGGAAGGACACACATTCGGACGGTGGGTAATGACACTAGGATCTATACCCAGCATGTCCTCATGACTCCAAGCAAACACATCAATATTTTTCTTCAAAAACTGGACAAGGTCCTTTTTAATCTTCTCTTTTAGATCTGCTCCAACCTTGGTACACCTCTCTCGGGGTTATTTTCATCCAAGGAAATATCCTCCAATGCTTTGGTGGGCTCTGTTACAACTCTCTTTTCTTCAATATTCATGGTCCGAACTTGTTCGTCCATGGCCAACATGGTCGGGTAACATTCTCTTGCTGCTAGTTGGTCTCCTTATACTTGTCCTACTTCATGTTCTATTGGAAACTTGACTGATAGGTGGTAGGTAGATGTAACAGCCTTCCAACTATTTAAAGTTGGCCTTCCAATTATGGCGTTGTAGGAGGATGAACAATCTACCACAAGGAAGTTCATATCCTTGGTGATTTGTTGCGGGTATGCCCCCACTACCACCGATAATGAAATAGTACCCACAGGTTGTACCTTCATTTCACCAAAACCTACTAGGGGGGAGTTCACTAGACAAAGTTGGTCTTGTTCTAACCTCATATGTTGAAAAGCTGGATAATATAAAATGTCCGCCGAGCTTCCGTTGTCCACTAGCACTCTTCTGGTTGTGTAGTTAGCAATAAGTAAGGTGATGACAATAGCATCATCGTAAGGGTGATGAATTCTCTCAGCGTTTTCGTCTATGAAAGTGATCGCTTGATCGTCCGTGGACCTTGCCCTTGGTGATCGTCCGAAAAGTTGGACGCCTTGCACGACCTTCAAGTATGCTTTCTTGGACTTGGATGATTGGCCTGTAGAACTTCCCCCTATGATTACTCTTATTTCTCCGAGCGATGGTCGCGATGATTCTTCTATCTTCCCTTTCAATTTCTCATCCTTGTGGTCTCGTCCAAGGAAATTCCTCAACTTCCCTTACCTTATGAGATTCTCAATCTGCCGCTTTAAATCAAAACACTCGTTTGTATCATGCCCATGATCCCTGTGGAAGTGACAATACTTATTCCTATTGCGCTTATTAGGATCTCCTTTCATTTTCTTCGGCCACTTCAAGGAAGGATCATCCTTGATTTGCATAAGGACCTGCTCAAGTGGCATGTTCAAAGTGGTATATTGTTGATTTCGTGTTGAAGAGCCAGGCTTCTTATTATCTCGATCTTTCCTTTCTTCCGTCCGTCCCTTCTTTGGACGAAAGCCTTGCTCGGAATGACGATTGGGGTTTGCTTCTATTCTCTCGGATCTCCTCCTCTTCTTAGCAATGATCGCGTCTTCTGCATTCATAAAATTTTGGGCTAAATGGACGAGTTCGGCCATGGACTGAGGCTCTTTTTCATAGAGTTTATGTATGAATAAGTCCAAATTCACCCCATTATGGAAGGCTGCCAATAAAAGCTTGTCATCTACCTCGTCCACGCTCGGGGCTTCTCTGTTGAAACAAGTGATGAATGACCGTAGACTCTCATTCTCTTCTTATTCTATGGTTAACAAGCGGGACGAGGAACGCTTATGTCTTTGTCCCCCAATGAAATTATTAACAAACAACATGCTTAACTCTTCGAAAGAACTTACCGAATTCGGGGGTATTTTGCTAAACCAAACTCGTGCTGGACCTTTAAGGGTGGTAGGGAAGGCTTTACACATGATTTCATCAAGGACCTCTTGAAGGTGCATTGTTGTCTTGAAAGTAGCAATGTGATCAAACAGGTCACGCGTTCCATCATTCGAATCCAGAGAAGGCAACTTGAACTTTGATGGTAGAGGGTGACCGTTAATGGAAGCCGTAAAGGGTGAATCAGTTATGTGGACCAAATCTTTTATAGGATTCGCCTTTCTCATGTTCTCTTTCATTTCTTCCATGACTTTCTTCATTTAGTTCATCTCCTCTTTCAAGTGTGGTACCGTTCGTGAAGTGGTGCCTCTTAATTGACTTCCAATTTCAGTATTTTCTCTCTCATCATGACTCTGTGTTTGTCCTCCTCCTTCATGCTCTTCATGTGTCTGCCTTCTCAGATTAATCTCCATTCTTAATTCTTGGTTTTGGCGAGTTAACTCCGCCATTGCAGCCGCCATAGATTGCACATGTTGGATAGATGATGTTTGCATGACCGATGCAGATTAGCGATCACGATGGGGGTTGCTTGAAGCGTCTCTGCTTCTTTGATGGCTCAGGCTAGTAGCCCTCGATCTGGTCCGAACCACTCAACCTTTGTCACGGAAAAGAAAACTCTAAAACAATCTCGTTTCCCACGGATGGCGCCAACTGATGATTCCTTGGAAATTAGTAGGTTGAAAGTCTCGGACGCCGATGATCTTAGGGCTTGATCCTGAAAAAGCAAATACTAAGTCAGAGGGGACTGGTTGGAACCGGCCAAAAGTCTTCCGATGGTAAAGTCAATGGATTTGTGATTCCAAGTAAAAAGGAAGTATTCTTTGAAAAAAGTGTCTGAATATCCTTACCTTCTCATCAATGAATGCTTATATAGCATATGTGAAACGGTTATCTGTTTAATAATCGTTCCTATTGTCGAGGAGTCCGGAGGTTTCAGAGGTAACTTCCATAACCGTCATGGAAGTTACCTTATTTGGACCTGTGTTCCATAATGGTTAATGGAGAACTCGGCTCATAGCAGTTCAACTCGTCCCCTACGCTCGGTGGAAATCAAAGTCGTCCAAAGTCCAACATGTTGTCCAATGAACTCGTCCATCTTTTATTAAGGACGGACGAGGTTATTAGGGACAACTTTTCCTCATGCATTCACTTCTTCCTAATTCCCTTTTCAAGTGTAGATCTTGTTCGTCCAAACGTTTCTAAGGACGGACAAGCTTCTCAAGGGACCTCGTCCGTTTAAAGACAAACGAGGTCATTATTGGGACGATCACTACATGCACTTGGTTCGCCCTAGTTGGTCTCTCATTGGACGAGCCATATGGACGAGCTCAAGAGTTGGTGGTTTTTTGTAACACCATCAATTTTCAAATTGCTTTATCCATTTATAAATTAGATTCTCAAAATAAAAATTATATATATAAAATAAAAACACTTTTTTTTTTTGGCTACAAAATAAACGTGTAATATTTGTTAATTTTTTGAAGCTAGCCTCATAACACTCTTGGTTGTATTAGTAGTGCGTAATATTAATGAAAAAGTGTGTAAACCTCAAATTGGAATGAATGAAAAATTATAACACTATAAAAATAAAAATTAAAAAAGTCTTATCGCACGTGCAAAGTGCGAGTGATGAGACTAGTTTTATACAATCATTTTTTCAAAACACTTAAATTATCTATTCTAAAAGCTATTTCAATAAAATATTTATTATTTAACCACTTTTTTAAAACACTCGCATTACTCTCACACACACCAATTGAAAAAGTGAATTGAGAAATGAAAAAAATACTCATTTACACATGAACAATAGCCACATAAATTTACACAATACAGTAACTCATATCATTTTACCCAACTTTACATAATCTGATATGATTGATTTTTGGGGTTAGATGTGCAAAATTTAGTCTTTATGCTACTATACACAGATTGATGTAGGTGCTCTTACCGCTGTAGTTTTGTTTCGAAATTCAATTTTATTTTTAGTAAAATCAAGTTCTTGAGGAAACTCAATTTTTACAAAATCGAGTTCTAATTAAATCTGGCTATCGTGGCAAAGGCTGGCATGGCTTTTTCTTTATTAAAAAAAGAAGGGGGAGGAAACAAGGAACTCAATATCATGCAATCAAATACTGTGTAATATTTTTAAAACAAATCTCGATATTGCTAAACTTGAGTAACATGTAATATTTCATCATTTCTTTCTCACAATCTTTTCTTACTCTTATTCACTCGTCTCCCGGTCTCTTTTTCACACTCATCTCTCTTGGTATCTTTAAAAAACCCATTATGGTACTTCATATTTGTTTGTTATAATCTATTTATTTCATTGAAATTGGAGGTTGCTTCTGCATCATTTGGTGAGATAATGAGTTACATAGCACTCCTCTATCTCTTTCTTTTTGTATTTTCTTTTTTCCAGATTGAGGAGGGGACTGATCCTTTGATATTTCCCTTTGTAAAATTAGTGGTTAGTTGGTAATCTTTGTGAAACATCACCACCAGTGGCTTAAGCTTCATTTTAGGATTTCATGAAAAAACTAATTTTGCTGTCATTATTAGCAATCGCATTTAGCCCCTAACAATAAATCTTGATTGGGTTATATATAAAACACCCATGAAGCTATTTGATCTCTATGGACATTCAATGTTTCTCTTTTAGTTAGCTGTCCTGTTTTTGAGGTGATACGTTGAATCATATTTGTCATTGAGGGCTTATTGTTTATGTCTTTTTGCTGAGCCCTGAGCCCATTTGTTGAAATTGTGTGGTAAGGCTCATTCTAAATTATTTAAGTAGTTTGTCCTGAGATTCTTCAAAATTTGGCGCTTATTAACTCTATCTTGTCCTGAGATTCTTCAAAATTTGGCGCTTATTAACTCTATCCATAGTGATATCTCTAATGACCCATTAAAGCATATCTTCCCATTTTCTAACAATAGCTATACATTAAGGAAATACAAAAGCTGCTCAAAGAAATGATTTGATCTAAACCCTATTGCGGAGTTAGGGAAATTCATTAACTTGCTTGTTTATTTCTGTTCTTTGAAAGCATTCTCAATTGCTATTTATGGTGAAGTCAGTATTGTTAGTGATAGGATTCAATCTTTTATTGTTTGTGCTCTTTTTTGTGAATCTTTATTGGAATCTGCCTATGATCACACACATATTTTGTTACTTAAAACCTTGTTCAGGTTTGCAAAAAAAAAAAAATCCCCTGGGTTTTCTTTGATGAAGTTTTTGAAAAGCTTTAACAAGTCAAGCTTTAACAAAATCTATCACAGGTTCTGTACCCACCGCCCCTTTTTTTATTGCTGAAAACTGGTTCTAAGACTAGTCATATTGCTTTGTGGGAAAGGAGAATCCAACTGTGGGAATTCATTAAAAGACCCAGCTACCTCAAAAACAAGATATTTATTAGAAGTTTAGTTTGTACGTGGACTTTTCCTTGTGAATAATGAGGCACCATTCACGCAGTAGAAGAAGAACAATTGACTTAGGTCAAGTTTCATGTGTCTCATGAACTCTTGAATGCTTGTTGTTGAATGTAAAGTACATTTTGAAAGATTCAGGGCTTGTTAGGATTGACAAGGTGTAGAGTAAAGTTGGCCTTCGACTAACTCAAAGATTCAATCAAATGATAAGATAAATAATTTTGGTATGCCACTCAACCGGAGGAGGTAGTAGATGACACTCATCATCACTAATCGCAGATGTCACTCAACATAGCCAAGTCATACACTTGATTGTTAGAACTTAAGCAGAATCACTCAACTTCAAAGCAAAAACACTTACAAATAATTTTCTAAATAAAAACTATCCCACTTCTTCTAATTTCTCATTGATGTTTATAGGTGAATACATTATATGTGAAATAAATACTTATAACTTCCAATACAGATGACAACTCTCTAGATTGACTTCACACTATAATCAAATTATTTGGTTAAAACAACTACCAACAAAACTTATAATTAACTTTGACTGAATAATAAAAATAAATAAAAGACAAATGAACTTATAAATAAATGACAATTCTATTTTACTTCACTCTATTCCCACCTCCACTCCCTCAATCCAACAGAGACCTCAAGATATTTTTTTATTATTTTTTTAATAGTAGAAAACATGTATTTATACTCCATGCAAAGACTATGAGCTAGCGGATTTTTCAATGGACTGGTTATATGAGTGTCTCTTGGACCCCAAGTAAGCCAGATTACCGGGCCCAAAACAAACACCGACAGACTTTTTTTATTGATAAAACAATAAAAGTGGACTATGGATTTACTGTCATGCACAATTGCAGCTATATTAACTTATCTTTCCCGGCCCCCTAGAGAAATTCAAGTCCAATCCAAATGAAGAAGACTTATTTGGAACTTGTTAATTAGTAGAGCTAGCTATGACCCATGACACAGTCCACAGATTTGATTGAAGCATCACATGTAAAATAGTCAAATTAAAGTTGTTATTATATTAAAATAACCATCCAATCTTTTTGTTTTTAGAGTGGGTGAGGACTGAGAATATCGGTGTGGCTGACTTATACGTGTAAGAACCTCAAAAACAAGATGACAAAAATGGCGACAAAGAACAACAACCCAAACCAAACACAGGAAAAGGATTCAATGAATTCTAATATGTATGAATGTTGGTCTCATTGTATAACGAATCCACCACCTTGTCGGCCATATGATTCATATATATATATATATATATATATATGGGGACGAGTAGCATATTTAATTTTAACCAAAGTACAAAATAATTTGTGCAAATACCCAAACTTTTTTTTCCCTCTCCCATTGTGATATCCTTTGGATTTAGTTTAGTTTAAAGTTCAACCAACACCACCAACAATTTGGTATATTCTAAAAAGTTTAAAAAAGCTTTCCGCCAAAGCCATTAACTCCTAAGAACTTTTCCACCCCCTCCTCCCAAAAAAAAGCTTATCATAACTTGTATGAATTTGACTTTATGAGCTCTCAAGAAGAAAATTCTACACTAGAGTGTGAAAGGACCAGCTTTCTGAGCTGTTAGTCACTCCTCACTAACGTGGGATTTGCTCCAAAGTTTTTAGCACTTTTTCCTGTTTTTTTTTTTTTTTTTTTTTTTTTTTTTTTCATGGAGAGAAGAAGAATATATAGAAAGAAAAAGAAAAGAAACTTCAAGGGCATGTATAGATTTATAATAATAATGCATTGACTTTCATGTTGGAAATGTAGAGTGCCTCATTGCCTCAAATGTAGTTTTCATAATGATTTAAATTTGAATTATTTTATATACTTGGAGGCAAAACCAAGAAATTAATGAAGGAGCAAGGGAAGAACTGTGACGAAAAAGAACAGCCCAGTGAATAGTTTGAAATTGGTTACATACGTGGACTCTAAAATAGTGATAAGAATAATAGGAATATAATCATAATCACACAACTTAAACAACTACAATTAACTATTTTCCTTCATCTTCGAGATACATAAAATTCACATAGTTACTATAAAAAGCTTGTAAACTTACACAATTAAATACAACTAAATTGAATTATTTTTAAGCAAAATCATATAAATTTTACACAATCTTTATTATTATTCTACACCCATTTGTATTGAGTGCTTTTATAATGTTTACATGAAATACTAGCATTATTGACAGACCCCACTGGAAAAACACTAGTAGCTCTTCTCTCAGAGTCGGTGTCGCTGTCATATTATTAATGGGGGTAATGGTACCACACGTGCACATCTGATAGGACCCATTCGTGTGAGTGAGAGAGCAGAGTAGCACGCACAAGGCAAGGCATGCAGAGAGCGAGCAGAGAAAGATATTGGGAAGTGTACACACTAAATTCTTGTAGTATTCCTTTTTCCTCTAAGCACAATGGAATTTCTTTTTCTTCCTTTTCTCTTATATGCATGCGCATATATAGGACTTAGCATCTTGATGTGTCATTGAATGCAAATGAATAGTTTTTTTAAATATGTATTACACTAAAGATTTTATTGGTCCACCATCATGATTTTATGGGATCCATTTAAAAGTGTGACAATTGACAGGAGAATTTTGGCTCTAGGATTTTGGATTTTATTCAACTTCATAAAACTGTACGTTGAAGAAAGGTCTTTCTTTACCATAAAATTCTGGGGGTGATGACCTATTTTAATCACATTTCTCTTTACCATATAAGTTGTAATATATACCTGGCCGATGGTTTTGGTGGTATTGGAGAAAGGTGGAATCAGATTTACGTTTATGCTTGATGCTCGATACTCGAAGACAATCCTCAACCAAAAAACCATTACTAACACACAAATAGTCCTGTAAAAAATTCATTATAAGAATAGAATCTCCTTGAAGATTTTATTATTGTGAACTTCACTGGAAAAGTAACTTTGTGATTTCAGATTCTCAAGCTTTCACATTGGGATCACAAGTAGAGACGGAAAGCTAGCATGATTTTTCAATATAGCTCGAGGAGAAGCATGAATTTTTCTCTCAAAAGACTAGGTGTGGCAGCCTCTAAACTTAAAGAAAAAATCGTGCATAAGGCATTTTATATAGGAATTATGTTTGAATTAGGTTAATTAAACAAAAGAATCTAGAAGTTTGATTTATACAACCTCGCTCGAGGCCTTGGGGTCGCCGTGAGACACTTTGACTTCTATTGAGAATGTTTTTTCTTTCAGCAAACCTTTGAGCAAATTCAAATATAATCTTGTGTTTTACTGTCTCACTTGGGAGTTTTCATCTTGCTTGATCAAGTTTTTTTTTAGTTAGCAAACCTTCAAAAAATTTCAAACATAAACTTAAACGAGATTTTCCAATGAGAATTATATCAACAAATTTGAAAATCAATACAAGCTAATGTCACAGAGTGAAATTTACGTGTCAACACTAAAATCCTTACAATAATAATAATAACAACACTAAGAATAGAAAGAAAAGTAACATGAAAATGAAATCTCATGCATATGAATATGATGATGAAAGTGGTGTTTTTAAGTCTCAACCAATACTTTAGAATCGTTCTTAATGGATTCCTTCATGTAACTATTTGTCGTGTATGAGATAAATGGACAACATCCACTATCAAGGGTTAATCAAGTACTCAAAATTACTTGGACACTCACGTTGGGGAAAAAAAAAACAAAAACAATAGAAGGAAAAATTGTGAACTCAAAGCTACACATTAATTTGCTCACCCATCGTATTCAACTAAAAGAAAGTAAGCGCATTAAAGCTTGGGAGCTCAAAAATTGCACCTTCACCCACTCATATCGTATTCAACTAAGAGAAAGTGAGTGCATCGAGCCCACTTCCTAGCTTTTCCACACACTGTAAAGCAACTTAACAATGGAGCCATTACTCCTTCTTAAAGACCTTTCAGGGCCGGGTCTCCGTGACATAACAGTGTGGACCCAAATTCCATAAATTTGTCTCCTATCTTTTACATGCAACATTTTGCAGTTCAAATTCATTCTTGTCCTGCAGGGAAAAGCTGGATTAGAGAACCTTTTGTGAAAGTCTATGCCCTAATCATGCAATGTAACTCAACGATGCTATATGATGATCTTGGTATTTTGTAAGGGAGAAAAACAAAACTAATAAGTAAAGTTGAAAGACAGAACAAGTTAATCTAGAATTCTTTGCGCCTGCTAAGGGTTATAAAATTATATTTCTTTGCTTTACATGCTTTACAAACTTATGTCAAAAAGCACACATTAAAGATGTTAAAGTTATGCATGCTTGGATGATTAATTTTTTTTAAAAACATATTAAACTTTATCGATCAATTAGTTGTAAGAACATGGACAGGTTATTTTGTCTTTGTGTGAATGTGCTCTATGCATACAAGACATAAATTGGAGATGTCACCCTCAAATAATGTGACACTCCAACTAGTGTCCTGTACAGATAGGATAGGACACAAATAGTAAGCCATGTCCTATTAACTAGAAAAGGAGGCCGTTTCTTTACTCCATTGATGTACGATTTTCCCAATAAAATTCAATTCATCAATAATTAAACTCCAAATAATACAGCTAAACCCTAAGCCTATTATGATCCCATCTTGAAAAGGATGCAATATCGGACCCAGCCTCATCAATGCAAGTGGCAATGAGCAACAAATCATTCTTACTAGGAGGCTCCACGGTAAAAAAAGACCATTTCTATCATTTTGACTTACCTTTCCATAACTTTTTCCAATTTGTATGGCCCCGACCTTGGAGGAAGTATACCCTGTTATAGGTGTATACTTCCTCCCACTCACAGCTGCGTGGGTCTCACAGCCTGTACAGCTAGGACACAAATAGAAAGCCATGTCCTAGTAGCTAGAAAAGGAGGCAGTTTCTTTACTCCATTGATGTACGATTTTCCCAATAAAATTCAATTCATCAATAATTAATCTCCAAATAATACAGCTAAACCCTAAACCTATTAAGATCCCATCTTGAAAAGAATGCAATATTGGACCCAGCCTCATCAATGCAAGTGGCAATGAGCAACAAATCATTCTTACTAGGAGGCTCCATGGTAAAAAAAGACAATTTCTATCATTTTGACTTACCTTTCCATCACTTTTTCCAATTTTTATGACCCCAACCTTGGAGAAAGTATACCCTGTTACGAGTGTATACTTCCTCCTACTCACAACTGTGTGGGTCCTACTAGTTGTGAGTGTGAGGAAATATACACCCGTAACAAGGTGTATTTTTCCTCAACCTTGATATAGCAAAGTAATGACAAGCAACCAGACTTTAGCTTTTCGGGTCATGTCGGGAATTGTAGGTTAAAAAAAATGGAAAGAGTTAGGGCCTATTTAGTAATGTTGTTCTAGTAACGTTGTTTGTATTTTTTAGAAATACGTGTGGGTGAAAAAGTGTGTGAAAATACGTGTAATGTTGTTTAAATATCAAAATCTTTGTTTAAACAATGGTAACAAACGAGCCCTTAATGTTCTGAGAGTTATTGTTAAGGGCAAAAACTTGCTGCATTGCTCACATTCGTATGCATGCGAAAAAAATAACTGAAATTGTAATTAGAAGTTACGATTTTTAATTTGAATCACAATTGCAACTGCTTTTTTATGTGTATGTAAATGTGTGTATCTTAATGTGTGTATAATAAACACTATATGACTATCTTCACTAGAACTTCTAGATAAATAGGTCCCAACCTGGCTTGTAATTATTTTATTTTTTTTCTTTTTTGACAAACGAGGGTGTCTTTTGAGTATCCGATTATTCTTTTGCGTGTATGCAATCTCCGATCCTTCAAACCAGTGTCAGCTCAAGGCCTAGGCCTAAGGCCCCACAACAAATAAAAAATTTCCCTACTAAAAAAAGGCCCCATCTCCCTTAGTAAAAGGCCCAAAATTTTATAAAAATATAACATTTTTTAAATAATTGGTACTTTTTTTTAAGAGTGATGCTAAAAATACCACAAATTTTATTATAGATTTAACTAACATATCACCAATCACATAAAAAAGTAATTCAAATACAAATAAATTAAGTTGTTGAAATTCATCAATTATAATCGTAATCACATTTATTGTGAACATTTTGTAGTATTTTTAGTATTTTTCTTTTTCATTTCTAACAAGGCTTTTAAAATAGGAGATCAATAAAAATTTAACCCAATTGAAACCCTAAGATGTTTCAAATAAAATGCTGCAAATGTGATAATTCACCAATGATGACTAATCTCCTACTAAGCCACACACCAAATAATATCTATCTATCTATTTCTCTTAAAAAGAATATATAAAATTAAAATTTAGATTACAACTGTACTTAACTATGCATAGTCATATATCCAAGTTAAAGTAAGTTCCTTTTAATTCAACTATAATATTCAATCTTCTCTTTGAAATTAACCTTAGTTTAGCTAGTATTATTCATCAATTTCTGTATTTACATCAAATTAGTCTTAATTTAATTAGTATTATATAATTTTATTTAATTAATGTTTACATATAAAAAGACCCCATATAAATTTTTTGCCTTAGACCCCAAATTTTGTTAGGCCGGTCCTTGCTTCAAACACCAAGATATTACAGGGAGGAACCCCATGAGAGTGACCCCAAGATGCTACGAAGAGATTTCAAACCCAAAATCTCATAGATATTATGAAGCTTTAAGAACCACTAAACCAATCCTTTGGGATTACTTGCTTTGTAATTCTTAGCAACAGACTTTTCTAATAATCTTATTCTTTTCACCTAAAGGGGCTATCATCGGTAAAAGAATAATGCTAATAGACAATAGGCTGGAGTCTCCAAAAGATTAAAAAGAAAAGAATGCTATTGGAGGAGTATTTCGGAGAAATGAAGAATACAATATCTCTTCCCATAGAAAAATTGGATGTCACAGGATAGATAGAATCCAGGTGGAGTTCGCTATCTCTCCTTTTGCTTTTAACTAAATTCCAAAATATATATGCAAAGATAAAATTATTCCGAAAAGTACATGTTTAACAGTTGATTAGTGCCCAAACAAAGTTTCATTCAAATAACCACCAAGAGGAATTTTATACACGAATCATTATATTACTTAAGTAAATGAATCATCATTTAAATTACTAAGTAAAGTCCTCTTCACTAATATCTTTTTCATTTTATGATTTAAATTAAATTTATATTTATTATTGCAAGACCTAAAATTCTAAATAATGTGACATTATGTGAATAAAAATCTTCAATTAATCCCTACTCGAGGGTTTCACTTTATATTGAACTAATTGTAACTTATCACATATTCATTTTTTATTTTATCTTTTCTTCATAAAAGAACTAAAATATATAACAAATAGAAAAACATACACATACTATACCACAATCGCTAGAATATGTCGTGAATACTTTTACACCTTAACTAGTGAGATAGATGATTTTTTTTTCTACGTCATTGATACTATATTTTAAAAAGAAATGATATATCCACAACATTTTTATAACAAATCCTAAATAGTAAGTTGTTACTGGTTGTTATTGTTGGGTTAAAAAAGTAATTTCAATGCTAAATTTAAATTTGAACCAATAACAACTAACCACCTGTTATTTGTTGTGAAAATATTGTAAAAATATTTGTGATTTGTTATGAAAATATTGTGTGCATTTGGCTACTAATTAAAAAAGCCAGTTTATTTTTGTTATTATTTATGATTTTTATCATTACACTTTTTGATACTATTTATAAGTCTCCTTACCATACTTATTTCTGCTAACTTTTACTTTTATTTACGATCTTTTTAACAAAAAAATTTCGGTTTCAACAAAATAAACAGACCCATAGATAAATAAAATAAATAAAACCAATATCACCTTTAATTTAATTAGTAAATTAAACCTTTTGTTGTAGAAAAAACTATACTTGAAGTATCGAATAATTACCGACAAAATTAAGGAGATCCTTGCCTAAACTCTAGAGAAGACCAACCATGCATGTATATCACCCAACACAACTCAACTCAACACCCACACTGCTACACACACATAAACAATTCCACACACCATCTCTCTCTTCTCTCTCACCAAGAAAAACCTTTTGTCCCAAATGGAACCAGAAACACCACCTCCAACACCGCAACCACAAAAACACTCACTCCCAACTCGTCTGAACACATACATATCCACCACCAGACTCGGCAAACACTTCAAACTCACCGACCGGAACACCACCTTCACCACCGAGCTCCGAGCAGGCACCACCACGTTCCTCACCATGGCCTACATTCTCGCCGTGAACGCAAGCATCCTCACAGACTCAGGTGGCCCATGCACCATCTCAAACTGCCTGACCCTCTGTTCAGACCCCACAGTCCCACTTTCCAACTGCACCCCACCAACTCACCGAGTCATCAAACCCACAAACTCGTGCAAATTCCACCCAGTCGACCCAGGCTACTCATCCTGCCTCGAACAAACACGTAAAGACCTTATCGTAGCCACCATAGTTTCCTCTCTCATAGGCTCACTCATAATGGGTGTCTTTGCAAACCTTCCTTTAGCTTTAGCTCCTGGAATGGGCACAAATGCTTATTTTGCTTACACAGTTGTGGGATTTCATGGCTCTGGTAACGTACCCTATGAAAGTGCCTTAGCAGCTATTTTCATTGAAGGCTTAATCTTTCTCTTCGTTTCAGCAATTGGGTTACGTACCCAACTCGCTAAACTCGTTCCTAAACCCGTCCGAGTGAGTTCCTCAGCTGGAATCGGTCTCTTTTTAGCTTTCATTGGGCTTCAAACCAATCAAGGTATTGGGCTTATTGGGTTTAGTCCATCAACCCTAGTCACAATCGGAGCCTGCCCGAGAAATTCTCGGGCAGCAATAGCTCCCGTTATAACGGGAGCTAATGGAACCGTCAGTTTATTAGCGGGTGGTGACGTGTCCAATTCTGTCTCGGGCGATATTTTGTGTTTGGATAGTAAAATGTTGAGTCCCACATTTTGGCTTGGTGTTGTTGGGTTTGTGATCATAGCTTATTGTTTGGTTAAGAATATTAAAGGGGCTATGATTTATGGTATAGTTTTTGTAACAGGGGTGTCATGGTTTAGGAACACTTCTGTAACGGTGTTTCCTAGTACGGAGTTAGGTGATTTGGGGTACGAGTATTTCAAGAAGGTTGTTGATGTGCATGTGATTAAAAGTACTGCTGGGGCCCTAAGTTTTAAGGGTATAGGTAAAGGTTATTTTTGGGAGGCTCTGTTCACGTTTTTATATGTGGACATTTTGGATACCACGGGTACACTCTATTCAATGGCTAGGTTTGCTGGTTTTACTGATGCTAACGGCAATTTCGAAGGTCAATATTTTGCATTCATGTCAGATGCTGCATCAATTGTGGTGGGTTCATTACTCGGTACATCTCCTGTGACTGCATTTATTGAGTCATCAACTGGAATTAGAGAAGGTGGGAGGACGGGGTTAACGGCCGTAACGGTAGCTGGGTATTTCTTCTTGGCATTTTTCATTACTCCGTTATTGGCGTCGATTCCGCCTTGGGCTGTAGGGCCGCCTTTGATCTTGGTAGGGGTGATGATGATGAGATCAGTGGTGGAGATTGAGTGGAATGACATGAATCAGGCCATTCCTGCATTTGTGACCCTGATATTGATGCCATTGACATATTCTATAGCCTATGGTTTGATAGGTGGAATTGGGACTTACATTGTTCTAAATATTTGGGATTGGGGAGGGAGCCTTTTAAGGAAATTGGGAATCAAGAAGGGATTGAGAGGGAATAATTCTCATAAGGAAGCTTCTAATGGAAATAATAATGGTGTTTATGGAGATGGTAAAACACTAGAGGTTTAATGATAGTTCATAGACCATAGAGAGGCCTCGGGTTCGAATCCTCAGGATGTTTGTCCCCCAACTTACTGTAGCAAAAAGATTTAATCTTTTTCACTAAATACTATAATTATGAGGTTAAGGAAAGTAAATCTGGATAAATATTTGAATGTTCATTGCATCTGATTTTAGCTTTAGTAGTTTTTGTTACATTCATTTAACCTTTACTTTAATCATGATTATGTAGTTTAGTCATCTACTAGAGGCCAAAATATAGAAAAGAAATTCTTTCTAATTTCCACGTTTTTCTTGATCATTTAATGTCAGAAAGATAAACCATATGTCCATATTATAAAGCAAGAGGATGCCTCTTGAAATCAACTAAGAAAAAAAAAATTGCAATGGGGATAACCTCCTTAAAGGTCCAAAGGGTTATGTTTTTCCTTTATCGCATGAAGTTGCCGGGTAGTAGAAATAGGAAATATTTCAAAAGGAGTTAGTGATGTGTGTAAATGTGATCCATAAAGTAAGGGAGAGCTTGGCTGGTTTTGGACCTTTTGGTAGATTCATGGGCCTAGATAATGTCTCACTTTGGAGCAATGTCCAAAGAAGTATTTGGAAAATGCTCAGAACAATGCGTTGCCACTAGCATACATATACTCTTAAGGGAGTAGATACCAACTCAGTTGAATCCAACATTATGTTAAAGACAATCACACAAGATTAATGGGCTTACAGCCCAGTTTGGAGCGAACTCATGGGATTTATATGGCTCAATTCATTATATAAAACCTAAATGGGTTGGGTTTGTTACTTTTCAACTAAATCTGACCTTTTCGTAACCCAACCCTTGTTAGCTTTAAAAACCAATTCAACCCAACCCAACAAGTATGGATTGGGTTGGGTCGTCGGTTTGAGTTATTTTGTCCTGCCTAATAAAAAAAAAAAAGTTGTTTTCAATCAATTATTAAATTTTATTATTCAATAAATGATTCCAATTTTCACAATTGGTAATAATATTTTAATTATATCAAAACTAATTATCTTTTTTTTTTTTTTTTAGAGAAGGAAATGTATTAACAAAAACAGAGAACAACAACAGGCTTAGGGCAATGTCTGATAAAGAACTTTATCAAATTTAATTATCTAAACACCAAAATAAATCAAAATAAAATCCTTAAAATGTGCACATATATATTTTTTTAAAATTTCATAATGTGGGTTTGATCCAGTTACTTTACTAACCTAAATCCAATCCAACCCAAACTTCAAACAAATAAAGAATTAAATAAAACCCAACCCGCCCTACCAATTCATAAAAAAAAAAAAAAAAAAACAAAAAAATTAAAACAAAACAAATATTATAGTGGACGCCAGCCAAAGAGGATGCAATTTTTGAACAATAATTTTCTTTCTTTGTCTTTTTTTATTCATTTTTTTTATAAGATTCATATTTGTTTCTAAAATGAACACTAAGTATATATGGCCTGATCATGCATGGCCATAGAATCATAGAATGGGTTTCATGCATGATACCATCGTTGCGGCTCAAAAGGAAACTTTACAACAATACACCACATTGTCATAGTTGTTGGTACAGTTAGAATTTATTTGTGTGGGTTCCATGATATCATGTTTTATTGATTGCGTACAATTTATTAAGATCCGTTAAATCACTTCCACCCACCACATTATCTACATAGCTCTCATTGTCTCACATATGGGTAGCTCTAAGTCTAGCTCTGACCACCTTTGATTTTCATGTTACATGGCCAAATTAAGGACCATTAATTATTTGAGTAAGACTTAGGTACAGATCTTAGGTGTTGTTCCTTAGGTTTTCCTTTTAAGATTCTGCCATATTGATTTTTTCTCATGGAATGGAAGTATATTTTTTAGTTAAATAGCCACATGGCTGAATCTTAAGAGGAAAACCTAAAGAATAGCATCTAAAGTACTGAACATAAATTTTGTCCTAATTACTTGGTGTCATTAAAGAATCACTTGATATGTAAGGCTAGAAGAATCTTAAAAATATAAAAGAAATATAAAAGAGAGTAAGGCTACGACAAATAACATTTTTTTATAGTTTTTGAAGATGTAGGTTATGAATAGAGTAATACCACTTACATATAAACTCTCTAGAGCAGTTACATCAGAGGGTATATAATAAAAAAAATGTGTCAAATTTACACATTGTTATTCAAAAACTACACATATCAAACAAACTAAAATTGTGCAAATATGCATTGTTGTTATGGTTAAGAGCATTCACATTCGAGTTTGCATAAAAATGTCCATTTTACCATCTAAAATGTTATTTTATCTATTATATCATTCCACTTTACAATACACCTTACATCTCAATCTCTGTTATTCACTACTTCATTTAAATATTCTTTTTTATTCTTTATTTACTATTTACTTGAGAGGGAGAGAGTGTGAAGAGAGAGAAAAACTAAAAAAACTAATAAAAAGGGTTAATAATTGTTTATTGGAAGAAAGATACAATAAAATATAATATATTAGTTTATCGTCTAGTTATAGTAATTTG
Organism: Quercus dentata; assembly: GCA_028216015.1. Taxonomy (NCBI): domain Eukaryota; kingdom Viridiplantae; phylum Streptophyta; class Magnoliopsida; order Fagales; family Fagaceae; genus Quercus; species Quercus dentata. The sequence continues at coordinate 34,700,334 of CP116450.1, read as the reverse complement.
TATATATACACACTTACTATTTATGGTTGCTAAAAAAATTTAATAATACACACCCGGATAAAGCTTAATTTGAGTGGGTGTATTTCTAAAATAACAATTTGGAGGAGGGTTTTATTCCAACCCATGCTAATACTCTAACCATGTAAAACTTAGTTTTTTATTCTTTATTTATGTATCTTGAGAATGAGGGAAGAGAGTGGATAATTATTATTGTGTAAAGCAAGATAAATAAATAAATTAAGAAAATTATATTTTAATGAAATGTAATATAAGATAAATAATTTGATATCCAATGTTTTAAAAAATAAATATATAAAATAGAAAAAATATATTCTTATATTAAAATAAGATTTTTTTTTTTTTTTAATCAGTGGCAACTTAATCGAATATGGTACATCAATAATTGTGAAGAAAGCATATCCTCAAACTTACTTTCAAAAAGGAAAAACAAAAATCAATGAATTCGTTTGGAAAAGACAGAAACGAGAACTTGCATGTCGTAGGTGGTCCTTTAAAAGACCATGTGCATGGCTCGCTATTATCGAACGTTTCCCAGATTATCGGCGTGGTCATCTCATCTGGCAAGAAATAGACATTAGAGATCGCTGTTGGATCAGTCCAAACCAGAGAATACACAGAAACAAATCTACATTGCACGACAGAATGGGAACTAGAACTAAGCCAAAGCCAAGAAATTAAAGATAAGAGTACTCGGACCCTGATTGTGATTGAAACTCACAATCATGATAGTGTATATATATGTGATAGAGAAAATTCCAAGTTGATTTTCGAAATGGATTTAACTGAGATGAAGAGAATATCAATAACAAGGACATCTTAAATTAGGTTGAACGTCACAATCCCCATAAGATAATTTAATAGGGGGTTAAACCATTCTTTCTGCCCTTAAATATAGTTAGAGATCTGTTTATTACATCCTTACAATTTAGAAAGATTTAATTTCAACCATGAAATTTTAAAATGCTCTACATTAATTTCGTCCAATTACATAGGATAAAAATAAAACTTGGATGACATATATCAAAGACAAAACTAGAGCCTTTTGTTCATTAAATATAGTTTAAGTTCTATCTTCATCCATAAAATATGTACTCCTATCTCTTTAGATATTGTTAATAAAACTTTCTAGTTACCCACTTGGCACGACATATTAGAGACTATTTTTAAGCTAAACCAGAAATACACCAGATAAATATTTCTATGGGAAAATTCGCAATTAATTGATTTTTGAAAGATTATAAAATAAAAAATAAAAAATAAAAATAAAAATAAAAAATAAAAATAAAAAAATTGATTGTGAAATTTTGGTTTTTTTCAAATTTTGGTTTTTTCTACGTAGCCCAAAACTAATTTTTTTCCTTTGTTTTGGGCTAAGTTTTATACTATTGAGCTAACTTTTCCTTATTTTGGGCTGGCTTTCCTAGTCAACATTTGTTAGGGTTATCAAACTTTTTTTTTTTTTTTTGAAAACTAGGGTTATTGAACTATTAATATTATATTTAATATTAAAAATAAATAAATATATTAATATATAGAGAAGGTGCGGTGCGGTTTGTACGGTTTTCTTATTATAAAACCGCAAACGCATTGCACCATGCTTGATCTTGATTATGCTATTTTGCAGGCAGTTTTTAGAATAGTTATATACATATTTTTTGAATAAATATGACAAATCAAGTAATGAAAGAAAGTAATATTTCATTTACAACTATAATGGTTGTGTCTATCTAAAAGAATTACCTAAGAATAGAATTTAAACCAAAAAAGAGAGGAAAACAAAAAATTGACAGTGTTTTTAGCATTGTAACTTTTAGTGGGTTCATTGGCTTCCAGTTTGATGTACAGCCATGTGACAAAGGAAATATAAAAGATGTTGCCAAATCATAAAAATTTATACACTAATATAATAATCTCATGTCATGAATTGTGATTATGCTAATGGCTAAGTGCTTATCTTTGATTTGCAACAATCTTCTTCATCACTCTAATTTCTTATCATTAAATAAAATTAGATTAACATTATTTTTTATTTTTTAGGATATATTTCTTAAATTAAGGGATAATATTTAACATACAAAAATTTAACTTAGATAATATTTTTCATCTAATTAACATTATTTTTTTATTTATCAAAATATCAAGCTACAAAACTTGATTATTAAGGGATAAGCACAATCCAAATTCTTCAATAGGTGATTAATATAAATTTATCCCAAGAAATAGTATATATCTCCAATAATTTGATAATCTCTATCTATCCCAAAAAACTGTATATATATCCATTAATTTGATAATTTCTATGTTTATGACATTTAAAAAAAAATATATATATATATATATATATATATATATATATATATATCAAAACTCCTAATAGCTATCAATAACGTTCTCTTTCTCTCTCTTTTTTATTTTTTGTATGTTATGTTATGTTGAATCAACTTTTTTTTTTTTTTTTCATTCATTCTATTCATATGAACTTTTTTTAATTCCAATTTTTATGGGATAAAAAAAAAAAACATTGATTAGATATTTTTAATTTCAATAAGATTTAAATGAATTATATTTCAAATGGAACTCTACCAATATATATAACCCTATATATGTTTTTTGGAGTGAAACTTATTTCAATATGTGAATGTCTAAATCCTATGACAATGCAGGTATGCATTTTTTCTTCTTTTATTATTATTATTTTCATTTTTTTTTATTTTCTTTAGTGCTATTATTGGTTTTTTCTCTTCATGTGATTTTAATTAATGAATTCAAAACATTGGAAAACATTGTCAAGTTTCTAAAGCCTCCTTCTTAGTTTTTGCATTTTGTTTTTATTAAATTGATTAGGTTTTGTGTATTGGTTGCCTTTTGTTTAAACTAATTTTCTTAGCTTTAATCTAATTTATATGCTTAGGGTTAGGGTCTTAGAATTAATGATTAAATATGGTTAGAATTAATAGATTAATTTTAACAATTTTCTTATTTGATTTTTATGTTACGTCAAATTATCAAGATGTTCTACATGTGTATTCTTGAATTATCAACTTTAATTTTAATTTATAATATTATCAAGATTATAGCAATTTTAGATTTATCAACTGTTTAGTAAGTTTTTTTTAAAATAATTATCAATTTAAAATTCAATTCAAAATTATCAATTTAATTTAGTTTTAGGAAGAAATCTTACCCCTTATTTTAGTGAGATAATTATTTACACTTGATAATTTTTTTCTTTTTTATTTATTGAAAAAATATATAATTATTTATACATTTATTTTATAAGCTTTTTCATAAAACCGTGCAACGCACGGGCCTATAACTAGTATATATATATATATATATATATATATATTAAGATTTAGGAGACAAATCATTTCACAAATCCAACACCAGCTTTGCTGGCTTCCATGAGAGCCAGCCGGCTTCCATGAGAGCCAGCCTATATTTGAAGTTTTGAACACTTTTAATGGATTGAAACCCTTTAGAGTTATTACTTATTAGGATAATTTTATCTTATAATTCCTAAAATGCTATCCACTTGAACACTTTTAAATTAGGCATTCATCAAAATTTTTAAAAAAAAACACTAGTCGATATTTTTGACAAACAAAGTTATTACTTATTAGGATAATTTTATCTTATAATTCCTAAAATGCTATCCACTGAACATACACCTTATAAATTAGATTTTGCATCATCATCAATAATTTACATTAAAAAAAAAAGGCTGCCCATAGTCCCTAGATTTGCATTTTTTCTTTACAAACAAAGGTATTTAAACTTTTTTTGAATGCATGCTAATATAAAAGAAAAATATAACCTAAGAGAGGGGGAGTCCCTCTCGGAGAAAAGGGCTCAAAGGGTGAATACCTGCATGCATGAACAACTTAACAAAACAACCGCGAGTAATCTCCTTAGCCTTTCAAACCCACTCTCTACAAATGATATTGTCAATTCACGTTATTACTTTTTTGAGTATATATTAATTCTCTCGAGTGTATGCATTACAATCTCATGAGGATGGCAGAGAGGAATCTGCTAGTAATAAGTTTCAAACTTCAAACTCATAATCTCATTAATGTCATAGCACTTATTGATACTTGATCAAAGATAGATTATGTAATAAAATCTAATTCATTTATTTTTAAATAAATAGATAAAAATTAAGAATTTTATATTAGTATTACTTCAAAATTTCTAAAGAATTTTATTTTCTAATCTTCAATAGAGATAAAGTGGATTCATTGATCTGTTAATTATTATTTTAACAACTTCTATACGGGTAATTATTGAGTACTCCTAGAGTAGTATAAGTGCGTATTCATTCCTCTCACATAAATGTGAGTTCTAGTAATTAAATTTATGGTAGAACTCACAATTCATGTGAGAGGAAAGAATACGCATTTATGGTACTCCCAAAATATTCAATAATTTTCCCTTCCATAGGTTAGCCACAAAAAGCTGATTTTTTGAGCGGTTTAAATTAATGTTAAAAAACTACCAACATTATTGGTGGACTCAAGTTAATTAAGAATTTATGGTGGACTAGTAATGACATTGGTAATTGATAGCCAGTAAGGATCTAAACGATGGGTGGATTTCCTTTAATTTGCCAACATGTTCGGAGCTCAATCAATGCCCAAGTGGGACTATTTTTGACTGATAAATTTAGATTATGATTTTTAATGGTGGTGGTTAATGTACGTACCAATGCCAAAGCCTCACAATAATTTTAATAATAACGATATGACTCATTACGACATGGAGTTTCAAAACTAAAAGATCTTGCAATTTTGTGTAAATAGAATTTGGATTTAATTCCCTCCATGTATAATAAATAAATAAATAAACTAAGGAGACAAAACGCATCAAAATTATTTTATAATTTGTTTGAGATAATAAGTTGTAGTTGGTATAATTCCAATTACAACAAATTAACTCAACAATAAGAATCTTTTTGTGTAGTTAAATACTTGAATTTACTATTCTCTTATTAACTCAAAAAACGAACTATTTGTTTCTTATTATTATTTTTTTAGTTCAACTAATTTGAGAGAGAGAGAGAGAGAGAGAGAGAGAGAGAGAGAGAGAGACATTAATAATATTTTCTAAACAAATTTTAAGTGATAGGTTGTTATTGGTTGTAAGAGGTAAGCAAAAAAGTAATTTAAATTGTGAATTTAAATTAAAACTAAAGGAAATGTTAAGGCATTGGTTTAGGAGTTATATTTAAAAATATTTTATTGAAAGAAGGTTAAAATAATAAATGTTGTTGACAGTTTTTTACATTTCTTATGAAAGTGGTATTAAAATTTTTCTATTATAATTTATTAATAATTGCCTTAAGAGCACCTGTTAATATGACTTTAAAACTAATAACAATTTATTACTTATAATTTGTTATGAAAATATTATGCAACAAGAGAGTGATCTCTACGGTGCGTAAAGAGAGTGATCTCGACAGCCGCTTAAGAAGCTAGGAATAACAGCTACTTTACTGGAACTTGCACTGTACCACAAATTTAGGTACACACTAGCCATTGTGTGGACCCTATAATTTGTTCCCACATCAACTTTTTTCATTGGGTGGACCATTTGATTGTAACATATTTGTTCTAATAAAGTGGACATAGGGCATAGGGTGTCCGATAAGAACTTGCATTTGCACATTAATGATTCTCATAATGGATTCCTACATTATTGAATTGATATGCCCTGTCTTAATAAAGACAAAAGCCAATAAGACCATTGATCATGTGCTATATACATGTTTTTGTTTTTTTTTCTATATATAAAAAACAAAGTTGAATCATCTCTCAAAACAAAACAAATAAAGTTGAACCAGGTGAGCATCTGGATGGTGGACCCCTGGCTTTTGGTTACTCCACACCGACTGTCACCATTATTAAGAGGTTTATTTACACTTTTACAGTTTTACACACCTAATGATCATGGTCTTTGAAACAAGAATGTTAGATGCATTTTTTGTCTTTCATTCTTCGGTTTTGCCTTGATGTAATGCGAAACTCCAATCTGTCTCTGTTCCAAACATTACAAAATATTATAAATCTGCAGTTTCTTTTTTTTTTTTTTTTTTTTTTTTGTTAAATCCTTACAATATTTCATCAAATTTTTCATTAAAAAAATGTAGTTCAAAACAAATTTAGATTGAAATTGAAGTAGTGCACGTGATACAAATAGTTTTTAATGAGAGGTTGAAAGTTGAAAAAAACAATTTTTAATCTCAATCATTAAATAATAAAAAAAAAAAGTGAAAAAAATATAACAAGTAAAAATGGTATAAATATTTTTTGAGTAAGGCAAGATAATCATAATGGGCATTGGGTATTGCAACCAATCTAAATCCAAACAAATTCTAACCCTAATAGGCTAATGGATTGATTGGACAGTTAAGTTAGGAACTTGATTTCAAATTGTTTATAGTTAAACCAACTATTCTCCTTAAAGAGTAATTCAGAAAATGGAAAAATATTCCTTAAAGGGTAATCTGTAGCAGTGCCTAATATGTACTGCTATGGTATTCATATCTGGATTACTCGTCCTTAATAAAAACTTTGACAAGCAGTCATTTTTATCTCTATTTTAGTTTTTTTTTTTTTTTTTTTTATTATTATTATAGAAGTTTCCGTCTTATCCACCTAATTAAAGACAAGAAGGTTAGGTAGGTGCAAATATATAAAATTTTAGTTAAAATAAAGGTAAATTTGACTTGATTGGAAAGGTAAAGTTAAAGGGAAGAAGGAAACATAAGTTTGGTTGTCGAAAACTCCAAATCATAAATTTTGTACAGCCAAAGAGATGTTTAAAACATTCAACAAAAGAGCTGGAAATTATTGGATTTGACTTCTTTCGAGTCCAATGAAACATTTGCGTGATGCAGAAACACGTCCATAATTTGTCAAGGGTAAATCTCACAATTAATCCAATGTTCTAATACACTAAACACAAATCTCGTCTTTATTTTTTTAGTAGACAAAATAGTTTTTGGTCCAAAATTTAATCAAAATTCAATCACAAATCCCTAATTCGGATTTGTTTTTGGTAGACTCCGATTTCAAGTCCTTTATTCAAGAACAAAGAACTTTACCAGTTCGAGTAATTGGATCCAACTATTACCATGGTTATTCTCTAAACAGTGCCATTACCTTTGTTTGATGGCTAAAATGATCATAAACAAACAATGAAAACTCCACTGATGTTACACCATTATGGTCTCCAAGACTCCAACTCCTTTTTGTCGAGTTTAACCCAAAAAAGAACAATAGAAACCCAAAAGTACTTTGCCTTTAATGCCTTTATCTTCTTCTTTTTTAAATTGCTATAGGTTTTAACTAAAATTAATTAAAACAGCAGAACGATTTTTTTTTTTTTTTTCCCCGGGAAAAAACAGAATACACAGAACCCGATTTTTTTTTTTTTTTTTTTTTTTTTTTGGGTTTCATTTTTGATTATTTTAGAATTTTAAAATCAATAATACACAGTAAAATTACAAACAGAAAGTCTGAGAATTCTGAAACCCAGAGAAATCAACATTACCGCCAACTCAGCCTCAGTCACCTGAAACAGACGCTTCCGGTTGTTTATATACTAAATCATCAAGCTGAGGCCTTAATTTATCGTTCCAAATATCAAGGCTAGTTCCGGTCTCTCTTTCTCGTTTCTGTATCTGGACAATTACCAGACTCTCCGTCAACCGGTAAACCTCAATAAACACAACAAAATTACCATTCTGTCCTTCCAACTTTGCCTTCCAATCTTTCTTCGTCACAGTCAAATTCTCGGCCTCTGCCATTTCGCCGATTCGCTCTATTATCTTTTCGGGTGTCTCCTCCGACATGAACCGCTCGCCCGATATCTCGGGGTCGCCGAACAAACCCGATAAGTCAAACCCGGAGGAAAACGATATCAAATCAAACGCGTTCAACGACTTGCCGTTCGAGTCCTCGTAGTCCTTGAAGTCAAAAACGTCGTCGTTTACCAACTTAATTTCTTTGTAGCCTTTGCTGAACCACGGGTCTCGGACGATCTCGTCGACGGTGATTCGCGTATCGGGATTCGTGTCCAGCAATCGCGAGATGAACCGGCGGAGATCCGGAGTCGTCCATTTCGGGCACCGAAATTCGCCGTTGTAAATTTTCCGATACATGACCATGAGATTCGAATCGTTGAAAGGTAAGTAACCGGCGTTCAACACGAACAAAATCACACCGCATGACCAAACGTCGACTTTGGCTCCGTCGTAGCCTTTCTTCGCCAGAATCTCCGGCGCCACGTAAGCGGGAGTACCGCAAAGCGTGTGGAGCAAACCGTCGGGTCGGATCTGGTCCTTTACGGCGGAGAGTCCGAAATCGGAGACCTTCAAATCCCAATTTTCGTCGAGGAGGAGATTTTCGGCTTGAGGTCGCGATGGAACACGCCTCTGGAGTGGCAGTAACCGACGGCGGAGATCAGCTGCTGGAAATACCGACGGCTGAGATCTTCGCTGAAACGGCCCCGCGCGATCTTCGCGAAGAGCTCGCCGCCTTTGGCGAACTCCATGACGAAGTAGATCTTGGTCTTGGTGGCGAGAACCTCGAAGAGCTTCACGATGTGCGGGTGGTGCAGCCGGCGCATGATAGAGATCTCGCGCTTAACGTGCGCCGTGAACCCGCCCTTGAGGACCTTCTGCTTGCTCACGGCCTTGATGGCCACGCTCTGCCCCGTGCGCACGTTCCGCGCGTGGTACACCTTCGCGAACGCGCCGTAGCCTAGCAACTTCCCAACCTCGTATTTCCCGAACAAGTTCATCACCTCCGAAGTCGTAGAAGTCGACGAAGACGACGCCGCTTCGCTGGTCGAAGCGGCGTCGTTTTCGTTCTCGTTCTCGTTCTCTCTCTCCGGCATCGTTCTATTGCTCTTCGCATCGAGTAACGGAGCAAAACAGCAAACACATCAGCTCCAATTCAAAATTCAATTTACTTATCCACACACCAAAAAAACACAAAAAGAAAGCCTTTATTTATTTATTTTTTTTTTGGTTTTGCTTCTTGTTGTTTTTTGTGTATTTGTTTTTGAAAAATCCTATCTAGTAATGGATTTTGAGAAGCGCAGGAAAGAAAGTGCGGGGTATTTATTTGGAAGAGGTAACGGGTGATTTTGCTTTTTCTAAAAGCGATGTGAATACTATTGCAGAAATTAAAAAAAAAATAAAAGCGACGTGAATACGATGGGATCACGGGTTTACAAAAACAGGTTGTCCCGTAAACTTTGAAGCGAGGGTAATTGGATTGGGTTCTTGTTTGTTTGAAACAAAAATTTCGGATTTTTTGGTTCTCAATTTTTTAGGGTTGTTTCAAAATGATCCCTTATATTTTTAAAATATTAGTATTTCTTTACTATTTATACTTTCAAAGTTGTTTAGAATATTTTTATCACCATCTAATCAATTGAAGAATGTCTTTTGTCCAAAAAAAAAAATTGTAGAATATGTCAAACGTGTCATATTCAATTAAGGGTCAAACGGAACTCATGCCACGTATTAGATTTCAAGACATCAAAATAGATTTTACTTTATATTTTTTCAACTGGATTTTATATTATTATAAACTATTTTACTAATTTTTTACAAATTGTTAATTTGGTCAATTCTTACTAATTGTTCATAGGTTGGGTTAGAATCTTGTATCTGATTCTCTAGCATTTTCCCTTTTCAATAATAGAGAAAGTTAATGGAAACAATAAAATTTTTCAATATTTTTACAATTTTGTTTTGAATATATATATATATATATATATATATTTTTTTTTTATAAGATGTTTTGAATCTTTTAATTTGTGCTAGGTTCACATGTAATCTTATTTTAGTTTGTTTTAACTTAAAGCTAAATTAACACCTTAATTTGTTATAACCATAGAAAATTTATGATAATAGTAAACTATTAGAAGTGGGGTGGAGGATTTTTTTTTTTTTTTTTTTTTGAGTAAAGGTGGAGAATTTGATTGATTGAATATCTATTGATATGGTAATATGATATGGGAATTTGGTATATTACGTCATCCTTTTCTATTTATCAAATCATGATATGGTCCCTCTAGAGTCTAGAAAAATTTTAAAGAAAGGATAGGGATTAGAATGTCACAGATGTCAAGGATTGAGGATGAATATCCAATTTCATCTTTTTATTTTTTTTTCTCTCCAGACCTTTTAAATAAAGCGCCTTTGAGTGCCGGTGCGGCAAAGAGATTGGTCAGATCCAGCCTCCAGGTCAAGGTGTCCTTGTTTTTATATCTTGCATTGCGGAACAATTACGGTTGGGTTTTGGGACCTTGAGTGAGGATTCTTTTGACACAGTAGTACGGAATCATGTGGGAAGGTGCCCTTATTTTATGTGGTTTTTTTTTTTTTTTTGTATTATATACTTATATTTAGTATTTACTCAAAGATAATTCTCCCAAGTACCAAGAGTGATTGCAAATTTTGGCTTACTTGTTGTGTGTTCTTGACACGTGAATCACGTTTGACCTCATAATAAAAAGGGGATTCTACCACGTGTTCCATGTGTAATTTTGTAGAGAAAGTTTTGGTAAACAAGAAATTTGACAAAAGTTTCTAAAAAAAAAAAAAAAAAATTGACATTTGCGGATGATGCATACGGTTTATAATAGGTGAAAGGTGAAGAAATTACGTAAATAGCGGGTTCTAGTAGGAAAAGAAAACAATGGAAGGATTTTAATCGGACTTTCATGGGAATGACATGAGAAGTCTTTTTCATTTTGAAAATTTGTCAACTCAATAAGATAATGAAAATTGACTAACTAAATTAGAGTAAAAAAATTTATGTATGTAGCATTATTCAATTGTGTATAGTTAATTTTTCAAAATCTTAGCTATATTTATTTTGTATAGAGTTTTTGTCATAATTATGATATGACAAATTGTAAGTAGTGATTGTTATAAGTTATTATTAGTAAGAAAAAAAATACATAATTTCAATATTAAGTTTAAATTAAAACTAAATAATAACTTATCACATATAATTTATTGTGAAAATATCATAAAGATAAAACTTCTCATATAATTTCAATATAATATTGATGAATAGTGATATACAGGGTTGAATTCGATGGAATTCATCCGAATAAGGTGATTAGGTGGTACAGATATAAAAGCATCAGGTTTTAACTTTTAAATATTTTGATGTAGAAGTATTTTTAAAGAATGTATTATTATGGTCTTGTCCCTCATGCTTTTGAAGAGATGGTCAACTTTATAGGGCTTGCAATTATATATTGTTTCTCAATAGTATAAGTGTATAATCATTACATGCAATGCCGGAGTTGGGAATTTCGGTTTGAGGTGACAAATTATGGTATCATAAATCGTTCCAAATAAATTCAAAATATATACACACAAAATTAGAAATATATATATGTATAAAAGATTAACAACAACTTATCATCCTTTAAAACTTTAAAGTGCACACAAAAATTGGCTTGCCTATTTTATTTTAAACAAGTAAAATAAGTAAAAAGTAAAAAAAAAAAAAAAAAAAATACTAATAATTAATGATTCTCTTTTAAGGAAAAAAAAAAATCAATGAATTTTAAAGGCCAGGTTTTTAACAATAAGACATTCTTCTAATTATTCATTTTTTTAAATAATTTTTTTTTTCACATTTAGCCATGTAAAAAAAGAAAAGAAATTATCCCCTTTAATTTGAAGAAAAAAGTACATTACCTTTTCAATAAAACAAAAGGCTTACTAGAAAGTATCAATTGACTTTTCAATGTGAGCAATATTTTAGACTTATCCAAAATCAAAATAGTAAAGAAACAAAATAGAATACGGGAGTAATTATAAAAATAAGAAAAGAAACTTCTAGTCTTCTACATCCAATCCTTTTCCGAATAACAAGTTTTACATAGTACCCTCAACATTTTTGTTAAATGAATTTAACTTGATTGGCCGGCAAGTCCATGACCCACTTTTTTTTTTTTTTTTTTTTTTTTTTGTAATTGCTTATATAGTTATATATAAAAAGTAAGAGGTCAACCCCAAGACTACTTCAAAGATAAAGGGTAAATTCTTTTCAACAATTTCATCTAGATACCTTCGTCTCATCCACGCAGCCAAGATGGTGGTATTATAGATTGAAAGTACCCCCAAAATACTTAGCATGCAAGGAACTATGTTAGACCAGAAGGGGTCTTTTTTGAGAAAGTATTTAGTATCAAATGATACTATGTTAGAAGTATCAAAATTTAATAAATAGGAGACATGTCAGTAAAAAATAACTAATCTACTAACAAATAAAAAACATATATTAATGAATAATTATTTTTACACACTTTTTTTTTTTTTTTTTGAGAATTTATTGAAAAATTATTTTTACACACTTGTTTCTCGTTTATTGAATTTTAACACGTGGTATCATTTAATATAAAATATTTTTTCGCCTTTTTCACCTCCATCAATCATACCCTCCTTTATCAGTTGAATAATTCTTTTCTAAATGATGTAAATGAGATGCAAAAATCCCAATAGTCTAAGCCATAGCGCGGGAAAAACAATAGTCATTAGACTAAGGCTCAAACGCGTGTAACTTTGCGGCGAACTGAGGTGTTATTTCAATGGATCGAACATGGATTAACCCCTTTTTCATACGTAAAACGATCCTTATTATTGTTTTCTTTTTTTCTTCAAATTCAAATGGGTTAATAATAATAACTAAATAGACCGGGTCCAAAATTTTCAGGTGTACTTTCAAATTTCAATGATATAGCGAAGACCAAGATTATATAAACTATAAAGTTATAAACACAACAATCCTTGGTTGCCATGGTTGAAAATGACTTTACAGCTTTCCAATATTCATGGCTAGCAAAGACCATCATCCCAATATCCCATTTCAATGGCGACTCCGTGTAATATTAGGTGAGATTGGATTTTTACCAAAGTCTTAGACCAAGCTATTTTATTACTCGTTAATCATTGAGTAAGGTAAAAACAACGTTTCAATCTGTCAATCTGTACAACTGACCCTACCTGGTTTGGATGATAAAGAAGTGAGACATAAATAGCTTAATTGTTAGCATGTTCGACCATGGAAAATTTCATAGCCACGTGAAACAGGTACACGTACAAGTGGACCTGGCCAATCAGGGGCATAGCTAGGAATTTTTGTTTGGGGGCCAAGTTCTGAACACTAATATATTTATCAAGACAACCCCATACACACACATAAATACACATGCTTTTTTTATTATATACACACTTTTTTATTTGATAAGTTATATATATACACACACCCAACAAAAAAAGAACTTAATATTTTCAATCAAAATTATGTTTGATGACTATCTTTCATAAAATTAATAAAATTCATTTTCACAATTTTCATGGTGAAATTCTTAAAAAGTTTCATTTTCTATAAAAATTATCAAATTTTATACTAATGTAAGTAAAATTATTCAATTGAACTAATGTAATTTTCAAAAACAAGAATGATCCAAAACTTGGAGGAACAAATTAGGCTCCAAACATATTTGAAGTTATTTTGCTTTGACCCATTATGTGGCAACTAAATAGACATTTCATGTGTAGTTTTAGTGACAAGAAATTTTTAATGAGTTAATGACTTGTTAATCGCCACATAACGGGTTGAAAAAAGATAAATTCAAACATGTTTAGTACCAAACTTTTTCAAATATTTAACAGATATAAAAACACATTTTACAATAAAAAATAGAATTACGAAAAATAAAGTTATGTCTCTATAAAGACCAATTTTTTTTTTTTTTTTAAGTATCATTGGACTAATTCAAATACTTAAGGAGGCCAACTCTTATTTTATTAGACTAAATTTTGAAAACATTAAAATAATTTTATATATATATTTTATTTTTTAATAAAAAATTTTCAAAATTTTGGGGGGGCCATGCCAACCCCCCTCAACATGGCTCCGCCCATGTGGCCAATTAATTATTTGGTTGAACATCGTTCTTAAATGATAGCTCATAGTATAGCCAAAGCTATAGGTATGGCTTTGAATGAAACTGAGCATATTAATGTGTTTATAAACATGTTTGTGAATATGAGATTTGAATTAAGTATATGTTTATATGTATATGTAAAAATTATACTTATATATATATTTTTGAAATTGAATGGTAATAGTTTTTAAATAAATTAATAAGACATCAAATTATTATTTATAATTCATTGACAATATATATAGTTCATTTTACAATAAAAATTATATATATTTTAATATATACTTTAAGGTATATAGTCATATATATCTCATATTTCCTCTTTTTTTTTTTTTTTTTTTTGGCTTAAGCATCTCTATATACTTATGTCATTGTGAAGAAGTCATTGTTAATAATATTCTTAAAGTTGTTAAAATTAAAGATTGCATCCATAACATTGGTCTTTTTATAGCTATATAATAATATAATTGAATCCAAAAATCTCCTCAAATTTTCTGCCAAGTGTCCTATATTAGATTTCAAATCTCCTCAAATTTTTGTGCGAGTTGTTCATCTAGTTTAAAACTAATTCAAACCAATTTAAAACCATTTTAAACTCATTTAAAACTTCTTCCAAACCATTTTAAAATACGTCAGGTCCATTTAAAACTAGTCAAAACTCAAAATTCTCAAGTATAAACTTCAATTATAAAAGTTAGTGATTTAAAAAATATATATAATGACTGAAGTTTCTATCACTAATTAAAAATTAGCACAATTCATTGTATCATAGTATATTAATTAGTAACCAAAAAAAAAAATTTTTTGTTTCATTCAAAAGTAAAAACTAGTATATAAATAAGATTTTAGCGTATGATATGTTACAAAATGCATTTCATGAAATTTTACAATTTTTTTCAAAAGTTGATAAAATTAAACATGAAAAATAACGTTTAGGTACAATTTCTTTAGGTGTTAATGTGTTATGCTTTTTGTTCTCTAACTGAATTCAATTATATAGTTGCATGGGCTAATAAATGAGATGGTTTAATATACCTATCCTTGGAAAAGATAATACATTTTCTATTGAATTGGACCTGTTGGTCAATGCAACAATTATGAGTTTGAAATTATTTTGAGAATCTAAGGTCTATAAGCTAAATGTACTTAAATTTTGCTCTAATAATGGGTTCTAGTTACTTCAATTGGTAAAATCTCTAATGGTTGAATACGAGATTTATGGTTCAATCCCTGTATATACCAAAAATCGATTAGTGTTTAAAATTGATGATAAAGAGTATAATCATTAAAAGCGAGGGTCATAAGTTGAAGCTCTATAAAAAAATTAAAAAAAAAAATTGCCCTAATAAATACCTAATTATGGTAAAATACAACTTATACAAAATGTTACAAGCTGGTTAATTCAATTGTCTCTTGTTTCAGCAGAGTTTTCATTTCATTCACGCACGTTACAAGCTCCAGGGACAGATCGAAAACAAACAGTTATTTCGAAGAAGAATATAAAAAACTTAGGATGCCCCAAATCTAAGAGACTGATTATGAAGATAATTATAAGTAAAGAGAAAGTGATGTATTGATAGCTAGATAATATATTAAATTATCTTGAAGATTAGGAAGAAAAATATAAGGAATTTTTGCACAGAACGAAGTTGAATCTGGCCTAGTTTTTTTTTTTTTTTTTTTTTTTTTTTTTTTTTTTTTGTGGGTCATATTTAATATCAAGCTGCGATTTATAAATTCCAAAAGTAACATGATGATGTACTTTCTTTCTTTTTTTTTTTCATTTCTTTTTAATGATTAAATTGTTAGATTTCCTTGTGAAGAAAATAGAGCATTGCGTGGAACTAAGAACTGAATTATTCAACTACACCAGCTCCACCATCCATCATTGATCAATTTTTTTTTTTTTTTTTTTTTTTTTTTTTGTAATCTCCTAATTAATTAAGTTTGAGGTCACCTCTCTTTGAAATGATTAGACATTTCATCAATCACAGTTTAACAGTAAGAGGTTTGTGAACCATTTAAACTTGCACAAATTTTAGGAATTTGGAGATTGCTATAGAACTAAATGCAATGATCAATTGACCATCTCATTATTATGGGATAAAAAACAAAGATGCAGCTTTTGTTTTCAAATTCATCCCCAAAAATATTTTAGAAAAAAATTGCAAGTTCAAATTTTGTTGAGTTCAAAACAATGTTAAGCAAGAGTTGTCTTCAAAGTTCATACCCCTCACTTAAAACCTAAGGGAAAGGTAACAAAAAGAAAATGTCTTTAACACTCCGTTTATTTCTATACCAATATTTTCTAGAAAATGAATTATTTTTCAAAAACATTTTTTAGAAAACTATCTCATTTTCTTATATTTTTATATTTGATAACAACCTTAAAATAAGTTAGAAAATTATCTTCTGATTTATCTTATTTAGTTTGGCGTGAGATAAAGTTGTTTTTAAGAAAAATTTAATAAAAAACAATTTTATCTCATATCAAGCTAAATAAGAGAAGTCAATGAATAGTTTTGTTTTAATCTTTTATTATTATTAAAATAGGAAAAATTATTTTCGCATAAGGTTCATGTTTAACATTTTAAATTTATGGGACACATCTTCTTCTTTTCCGGACTTATTCTAACAAGATCATTAAGAGAAAGTAAAGTAAAAGTCTAAAACGTGATTTTCAAGATAGCTGTATTTGACTCTGATTGCAATTCACAAACTTGGTCCCCTCAATTGCTTGTATTGATTCATAATCATATATCAAGGAGGACCTTGTGGTGGACTGGTTTTAAATTTCCTCAGTCATTACCTACCAATGAGGCAATGATGCAGAATCTAGAGAGTACTAGCTAGAGAAGGGAATATCAAAATGATGCCAAAATCTTGTTAATAATTTGACAATGGCCTGTGTTGGCCCTTTGGCACTCTGTTTTCCACATGGGCAAGGACACATTATAATGTGTATTTGATACTTTTATGTAATATTTTCCTGGAGTTCATTTAACCCATTTTGTTTATGATATAAAATTCTATAAGAATATGATGTAAAATCCAAGTTTTACACTATTCAATTTTAACATACCACATCATCATTATATCACACATTAAAGAATAGTCACAAACATGCTCAATCAATTCATATACTTATTTGAAAATCCAACTAAACTAGAAGTTTATTAAGATGTTATTAAGCGTGCATTTGGATTGTGTTTTAAAGAAAAGATTTTTGCGTTTTGCTGAAAATTTTGTGGTCCCATGTTATTGTTTATATACTTTTTGGTACTATTCATCACTTTTTGGTACTATTCATAGACCTCACCGTACTATTTCAACTAACTTTTACTTTTATATATAGTACTTTCAGCAATAAATTTTCAATTTCAGCAAAATAATCAGTATCCAACACACCCTAATTGTAATAAAATATATTGAGTTTTAAGTATTAAAAAAAAAAAAAAACCAATGCAACAATCTCTTATTAAATTATTTAAAATATGACTTTTACATCTAATTCTTATTAAATTTGAACTCTTTGTTTATAATATACAGGCTTTTAAAGTACACTAAAATTTCATTAATTTTTTTAATAAATAAGCAAAATGATAAATAAGAAAAATAAATTTCCATAATTGGCCAAAAAAGTGAACCATGTCTCGGCTTACGTGTAATGTTTTTTTTTTTTTTTTTTACAAGATAAAAATTCTACTCTAACCTAATATAAGTGTATATGTGTGAAATTCCTTCTTGAAGATTTGAACCCTGGCCTTTCCCCCTATACCCCCTATAAGCACTTTTACTTATAAAGTGATCATCGCACCAAGGGAGTGTGCGGTGGTAACTTACGTGTAATCTGATGGGCTCTAAAGTTTCACTCTCAAAAGAATTTTTTTTGGTAAACTCTCTCAAAAGAATTAAAGAAAGAAAGACGTTACTTAATTTAGACCAAAAAGGCAAAAATAAACTAACATAAACGAAGCAGCATATCAATAAATTTGATGATGAAATGTATCATCCTTTTGTATGTACAATTGGTGATTTTTTTTTTTTTTTTTTTTTTTGGGATGAAAGAAAAAGAAGCTTTAATGCAATAAAATTGGCTGTGTAAAATTGGTGAAACTTTATTGTGATTAATTTAGACCTTTTAATAGGCTAAGTATCTTCTGTACAATAGGTAGTTGGTTGAAACTTTTATTCATTTATTTTGATAATCAGTTGGTTGAAATTTGAAACTTTCAAATTTATTCAGCCAAAAATCTTACAAATTTAAAGTTTATTTTTATTTAGATGATGGTTTTGTTTGCCTTGAATATAATATTATTCATCATACAAATATAAGTAAACATATATTTTATGTTAGTGATTCAAATGAAAATTTTGGAGATTGTATATCGTTTTTACCTATATATATTTTATCTTCGAGCAATGTTTGTTATATATACACTTTATCTTCGAGCAATGTTTACATATACACGCATTGTTTTACACATTCATACGCACATGTACAAAATGAACTAAAATCACTACTTGAAGTTACAATTTCAATTCATTTTTTATTTGTGTATGAATGTGTCTAGTAGTGTGTAATAGAATTTATCATTCATCTTTATTAGTTTTTTCTTTGAATATCTTTGATGCCTTTTTTTTTTTTTTTTTTTGATATACTTTGAAGCCAATTATTGGTGGTGCATTATGGATTACGTTCTATTATTGATTTGATACTGAATTTTATAATAACTATTTGTTATTGTCTAAAATTTATATAACGCCACGTTGCAGATAAATTTCCAAGTGGGGAATAGATACTTACAAAGTTTAAGCTCGTGGGTCGCAAGGATACCGACTATATGTACACTAACATCATCACATGATTCACATGTGAATCAGTTCAAATCATATAATTCAAACAATAGTTTTTTAAAAGGTTCCATGTTATAATTAATAAGAGGGCATTGTCGATCGATGTCACAATGGCCCATAATCTATTAATTAGTTATAACCTATATGAAGTCACATTCATGGCCTACGGGCTACGGCTGGACAAAATGGGCTTCTGCCCTTTTTGGACAAATTAATTAGCCTTTTGCCATTCTTCCTAAACTAAATAGGGAAATGTCCCTCTTTTGAAAATCGAGTTTCTCAAAATCGAGTTAAAAAAAAAAAAAAAAAAAAATTCTGGAGTCCTATAGTGACGTTTTTAAGGACCTATAGTAACATTTTAAGAACCTATAGTGACGTTTTATAACTTGATATTTATAAAATCGAGTTATAGGCAATTTTATTGCCTATAACTCGATTTCATGGATATCAAGTTACAAAACGCCACTATAGGTCTTTATAAACGTCACTATAGGTCCTTGAAAACGTCACTATAGGGCTTAAATCGATTTTCAAAAGAGGGGTATTTCCCTATTTAGTTTGAGAAGAAGGGCAAAAGGCTGATTAATTTGCTCAAAAAGGGCAGAAGCCCATTTTGTCCGGCTACGGCCCTACGTTTCGAGAATATTAAAACTTTCAAAACCTATATGGTTTTGGGTTAAGTTTGTTAGGTACTAAAAATATTATTACAAAAATTACTTAATCCAAAATACCAATCACACATAAGAACATAATGATTTATGTGAGAAACTCTTTTTTCTTGAAAAAAAAAATAACGAGACAATTTTTGAATAATTTCACTATTATCAAATCAATTACAATAAATCAATTATGTATATCTCTCCATTAAAGAAAAATCTCACTATTATTATTATTATTATTTTTTTACCTTCATTCTATTTTTCTCCTAAAAGCAGCAAAACTTTGCATTCTTTTATCTATTTTCTTCTTTACGCACGTGCTATTCTCTTATAACCAAATGGCTATGCTTAAAGTAGGGATGCTTAGAGCATCTTCAGCCGTTTGTCTAAATTTTTGTATTGTTTGGACAATGAATAGTGACATACAATGAATAGTGACATTTATCTTTTACCTACTCACTTTTTCAACTGCACATTCCAACAAATTCTCTATCATTTCTCTATCTCATTTAAATATTATTTCTTCATTCATTCTTCATTCTTTTTTAATATTTATTTTTTATTCCTCTATTCATTCTCAACAATTATATTTTTCAACAAAAAGTGTTACATCCACAATATTTTTTGCAATACTTTCATAAGAATCATAACAAAATCTTATATAAAAAGTTGTTACTAGTTCTAATTTGAACCCACCACTGAAATTATATTTTTACTCACCTATATTGGCTAAAAACAATATGTTACTTAAAATTTATTGTGAAAATACTGTGGTAGCATTTCTAAATTGTCATTTCTAAATTGTCATTTCTTATTCTTTATATTATTTTTCCTTTCTTTCATCGATACGTTTCCTTTTTTTTTTTTTCTCTTGTTTTTTCTCCACCACACACATATACCCATATACCCATATATCTCCATCCTTTCCTTTTTTTTCTCTACTTTCCACTTGATTCCAGAACCTCCCTTTCTCTTGCTTTCTCCAGCTCTCTCTTTCTCTACTTTTTTTTTTTTTTTTTTTCTACTTGATTCTAGAACATTCTCTAACTCTCTTTGTGATAAGAAACGGAGAAAGAGGTAGAGAGAGAAAGAATAGATGGGTTAGATGGCTCCACTTCACCGTGCCTTCCGCTCCGCTCTCTATTTTTTATTGAGTTATATGATTTTCTTAAGTAGAAAAATTCATTTGGAGTTGCTACAATCTTCTCTAAATAAAAAGAACGACCGTAGCAACTTCAAAAAAAAAAAAAAAAAAAAAAATGGAAAAGTTTTGTTTTTGGCGAAGTTGTTGGAGTGAGTTTTTGGTGTGTTTATTATCCAAAATTGATTTTAGAGAACCTATTGTAGATGCTCTTAATTGAAAGAAATGTCCAACTATCTCATTTAATATGAGGTGTCTAATTAAGTGTGGACTGAAACAAAACAGTGTCATGCACTCAATAATTTCCCCATCCAGCCCACTAAGAAAGGAGATCATCAGCCAATTATTTAGTCAGTATTCATGTCGGTCAAGCAAACACCATATCTAATATCTTTTAACTAAGCTACTCCTCATTTTTTTTTGTTGGGATTACACACACTAAGAAGAATCATCTAATACTCCAAAAGCTCAACACATGCATCCACGTTTAAAAAAAAAAATCCCTTATCATTTAAGGTTGAGTAATGCTATTATCTTATGCTAGACACTGGCCAGCATGGAACAATGCGTATGTGTGGTTGCTTTCAAAGACCTGCAGGATAAGGAACCCAAAAACAAAGAATAGAGAAGAAGATTTGGGTTGCCATAATCTTTCTAGAACACATTAATAATAACTAAAGATAAAAAAGCAGGTGTCCGTGTCCGTGTCCATTAAATCATTTAAACGGATATATATGGTCTTTGGTACACGCATAAGTTCCCCTCTTTTACGTAAACCTTTCAAATGAGGACTAATTATTGGCTTTGTTTTATCATCATCATCATCATCAACACCATCATTATTATTATATTATTATTATTTTGATCATTCTTAATTTTGTAGGACAAAAGTTGCCTCGTTGATGAAAAATATCTCATCAGAATTCTCTATGTGCTAAAGCTACGAGAGATTAAATTGATCACTCCAATGATATTTAGTTTTTTGTGTTTGGATTTAGTTTTTTTTTTTTTTTTATTGATTGTTTATTGTATATTTACCGAAAGTTGGTTAGAATATGGTTATATTAAGAAAAATTAGATTTTAAAAAACTATACATATAAGTAAATAAGCTAAAATTGTCAAATGCAAATTGTTAATTAGACTTTAAATTTAAGCGTTTATGCTCTCATTAGATGCTTTACCAGATTGTAATCACAAAAACCAAAATACGAACGAAGAAGCACGAAAAAGAGAGGGAGAGATGATTTGAACTGGATTAATTTAACTTTTGATAATATATATATATATATATATATATATATATATATTCTAGATTCTAGAAGGCATGTCCATTGGAAATTTTGGTAGATGATTAACAACGTGTCACTTACATAATTTCTATATATTGTAGTGGATAGAAGTATGTTGAACTAGTTTGAATACTCAATATGGACAGCTGTGGATTGAATTGTAGGAAAGAAATCATTTAGATTAATCACTCATATAGAGTGTTCAACTAATAATACAATATCACATCAAAAAAAAAAAAAAAACTAATAATACAATCGCCAAAGTCAATGTAATTGCCGAGATCAAGCAAATGGATGATATCATGTGGGGACTTCCATCTATATGGGGATTGTTTTTTATGAATATTCCAATATGGGATTGCTATATCTTTACTTGTTTTACTTGTCAACTTCCCTTGCAAGTTTTGTATTAGAGAAGATATAACCAAAAGAAGTACTATTAATAAATAGCTAGGAACACAAATCTTAATATTTTTTGCTTCCAAAACCAACCAACTAATTAAAGACTACCACCTTTTTCTCAAAAAAATAAAATAAATAAAGACTACCACCTTTTCCTTCACGTTTTATGGGACACTTTGGATTTACTATAGGTTTATTTATATATTTATTTTATATGGGATACTTATTTGGCTAGGTATATTCAGGAAGAGAGACAACTAACATATTTTAAGATTATCTTATTTTAGTCATTGATATATATATATATTTATATTGGTTACATGAGAAACACTAATAAGACGCTGTGTTGGGCGTTATTACCCAATATTTTAAAGGGGCAAGGCTTGTGTCCAGTGAAAATTTTCATTGGACACAAGAAGATTTAGACACGTGTCCAAGGGTGAACACATGTCCAAGATCCAACGTGTCTAGTGAAAACTTTCACTGGACACAAGTCGGACCCATTTTAAAGAATAGGCTGCAGCAATGACATACGGCCGTAGCCCAATCCATACCAAGGCCTGAAGTGGAGAGTTCAGCCAATCAGGTTCTAATTCAACTTTTTTGGGTTTGGGTCAAAAATTGATTGTCCTAATTAAACATGTACAAATTACAAAACCTACGTCACTTTTACCCAATATTTTGGAGGGTTTGGTCTACTTGTTACGGCAATATAAATATATATTAGTTAGGGCAACACGTGCTTGTCATAAGAAAAAAGTAGTAATTAAGGTCAATTTTAGATTTTATTTATATCACAAAATAAAGATATAAATCATTTGATTTTTAAAATATATAGAAATTTAAATTAATCAAAAGAGACATTAATTTTAAGAATTTTGATAATTATGTCGTAAAAAGTTAATCTCATTCGCATAAGAATTTTGATTAACCACAAAGTTAAGGTAGCTATTTAACATATAAATATTTATTTAACTATAATAGTTTTTGAGTACCTATTTGCTAAAGACAATATATCTACTCTCTAAAAACTTTTAAGAATAATAACGAATATCGTCATCTTCCAACAATAAACAACTGAGTTTTGTTAAGAAATTTATTTAAAAAAAAAAAAATGATAACAAAAGGCATGTATCATTGAATTTTTTATTAGATAAATTATAAGTTTTGAAAATTTAAACCCAAAAAATCAATGTTCTTTAAATAACAAATAAAACACCTAATATCATCATTCTAACTTTTTAAAAATTTCTATTATTTAAAACTCAAAATATGTAAAGAAAATTTTTAGAATGTTAAAATTTAGCGAGAGTAATTTAGACATTACACAATAAAATATTTTGAGAATCATAAGCTTTCATTACAGTTTAATTGAGAGAATAACAATATGACATAATTGCTCTTTTCCAAAATATTAAGGGAAAAATTGCTTGATTTTAAAGTTTAAGAAAGAATTATAAACTACCCCAAACATAAAGGATGGAAAATGTCTTTTTTCTAAGTTTTTGTTTTTGTTTTTGTGTGTAAAACTATGTGTTTTTACTTAAAATAGTACGTAAAGAAAAAAATATACAAAAAGTCAACCCAAGAAAATTTTATGTGGAATAGTGAATTTTGGCTCAACAAAGTTGATTAAACCAACAAAAAATTTCTAAAAACACAATAAAATGACGCAATATTTTCATAATACCTTTATAATTTTGTTATATTTTATTTTAACTTATAAAGAATTGATAGCTCAGCAATTTTGAAAATATTGTGACGACATCAAGATGTCTTAACATTTTTCACACAAAAAAATGTTACGTCCATGCCATTTTTACAACAAATCATAAGTAGTAAGTTACTACAAGTTGTTATTGGTGGGCAAAAAAGTAGTTTCATTGGTAAGTTTAAATTAGAACAAATAACAATTTACCATATTTGATTTGTTATGAAAGTGTTGTGAAAATTATTGTGGATATTAGCACTTCTTTTCACAATACTTTTATTTTTAGTTGTAATTGGTTCTAGTTTGATATTTTATTATTTTATTTTGACCTATAATGAATTAACACCTCAACAATTGTGAAAATATTGTGTCAATTTGTGATGTTAATATTTTATTATAACGTGAAACAGCGTGAATTGGACAAACCAAAAATAATATAGCAAATAAAAAAATTAAAAAATAAAAAATAAAAGAAGAAGCAACCAACAAAACAAAGAAAGTTGAACAAACCAAAATTAATGTAGCAAAATTACTGTAACTTTTCTCATTCACTCTTTTTATATATAGAAATATACATTGCACTTACAATGTAAATTTATATTGTAAACACATAAAAATTGGCAAAAATTTGAACAATTTTTTTTTTTTTTTTGCAAATGTATATAATATTTGCTACTTTTTGTGTTTATACAATGTAAGTTTACATTACAAATAGAAAGTAAACATATAAAGATCCTTTAAAAGAAAAAAACAAGCTCAAACCAAGTTGGTGAACTTGAAGAAATAAAAAAATAATAAAAAGGGGAAAGAGGCAACTCACTAAACCAAAAATACTATTCATAACACTGTTTATGAGCTTATTAAATGTATATAATATTTGCTACTTTTTGTGTGTATACAATGTAAGCTTACATTACAAGTAAACATATAAAGATCCTTAAAAAAAAAAAAAAAAGCTCAAACCAAGTTAGTGAACTTGAAGAAAAAAAAAAAGGGGGGGGGAGGCAAGTCACTAAACCAAAAATATTATTCATAATACTATTCATGAACCTATTCGCTCTTTTTATATATAGAAAAAAGAGCACAAATTGATAACTGGAAAAAAAAAAAAATGAACAATACATATTGAATAAACCAAAAGTACTGTAGCTTTTACACATTCACTCAACAAGTGTCACAACATTTTCACAAAACATTTATTTTCAGTTATGATTGGTCAAAGTTTCATATTTTATTATTTTATTTTGAAATTTGTGATTGTTCTCAATTCAAAAATATTGTAAAATTTGTTTTGTCAGTATAACAATAATATATATGAGTTCTTATAAATATTTAAAAGAAAAAAAAACAAATAGAAGACTGAAAAAAAAAAAAAAGAAAAAAAAAAAGTTGTAGCTAATGTAGCTATAGTGCCACTTGAACAAACCAAAGTGGCACTATAGCAACTGTTCAAAACTTGAAAAAAAAAAAAAAAAAAAAAAGAAAAAAGAAAAAGATAAAGACTCAATAAACCAAATGTATACTGTGGAGGTATTGATGCTTTTTATATAAGTAATAAATATATTAGTCGCTATCTCGTGCAATGTACCAAATAGTTACAAATGAATTAACTTTTTATAAGATAAAACACTATATATATATATATATATATATATTGTAAGGACCATATTTGAGTCCCTAGCCCAAATGGTGGATGGATTTGGACCCAACAAGCCCAAAACAATGAATTTGTAGAGAGTGGGTTAGAAAACTGAGTTAAAATGAGTTGGACAACAGATAAAATGGGCTCAGATGACAAGAACAAGAAGATACATTGATTTCAACTAAAGAAAATTGTCCTTGGCACGGTCCAAGGATACTAGTTCTTGTATATTTCTCTTAAGTTTAATTACAAATTTGTTTTCTGATTGCTACTGTGTTTCTCTTTAGATTTCTCGATCCCCCTCTCTCATTGCTCCCCTCTTCTTTTATACTCATTTTCCTTTTCATCTCTACCCTCCACGTGCAAACCAGATGGTTGGTGCTTGATACTTGTTCTATCAGATCTTCCTGAAATCTTTAGGTAGTAGTTGTAAGGCTCAAAACTACTGTTTAGGTATAATTTCCAAATTAATGTGGCCAGAGAGTTAGTTGCAGAGCATTTAATGTGGTGGAAGCAGCTTTCCCCTTAGATATTTTAGGACTCCCCTTTGTCCTTTGTTTCTACAATGCTTATCTGTGCCAAAGAACTTCCTGGAACATTCCCCCAGACGGCAAACCACCTCTACAAACCTTGACTTTGGTTAGCCGAGGAGGCATTCATCCTCACCCCAACCTCTTGGGCCGTTATGATCAAAACTGACTTCTTCATTTACTAACATAGGCTCCCTTGACAATGTTTACCCCTCCTTGGACACCCTCTAGTCCTTGGCTTCGGCCTTAGGCCCACTATATATATAGATAATGAGCTCTTGGGCCCAATACCCCTATATATATATATATATAGAGAGAGAGAGAGAGAGAGAGAGAGAGAGAGAGAGAGAGAGAGAGAGAGAGAGAGAGAGAGAGAGAGAGAGAGAGAGAAATAACCATATTATGTCATTTTTTGTTAGATGAAACAAACAGTCAAATACATACTACTAATGTTTCTCCCATACTATTCATTTCCACAAAAACAGTTAATAGATATTCACAACATGAGGGAAGACATGACAAACATACTTATTGCCTCCTAGACATCAAATTTCAAAATGAAACATACATGATCCACATTTTCATATGCATATTTTCAGATATCAAGATACTTTGATGTCAAACATGAATAAAAATATTTCTTTTAGCATTTACTCAATTTGTAGTTTGCATAGAAAAATCTCAACCATGTTGCCATAATGCACTAAAAAAAAAAAAACATTATTCATCATGTAAAACTTTAGTTTTTTTTTTTTTTAGAAGGATGTAAGACTTTAATTAAATCCATATATTACCTTCAAGGGAGGCACATAATAGTTGCATATTTAACTTCCTAGGATCTTGTAGGGGCGGTTTTTGGGGTTCAGGCCTAACAGGCAAGCGATTCTAGCCCAAAAGTCCCTCAACAATGAATTTATAGAGAGTAGGTTACAGAACTAGGTCTTGACAGAGTGAACGTAGTTATAAGCAAGCCATGCAACCATTTGGATGTGGGGATATTCCTTTAAGCTTCTTGGGATAACAAATCCTGTAATGTATCTTATACTTTGTTCCTCGAACTCTTTTCTCTTTTTCTCTCTTTCTTCCTCCTTTTTTCCGATTAATGGTGGAGCCCTCACCTCTGGCTCTCTTGGATCCTCTTTCGCCTGCTCTCTGGGAACCTACCCACCGACATTACTGCAACGGGCCGAAACTTTGCGGCAAGAATGACATTTATCGTGCCTATGGGTGGCCTCAATGTGCCTTGTCCGGTTTCGACATTCGATTGCTCAAGGCGGTGCAACAGATGCCTTAGCTTTCTTTCTCGAAAAAATCCAAATAGTTTTTCGTGTTCCCGCAATCGTCAATGGTGTGACCGGGCTCTTGATGGTTATCACATAGATTCTCGATTGCGTTTTGAGGGGTCGCCCGCCATCCTGTTTGGCCAATCGAAAGAAGGGCTCGACTTCACTTTCTCTAGGATCTCATGCAATGGTTCTCGGAACACAACGTGGACTACCCGAGCCCCATCCTGGGACTGTTCCATGTAATCTCTCCTCGGCTTGTTATCATTTCCGACCAAGTCCCTCCTCTCCCGAGGGACAACCTTCGTCTTTCCCTTCCCAATCTGCTGGTCCTCCTCGACCCTTTTGTACTTGTCTATTCTGTCCATGAGTTGTCGCACGTTGGTGACTGGCTTCCCAGAAGAGACTTTCTCAAGCCATGCTCTGTCGTCGGGCCCCCTTTTGAATGTACTAATGGCGACGTCATCGTAGTTTCCTTCTATCTCGTTGTATGTTTCCCAATATCTGTCCGAGTAGGCCTTCAACGTTTCTCCTTCTCGCATGGATAAGGATAAAAGGGAGTCGAGGGGCCGAGGGACTCTAGTGTTGGTGATGAAACGGGAACCAAAAGCCTCACGTCAAAAATTTGTTTAAAGGAATCTATGGAATTCGACGGGAGGGCATCAAACCATCTCATTGCTAGGGGTCCCAAGCTGGATGGAAACACCTTACACATTAACGCCTCGTCCCTGGAGTGGACGACCATCCTCTGGTTGAATTGGCTCACGTGCTCCACTGGGTCGGTTCGACCATTGTATATGGCAAACGTTGGCTGATTGAACCACCGAGGAAGCACCGCCCTCTCTATTCTTCGTGTGAATGGCGACCGGGAGATGCGATCCAGGGCCTTGCTCATGGCGTCATTGGCCAAGCCTTGGTAAGACGGGCTTTTGCGGCCGCGTTTGCGAGGCCATTCTTCCTTATAGGAAAACGTCTCGCTCGGAGGGGTTCTTGACGTTCGTCTGTATTCGCCATCCTCACCACTGCTAGTGTCCGAGCCGAGTGAAGGACGTTTTATTGGGCTCGACGCAGCTTCTTCTTCAAATCGTCAATCTCTTCTTTGTCAGAGCCTTTCGCTCGTTGTCTTTGGGTGGGACGCGTGATCCTTCCCTTTTGAGCGGCTTCTATTCGTGTGAGAGAGTGTTCACACCGCCCTCTCTCGTTGATTATCTTGGTCCTTTGCTCGTTCGAGATTTAGAAAGTTGTCCTGTCGTTGAGATTCTGCACGTCCGGTTTGGCGCGGACCTGATCCTTCCATCCCTTACTTTTTCACTTGTCGAGACACAAGTTCTTCCCACACACGGCGCCAATTGTAGGGGCGGGTTTTGGGGCTCAGGCCCAACAGGCAAGCAATTCTGGCCCAAAAGTCCCTCAACAATGAATTTATAGAGAGTAGGTTACAGAACTAGGTCTTGACAGAGTGAACGTAGTTATAAGCTAGCCATGCAACCATTTGGATGTAGGGATATTCCTTTAAGCTTCTTGGGATAACAAATCCAGGGGGCTGTATCTTATGCTTTGTTCCTCGAACTCTTTTCTCTTTTTCTCTCTTTCTTCCTCCTTTTTTCCGATCCCCTAGCCATGGGGATTTTCTTCTCTTATATAGCATCCTTCCTACGATAATGACCCTACACTTGTTAATCATCCGGGCCTCTACTTGAGTGCCTATCCCATAAGACATCCTCCTTCTTTTCTGTGAGTTGCACTGGCTAAGATAATTCTGTTCTCCTGTCCTTTCCTCATTAATGCGGCTGGAAAAGTAGCTTCCTTGCATTTAATGCGGCAGTTGTGGTTGCCCCCCCCCCCCCCCGGAACGTCTTGATTCTTTCTTGATTTTGGATGATCTTTTACCATGTAAAGGGTGTGAATCGGACTCCCATTTGGTGTGAAAGTTCAAAAACGTGTACAAAAACACTTTTGAACGTTTAGACCCCCAAAAACCAACTAAACCAATACAAGCAATATGTCAAACAATTAATGTGCGGAAACTTAACATATGCTATATTATGGAATTGGTTAAACAACTATCTAAGCCATAATAAAATAAATCACAAAGAGATAAATTAAAGGCGGAGATAGAGAGGAAGGAAGATGCAAACACAATATAACACCGGATATGTTATCGAAGAGGAAACCAAGACCTCGGCGAAAAACCTCTCCGCCGCCCTCCAAGCGGTAATCAATCCACTAGAAAATATAGTTGGGATACAAGGACAAAGAATAGACCCTCCAAGCCTAATCTACCCAATGCACCTAAGCCCTCCAAGCTTCTTGCTCCAACGAGGTTGCGCCGAACCTTTTTCTTCTCTAGCTTACCGGATTCCGCTACTACACCGTAGCATCAACCAATGAATATTGGCTCATTCCTAATCGCTTCCCAACTCCAAACGTCTGTCTCACAGAGATGATAATGGTGAGAACCAGGTTTGGTTAAAAGACCTCTCAAGGATTTGACAATGGAGAGGAAGAGAGTGAGGGAATTTGATGAGACTCTAAGGTAGAGATTGTGGGTGAGGCAATCTGGTTTTTCTTTAGGGTTTCTCTCTCAAAATTCTCTCTGGAAGCTCTCTTTCAATCGTGGGTTAAAAGGGTATTTATACTTTTGGAGTGAAGGGGAATGTGAAACGTCGGGTTTTTCCAAAACAGGGGTGGCTCGCGGCTTGACCTCGCGGCTTGACTCGATCGCGAGTTCCAAACGCGAGCTAACCGTATGGCCATTGTCCTGTTTTGTCCTGTAGTGCTCCAAATAGCATGACTGTTCATCTTCCAAAGATGCTTGGCACGTGTGCAGATTCTCGGCGGGTTGAAGCCGCGAGTCCAGCCACGAGTCCCGGCCACGACACTCTGTTTTCTTGCACACTCTTGAGCAATTCTTCACTCTATCTCACTCACTACCCTTACAACAATCCCACCTAAATACAGGGTTTACTAAATGCTGAATTACAAGCAAATTTGGCACGGAATAAAGCCAATTAGATGGTTGAATAAATTCAACCTTACAATCTCCCCTTTGGCTATTCCGTGACAAAACCCTAAAACAGACTCTAGACTTAAACTGTGAGTTGGGAACAGTTGAACAAAACTCACTCACACCTAACTCTAGAAGTCATGAAGCACTTGAATCATATAAACATAAACTCCTGAAACACAACAATACACTTTGATTATTGTAAGCGAAAAACTATGAATGCATATGAAACAAGCTTAAATGTGATCAAGCAAAGATGGAGTAATATACAATCCATGGCTTGATCAACTAAGTGAACACCACAAGGTAGTGATCACAGTGCTCATTCACACTTGGAATGAACACAAGGACATACAAGTTAACAAGCACAAGACAAGTCACTTGTATGCTCAACACTTAACCAATGCATAGCACACAAGGCATATGCATCTAGGAACAATCCTACAAGGGCACAAGAGTGACAAGACAATAAACCACAATGCAGAACATTTGGAACAAAGTACTGATTTCAACAAGCATAAAGGCTGTACTTAAGCATGGTACAAACCACAAGGCCTACAAAACAATGCTTAAAAACATTAACCCTAACAGCTTACAAAAGCAAATGGGTACAAACCAGAATTTCCTGAATAACATCATAAACATGTATTAAAGATTAAACCAAGAGTATATGAAGTGAGTTAGAAACAGTTATACACCAAAACATAGTGTATCAAAAGCCTAAAACAAGAAATAATATCCAACAAAGCATAATCCTAAACACATAAGTTATAACAAAAGTATGTGTGTGTGTGTACTCCCCTATCACTATGCACACTTCCCTTTGAGCTTCTCTCCCCCTTCTTTGTATGCTCTCCCCCTTTTTGTCACGAATAGCTTAAAGGCTCTCGTCCAACTTTCGTTGAATCTCATCTAGCTGATTCTCCATAGCCTCGAGACGCATTTGAACACGGTTGTCAGAGAAGAGTCACTAGCTCATCAACACGTCTCTGAATGTGCTCAAGTACACTTGATCAGTAGGAGGTGTAGTTTGTGGTCATGGAGTACTCCCGGTGAAGTTTCAGAAACAAAGATGTGATGTGGTATGTGCGGGTGGCTCGAGGCGGAAGGAGGGACCGGAGAGATGTGAGCGCTTCTTGGTGATTTAGAAGAGTGACTTCGCTAGCCTGAAGAGTGAACATGGAAATGGGACGTTGGCGAGGCAATATTTTTCCATCTGCAGGAGGAATAATGCCTGCACTAAGAATGAGCTTCATGACTAGGCTGCAAAATGGAATGATTCCTCGAGCCGTAGATCTACATGCGTCTTCCTCAAGTTGTAGTAGATGTGAGCACAAATATCAATGGGGGCTCCGTAATGAGATCACACAGAAATATAGCTCTCCCTAGATTGATGAATGTGGTGTTGGATAGTGGGTAGAGATTGGTGAACATGATCAACTTCCGAAGTGTGGTCACTCAGTGCAAACTTGGCGGTCTTGATGGAAGTTCCCGCACTGGATACCTCATGATCGTGTCCTAAGATTTGTAAGATTTCTCCAACCTCTGGATTTCGGTCATCATAGGGAGTTAAATTCACATTCGGAGGTCCGGAGATGCCGAAAGATCTGCTATGGAATTTGGGGTAACAATGAACTCGGTTCCTCGACCCGAAAAACTAGTTCGGGTCCAAGATCGATTGCATTGGAGAAGCATTCTTTGACCAGCTCATCCATTGGATCATCAAAGTTCCCGAACAGGTTTTGCCCATCTGTTCTCAAAGATTCGAGGATGAAGGTGGTCCCTAAAGTGTTGAACTCTACTACCCGTTCCACTATGGTAGTTGACTTGTCAAACACATTTGAGTAGGAATGTGAGTTGAGTGGAAGTCTCAATCTTTCCTCATTTGGATCTTGAGATGCCCGAGACGATAAACGAGTTCTTTTGGCAACCGGTGTTCTTTGGTTAAATCGAAACAATGTCTTTACCCCTGGAAGATCGACGAGACATCTGCAAGAAACCAGGCCAACAAAAAGAACCAAGCAACAATATCCCACAAAAGATTGTCAACAAGATTCATGTAAACAATATTTCATTATAAAAACCCAGATCAATATAATGAAGACCCAACCAAAACTTCCAACAATACACAGAGGTACAAACTAATATGTGCATCAAACTAGGAAAAAATGCACCAAGACACGAAAAGGCATCACAAACCCCATGACCATGATATGCAAAAAGAACCAAACATATGATATTTAGCAGATAGCATAAGTCACTCCAACAGAGACATGAACATGGGGAAAAAATCAATCAAGAAGGAACCAAACACCCACACAAGACCACATGGCTAAGTATCATGGATTATGTTAACACAAACAAATCGAAAAACCATATGCCAAACACCATCAACAAGGCTTAAGCAAATGTAATGGGTAAGACAAATAGACACCAAACCCATTTCTTAAAAGAATCTCATATTCAGTATAAAGCCAAAATCGAAACAATGAAACACATTGACAGTTTAACATGAAAATAGAAGTTAACAAAATCAAGCACAATACGCCAAACCCATTTCACAAAGAGATAAATAAACCGGATGCAATAATGTCCAAACAAAGAAAAAACTGCAGGAAAAAGAAAAAGAGATTGAGATAGTAAAACCCATACCTTTTCTTGATGTTTTGAATAAGGAAAGAAACACCAATGGGGTTTGGAAAAACTGAGTCTCGAAGAGTTTTGGGAGAAAATAGTTTAAGGAGAAGATGATGAACAGTTTACAAAAGTTCGAGGAAAAACTGAAAAAGTTTAAAAACCTCCTGTTTACGCAAAACACGCGATTTCCGATCGGATTGAGCCGCCACGCAATCGCCACTCAAGTCGCCAGAATACACAAGACCAAAATTTTGAAAAATTTTTCTAAGTGTTTTTCGCGACTGGAGGGTCTACCCACGAGTGAGTCGCGAGCTGAGCCGCGAAAATCTCTGAGTGAACTCGCGACTGGACTTTCTACTCGCGAACAAGTCGCCAAAAATGACCAGCGAGGCTGCGACCGAGGCCCGCAACTTGACACACCCGCGATTGAGCCGCCAAAACAGGGCAAAACAGTATTTTTGAAATTTTCAGATTTTTCAACCAAAATACTTTCCAAAAACACCTAAAACACTCAAAAATCTTTTTGTGCTATAATTAACAAAGATTGAGCATGTGAAAACACATTTCATCAAGTACAATCACACGAATGAATATGGCATTTATCGAACACAAACTTGTGTGTTGTGTGTGGATATCAACAAAGAGATAGTCCTTTGTCTAATGTGAAGCTTCAATGATCAATTCAACCAAGGCATACACAATTAGCACTAGATCATGTGACCAATCTCAATTATAGAAATATGAATATATGACTTCCCACACAACTTGATAACATAACTTGGAGCTTTTCATTTGACTCCACTTTCAATCACAATCTTTGATCTTTTTGATCTTTTGAGGCATTCATCTCTCATTGTGAGAGGAATATATGTAACATCTCTCTTTCTTTAAAGAACAGGCCTTTGGCCTTTTGAATGAAATTTCACTTTTGACATAAGGTCGCTTACCCTTTTTCCTAGTCAAATACTAGAATGTGCGACAGGCTTTTGCAGCTCAAAATCTCTTTTCATTTGGAGATTTACATTTGGTGAGCTCTTTTTAGCAAAACAAAAATAAAAAGTGGGAAGAGATATAAACACAAGTCTATGCATGTCTCAAGATCAACATAACCATTCACTAATCATTCATGACAAGTTTGAAGATCTATTTACAACATATCACATAGATTTCAAGATTTCTCCCACAGAGATATAGGTGCATGAAAACAAGCAATGCTCGAAAATGCACAAAGCCATTAGCACAAAGGTACAAGGCAAAACAAGTTTTGAGACAAGACTCAACAAAGTCAATCAAGCTTTTTGATTTTCTACTTTTTATGGCATTTTTGGATTTTTGACACAAGACACAAAAAAATGATTGAATAAACATAAAAAGAAGTATTCACAAGAAGACAAACAAACAAACAAACTCAAAAACCACAAGCATACCAAACAAACATAGTCACAAAGCATAGGAAGTATTAATGCATGGACATGTTGTAATGCTTATGCATGAGTACCCCTTTTCACCCACACGACACTTGCGTTTGGGGTGATTTCCTTAAAGGATTGGGTACGGAGTTAGGGCTTTCAAACCTTCGTGAGAAGCTTTCCAAGCAGTTGGTGAATGCACCAATCATCTTCATCACGTTCACCATTCCGGGATCGCCATTTTGCTCTCTAGGTTGATCATCCGCCCAAGTTCTCCTATCGCCTCTTGGTTCTCCCGACCTTTGAGGAGTAGCACTGTTCTTTGCTCTCGACTTTTGGCAATTTGGTCGAGTGTGCCCTTGGAGTCCGCAATAGTGACACACATACATTCCTCTAGGACCTCTTTGTGGTCGTGGACGTGACTTGGCACGAGATTCGAGACACGCCTCTGATTGATTACGGGAATTCAGCACCCGTTGGTTCACCAAATTCTTCTTCTCCTCCACCTTGAGCTTCTCACCAAGTATGTTCATCTACAACTGGATCTTTTGCCTTCACAAACTTCACTTCTTTAGTGATATTTACAGATGAACTACTTCCTCCGGTATACCCCAGTCCGGATTTGTCCGAGAAGCTCTTTTGAGATGATATAACATCATCTAGTTTCTTGGTGGTGACCCTCTCTATTTTGGCATTCACTTGCAAACCTCACTTTCAAGAAATCTCACTTTAGTGTAAGCTTCGACAGCTCACCATTCAAAGTTTCAATCTCGCATTTGGCCTCCCTATATCGGATTAGGAGACTTTTGTAGTCTTCCTCGGCCTTCTTCATCTTTCTCACAAGAGCCTTGGCTATCCTTGTGTATTCACCCGATTTCTCCAAGAGTGAGTTGTAATTTTCTTGAAGAGTTCTTTGTGCTTACTTCTTCTTCAAATTTTCGATTCTTCAACAATCCCTAGTGATTCATCATCACTAAGTTCTCCAAGGTCTTGTACAAGCAAATTCAATTCATCCGAAGACTCAACATGAGCAATAGTCATGAAAGCCGAATAGTTCCCTTCTCCATCACAGCTCTCTTGATTAAGTCGGATGAATCAATCACTCAAGGTCGTGGTATACACCTTGCCTTTCGATTTCAAATAATTAGGACATTCCTTCTTGAAGTGTCCATGCCCGTTGCATTCAAAACACGTGACATCTTGTGTGAATTGGGATTCTTTTCCATCTTTCCTTTTGAAATCCCTCTTCTCCCTTCCGAATTTTGGAATTTTCTCTTATCATCAAATTTTCCATTGTTTTTGAATTTCAAAAACTTTCTGAAATTTTTAACAAGATAGGCTACATCTTTGTCTACCTTATCTTCTCCCGATGAGCCTTCATCTTCCACCTTCTCATTAATGGTCTTTAGAGCAAGGGATTTACTCCTCCGTTGATTGGGAAGAGACATCTCATAGGTTTGCAGAGAACCCACCAGCTCTTGCACCTTGATGTCATCAAGGTCCTTGCTCTCTTCAATGGCTGTCACCTTTGCACGAAAACTTTCCGGCAATGATCGGAGGATCTTCCTTACAATCTTTGAGTCCTCCATCTTCTCCCCAAGTTAAACTTACTCGACAACCACTTCATTTAACTTCCCATAGAAAGAGTCGAAAGACTCATCCTCACTCATCTTGAGCTCCTCAAATCGAGTGGTCGGCATTTGTAACTTGGTATCTTTTACTTTCTTCGTGCCTTCATAAGTTGTTTCCAGAATCTCCCATGCTTCTTTGGCAATGGTAATGTGAGAAATCTGTGAAATTCATCCGGAGACACACCACGAAAAATAGCATTTAGTGCTTTATTGTTAGAATTTGATGCAGCAAGTCTTTGCCTTATCCCAAGTGGATTTTTTGCCTCGGGTTTTGTCCAACCAATCTCAACAAAGATCCCAAAAGGACTCATCAATAGAACATAAAAAGGCTCTCATACGAACCTTCCAAAACGCATAATTACTTCCATCAAAATATGGAGGTGCATTAAGAGATTGAGACCTATCCATCTCAAAAAGGGAGTCAAGGATCACACAATGGTAATAAAACCAAACAATTGTGTACCCGCTCTGATACCAATTGAAAGTTCAAAAACGTGTACAAAAACACTTTTGAACGTTTAGACCCCCAAAAACCAACTAAACCAATACAAGCAATATGTCAAACAATTAATGTGCGGAAACTTAACATATGCTATATTATGGAATTGGTTAAACAACTATCTAAGCCATAATAAAATAAACCACAAAGAGATAAATTAAAGGCGAGAGATAGAGAGGAAGGAAGATGCAAACACAGCGATAACACCGGATATGTTATCGAAGAGGAAACCGAAGACCTCGGCGAAAAACCTCTCCGCCGCCCTCCAAGCGGTAATCAATCCACTAGAAAATATAGTTGGGATACAAGGACAAAAATAGACCCTCCAAGCCTAATCTACCCAATGCACCTAAGCCCTCCAAGCTTCTTGCTCCAACGAGGTTGCGCCGAACCTTTTTCTTCTCTAGCTTAAAAGCTACTACACCGTAGCATCAACCAATGAATATTGGCTCCTTCCTAATCAAACTCCAAACGTCTGTCTCTCACGAGAGATGATAATGGTGAGAACCAGGTTTGGTTAAAAGACCTCTCAAGGATTTGACAATGGAGAGGAAGAGAGTGAGGGAATTTGATGAGACTCTAAGGTAGAGATTGTGGGTGAGGCAATCTGGTTTTTCTTTAGGGTTTCTCTCTCAAAATTCTCTCTGGAAGCTCTCTTTCAATCGTGGGTTAAAAGGGTATTTATACTTTGGAGTGAAGGGGAATGTGAAACGTCGGTTTTTCCAAAACAGGGGTGGCTCGCGGCTTGACCTCGCGGCTTGACTTCGATCGCGAGTTCCAAATAGCTAACCGTATGGCCGATTGTCCTGTTTTGTCCTCGTAGTGCTCCAGGCTAGCATGACTGTTCATCTTCCAAAGATGCTTGGCACGTGTGCGGTTCTCGGCGGGTTGAAGCCGCGAGTCCAGCCGCAGTCCCAGCCGCGACACTCTGTTTTCTTGCACACTCTTGAGCAATTCTTCACTCTATCTCACTCACTACCCTTACAACAATCCCACCTAAATACAGGGTTACTAAATGCTGAATTACAAGCAAATTTGGCACGGAATAAAGCCAATTAGATGGTTGAATAAATTCAACCTTACATGGTGCGTCCGAGGAGGTACTCCTCCTTGACGCCTTATAGCAAGCCCGGCCCAACATTATAGGGCTGGGGGGTCCTCTGCCCGTGTCTTCGCTTCCTATTGTGGTTGGGCTTAGTACAAGTACTATGGCCCAACGTTGACTAGCGAATTTTACCCCCATAGATCTATTACTAAATATTTTACAATTTTAAGTACAATCTATATCTCAGGAAATTGTCACGAAATTAAATTGAATTAACAATCTTTTTTTTTTTTTTAGAGAAAAGAAAGCACCACTTATATTTTTGAATTGAGAAAAAAATAAATTTAAATTCTTGGTCAATCACATTGATCATCAATTAATTAATCATAACTCGATTTATGATCATATTTAACAATTGTTGATACCCATTTTCGTGACACATTTCGTACAAGCCTGATTCACCTAAGCAAAGCATGAAATTTTTCTTTTTTGTTGTGCTGGGAATGAAACAATCCTATACCAACATCTTTGATGTTTAACCTATCATTGTCCCAAAATTAGAAATCGAGTTAGCAAAGTATGGAGTTGTTGTTTGCGGCACAACATTTTTTTTCATCAAAGGAGAATCATATTCTGCCTTCCATACAACAGATTGGGGACCCCATTTTTGGAATTCATCTTGGAGGAATATGGGGAGTACTAAGGGAGGAATAAATCCCACCAACAACTCTTGGCGATGGGATACCATTGGTTTGATACAACCAAATTCGCTAAAAGTCACCATACCTCCAAGCGCACTCCAACCTTATACTCACATATCTTATAAACCTTTAAGACATGAGTATTCCAAAGCGGTTCAAACTTAGGGGCTTGATCTCATTGGACTTATCCATCCACCCTTGAATGGGTGCATTCGAGTCTTTGCCTCACTAAATAATTCACTAAGTGGGTGGAAGCAATTCCACTCAATAAAAGCATTGGCAATGGTTGTAGCCAACTCCATCAAGGAGCATATCATTCATCGTTTTTACATCTTACACAAGATCATAAGTAACAACAATATATCTCGCTCAAACCAATTTTTGGAGGCAAGCCCTATAAAACATTAGGAAGCCGACGAACTATTATATTATCTAAGCACGGTGAGACCCCTACATGCGAAGGTGCAATGCCTTCAATAACGTAGGGAAAACCAATGCTTTCTCCTAACGCAAAACCTTGCGAAGCGGCAAGAAAGCGAAAAAATTACTCTTACGGAAAAACCTCTATATGTGAGGGTAAAAAAGGAAAAAAAATACTCTCAATAAGGTGGGGAAAGCCAAAGCCAGCGAGATGTTTTTTATTATAGCGATACCCCATACTTACGAAGGCACTTGCCCTCGACATGGTAGGAAAGCCAATACATCCTCAAAGGTAAAACCTATCGAATGATTAGAAAGCTAGTGAGATATCACATTATTCATACGTGGTAAGACCCCTACTTTTCGATAGTGCAACGCTTTCAACAAGGTAGGGAAATCCAACGTTCTCTTAAAGGCAAGCCTTACGAAGCGGTATGGAAACCAACACAATGTCCTATAATTCAAGCATGGTGATCCATTACATGGTGGACATAATCATCCCTAAAAAATTATAGGAAAATCAACGCAACTAATCACTATCTCATTGTCACATGGTAATTTGCTATACGCGAGGATAAAACCCTTCCTCAAGAAATTAGCAAGCCTACGCATTGTATGTGAGAACGCGATTGCCCTATGAAAGGTGACAAACAAATGCACCATGAGTCACAATGTGCGAAAACGCAGCCTATATGTGGGAGCTTCTTGAAACTAACAAAGTAGCAACCTAATACATGTCATGAATAAGTTGACTACCAAGCGGCGAGCCAAGTTTCAATATATATGAGCTGCTGTTTGCAAAACCAAACCTGCCCATCAATAGAGCACTCGAAAATAATGCATAGCCAGTGAGACGAGTGCTTGGCCAAAACTAGTTCGTAAAGGCATGACAACCAAGCAACATGTCTACTACCTTACCCTTGCAAAGGAAAAATCAAATTCACAACATATCCGATCAAGTGTGAGTCATTCTCAAGAGACTAACTGTGTACAATCTATCAAAGCTATGCTACTCAACTACAAGGTATGCATGGTCTTTTCAAGCAAGTTTTCCTCAACATATCAATGCATTCATAACCGTATAAGGACTATTTTTACAACAAAAACATACTCATAGCCTATCAAAGAAAAGTACAAAGTCATTCTCATGGTACAAATTACAAGCCATATACATCCTCGAGGTATAAATCATTTTTTTCATTTCAAAATACAAAATTTACATCCAAATGTCATATATGTTTGCTTTGTACAAAATGCAAATTGTGTCTATTAATCATGACAAGACTGACTCAAAATGGCACCAATACAACTTGATAGGAGCTGCTCTATACGTAAATGGGCTGTCCACAAGGGTAAAGTACAAGAGAAATTGCCTCTAAGGCAGTAGCCCATATTACACACTTTAACTAGGTCAAAATTTCAAAGCTTAGGGCTCAATACAAGACAATCGGATAAAAAAATGGAAGCAAAAAAGGAGACGAAGGGAAAAGTTGAAGCAATGTTGTAGTCCCCATCCAACGTCACCAGCTTTAGGACATTGGGTTGCAATCACTCTCTTCTTTACTTCAAAGCCATAAGTGAGAGACGGACCAAAATGGTTCAAAGTTACTAACAAAACTCGTCATGGTACCATCTATTGCGGCTCTACATTGTTGTCCACAGTGGCTTCAACCTCAAAAAATGATACATTGGCAATGGGATTGGCCTCAAAAATGAAAGTGCGAACGATGGCATCATGATTGTCTATGCCAAAGTTATCTTACAAGAGACCATGCTACAACACACTCAACAACTCCTATTGGCATGACACGAAGGGGTGGCGGTGCATTTGACTTGTCACAACACACTCAACAACTTATGGCTTGCACTTTTATTCGCATTCGCCACAAAAACACAATATTGGGGGCTGCCAAAGACATACAACAGCTATGTCACGCCCCTATAATACATCACCAAGTGAATCTTCGCTCAATTCCATATCAACTACGCTATCCCAAGGCAGCCAGAATATCGCTCATTGCTCATGGTTGCGGATTCATCAAAACTAATCTTGGCAAACATAATCTCGCAGAATTAACCAACAATCAAGCAAATCAAGAAAATTGGAACATCCTCAATGTGGTACAATTTGCATAGAGGTTCAAGATAGCCTTTCATTCATCATCATCTTCTCCTATGGACCCAAATCAAATTTACAATCAAGTATGCTACTCCTACTTCCAACACCAATGCCAACTCAATATTAGGTGTGGTCACGCTACGAATTGATTTCCATGCCCTATGACTATCAGAATCTATGGGACCCATCGACTTCAATATGAAATTTAACTTCAATTACAGAAACGGTTGAACTTCATGGGTCTTTATCTAGTAGTAGGTCCGTGATTTCCCAAAGAAGATCCATCCTACACAATCAATTGCACAATTTATTCAACACATCGCTAAATATAGCCAAGAGATTGACAAAAACAAAATTAGCTCACCAAGGTGGGTGTCACATTGATGCAGCGTAGGCGTGTAGAAGCAGAATTTGTAACACACAATTACTACAACTCTTCCACGAAACCTAAGTTCCACAAGAACACTAGGCTAGTAGGCAAAATAATAAAGAAAACATTTCTAACAAACTTTTATTAATCAACGCATAATAATAATAATCAACCCCTCTATAAAGAGTATTTATAGAAATAGAATTTCTCCTACTCCTTTTAGG